>CM073769.1:97707077-98066876 GCA_037158775.1 Hetaerina titia | reverse complement strand
ATCCATGTTTCCTACTTCCTCTAGATTTACTCAAACACCTCTCCTTCCCCACTACACCTTTTCCATCCAGTTCACCTTTTTCTACCTTCTCCCCTCCAAAAGCCTTCAATCTATGCCTACCATCTTGCTTCATTGATCATTTTTCTGCAACAGTTTTAACAAGCCTTTTTGTTAACATTCTAACTCAATTTCTCCATCATCAATTCCCTCCTAATCATCAACTTCTCTGCCTAATGCGATTCTTCACCTTATGTTCCTATTACTTAGTCCATTTAGGTCCAAAACACGTAAACTGTTCCACCTGCTCCAGTTTTTGCTCTCCTATTTTAACGTTTAGCTTAGCCTTTCTCTTTTTGGAAAACAGCTTAACCTTTATTTTATTTACATTTATTCTCATCCCATGTCTATAGCACTGGCTTTCCAATGACTCAGCAGAGTTTGCATTCAATTGGTTGACTGACAAAATAAAGTTTGACCATCTACAAACCTGATTTTCTGAACTTCGCACTGACTTTTACTTCTAAATCCAATGACTCATGTTACAATGCCTCTTTAACCCTAAAAAAAGAACAAGTTAACACTAAAAAGAACAAGTGATAATGGACACCCCTGTCTAACCCTTAAGTCCTTCATAGTTTATAGAAACGACAGAAAAAATAGAGTCGGAGGAGGAGTGTTTATTGCGGTTAAGAACTCTAACGTCAGTAGAGCCGAGTTATTTCCTGATAGCTGTATAGAAAGTGTATGGTGCTCAGTGAAAACACCCAGATCGAAAAGAATATATATCTGTGCGTATTATAGACCACCCCACGTTAGCATTAACTCAATACCAGACCTAGAAAAACAGATACAACGCTTTACATCCCACAACAGTGAGCATAGCCTAATTATCGGAGGTGATTTTAATATTCCCACAATAGATTGGGATACGTACAATTTTATAAATGGAGGTAAAGACAAGGATCTATGCGAGTCCCTCTTATTCGCGTTCACCTCGAATTCCCTACATCAATTAGTCACTTCACCAACAAGGGGAAAGAACATTCTTGATCTGTTAGCCACAAATATACCCGAAAAGGTCTTAAATATAGAAGTTGTTGACGGAATCAGTGATCACAGGGCTGTAAACGCTAAATTTTCTCTAAGTGTGATAAAGTCAACAAACCTAAGAGAAAGGTGTATTTGTTCAATAAAGCGGACTTTGATGGCTTAAAATGTGAATTAAAAAGTTCTTTTTTTATATTTGACGAATTAAGCAAGACTAGTAGTGTCGAGGATACTTGGAATAATTTTCTTAGGATAACACGTTCAGCAATACAGAGGTTCATACCTAGTAAATATATAAAAGAGAATAGGAACCCCGATGGTACAACTCTGAAGTACGGAAATCTCTTAGGCGGCAAAGGGTGTGCCATGCCAGAATGAAAAATGCAGTTAAAGATTCCTCCCCTGATAAAATCAACGAAACCATACAGAACTACAAAGCATCTAGGTCCACTGCCAAGAAGGCTTTCCGGAAGGCGCTAGCGGAATTCAAAAGGAAAAAATTAGGCGAACATTTGAACGATAACCCAAAGATGTTTTGGTCCTACGTCAGGGAAGTGCAGGAAACAAGTCCACCGTAAACTCATTGAATATCGAAAAGGGGAATAAAGTAACGAGTAGTTCAGATAAAGCCAACATATTAAACTCATTTTTCCAGAGTGTTTTCAACATATCCTCACAAAATACACCCGAGAACCTTCCGAAAATATTTCAGCATTCAATGGAAGCAATCAATATTTCCACCCGCGGAATAGAATTACTCCTTAAAAACATAGACCCCAACAATCTCCGGACCTGATGAGATACCGGCACGTGTGTATAAAGAACTGTCGGCTGAAATTTCCCATATCTAGATATAATATTTAAGAAATCATTAGCAGAAGAAAGCGTGCCAAACGGCTGGAAGGTAGCTTCGGTAACACCTATATTTAAAAACGGAGACAGGAGGACCCCAGTAATTATAGGCCAATATCGCTGACTTCCATTTCCTGTAAGATTCTTGAACACATCATTGTTAGTTCCATGATGAGGCACCTCGATAGCCAAGATTTATTAATTAATAACCAACACGGCATCCGTAAGGGTAGATCCTGCGAAACTCAACTCGCACTTTTTGTACATGATGTATTAAACTCCGGTGAAAGTAATATTCCAGTTGATGCGATATTCCTAGATTTTAAGAAAGCTTTCGATAAAGTCCCTCATTGCAAATTACTGGCGAAATTGGAAACCTATGGAATACACGAAAGTATTATTAACAGGATTAAACAATTTTTAAGTGATCGTGTCCAAACAGTCGTCCTGGACGGTGTATCATCCGATACTGTCAAGGTCACGTCGGGGGTACCACAAGGAAGTGTCATAGGCCCCCTCCTTTTCCTTATTTACATAAATGACCTCAGTACCGTAGTTAATAGCAAGCTCCGTCTTTTCGCCGATGATGCAGTAATTTATGGGGACATCCGTAGTCACGAAGACAGAGTCGTGTTAGCCAACGACCTAGATGCAATTCAAAATTGGTGCGATACATGGCAATTGGAATTGAATTTTAAAAAATGCGTAGTAATACATTTTTGGGAAAAGAGTAATTCCCTCCCTTATAGTTACAAAGTGAAACAAACCAAAATCGCGAGGGTAGATTCCTTTAAATACTTGGGTGTAACAATTACTCACGATCTGTCCTGGGGAAAACACATACGAGAAATATGCGGTCGTGCTAATAAAAAATTGGGATTTGTGAAAAGAGTGCTAGGTAAATGCGACGAAAGGTGAAAGAACGATGTTTCCTTGCCTTGGTCAGGCCCCACCTAGAGTATGCTGCCAGTATATGGGATCCTCACAACATAAATTTGGTTTCGGAATTAGATCGAGTTCAGCGGAGGGGGGCTAGATTTGTCAAACATTGTTATGACCAACTCAGCAGCGTATCCACTTTGTTAGACAGTTTAGGTTGGGATTCTCTTACACAGCGGCGTTTCCAATATAGATTAAACTTATTAAAAACATTTAAAGATGGGCCCATTTCCGATGACATCAAGGATATAATACGAACCCCAAACGTATTACGGTCGAAGGGATCACGAATATAAGACTAGAGAAATAGACTGCAAGACTGACAGGTTTTAAAATGTCATTTTTTCCAAGAACGATAAGGGAACAGAATGCTCGTAGTCGAAATTCCCCAGGACTTAGTTCATTACAATAAGTATTAACGTACAGGTTAGGGACTTCGCGAGGATGTGTATACATGTGTGTATGTATGTATGTATATGTATGTGTGTATATATACATATATATATATATGTATATATATATTTTTATTCCTACAGGTATCCCCCCACCTTTCCTCAACCTAACTCCCAACCCCCTCAACCCTTACCCTTCCCTCATGGTGCTACACCCCCTGCCACACACCTTTTTGGTGGCTCGCAGGGTACTTATGTAGATGTAGATGTAGATGAACCCCTCTTCCTTCCTTCTATGTAACTCTCCTGTTTACATTCTTACATTTCCTTTTCTTGCCTTTATAATAATCTCATCCATGGCTTCCTTACCCTTTCCTATGGTTTCATTTGAGGTTTACGATATCTCTTTTGGCAATATTCCAGCCTTTCTGCCCTCTCCTCACTCAAATGCTTCCACTGCCTCCTGGTATCCTCACTTTTTGTCCAGGTTTTTTTTTAAGGTAATCTACCAGTTAAGGTAGGTTTTTGGATGGACACCACTATCAAATAAACATTTTGTGACTCCCCACCTAGCAAACTAATCTATATCAGGTCCCTCTTCATCTCGGTGTACTTCTTTCCTCCCTTCATCCCGTCCAACATCCCTATCCTGTTCCTACCCTTACCTCGCTTGCCCAACATTCTCCCCTCTATTACCCTCTTCAACATTCCACTACCGCTCAATACGCCTTTCATCCATTTTTCCTGCCTCCATAGGATTTCTCTCAACAAACCCCTCTCCTCACCCACCATTTCCAGTACTTCCTCATTTGTTTTCCTTTCGGTCCATTTCACCTTCTCCATTCTTCTCCACACCCACATTTCAAAAGCCTCCAATCTACGTCTATCCTCCTGCTTCAGCGACCACGTTTCCGCGCCGTACATAGCTACGCTCCATATCAGAGTTTTTACGAGTCTTGCCTTAACATCCCTACTCAACGTCCCCGTCATCAACTCCCTCCTCCTTGAGAAAGCCTCCTTGCCTAGCGCAATTCTTCTCCTAACGTCCCTACCACTTTGACCGTATTGGTCCAAAACACTTCCGAGATATGTAAACTGCTCTACCTGCTCTATTCTTCCCCCGCCTATTTTAATATTTAGCTTAGCCTTTTTCTTTCTGGAAAATCGCATAACCTTTGTTTTATTAATATTGATTCTCATCCCATATTTATCGCACTGAACCTCCAATTCACTCAACAATGCTTGCAATCCCTTGGCTGACTGAGCAACTAATGCTTGGTCATCAGCAAACCTAACTGATTTTACGAATTCCCCTCCGACTTTCATTCCTACCTCCAGTTCTTCCCATGCCTCTTTAATCATTTCCTCTACATATACGTTGAACAGCACCGGTGACAATGGGCAACCCTGCCTTACACCTCTTCCTAACACTGCCCATCCGGACTCTCCGTTCCCCACTTGCACCTGAGCAGTCTGAGACATGTACAGGTTGCGGATCAGTCTCCTGTCCCTCCAATCCATTCCTATTTTCTGCAATACACGCATTAATTTTTCCCAATTCACTCTATCAAACGCATTTTCGAAATCTACAAAACAGGCAAAAACGTCCTGATTGTATTCTATATTCCTCTCGACTAGTGATCTCATTACTGCAATGGCATCACGCGTACCTCTTCCTTTCCTGAACCCAAACTGATCATCCCCTAAGTAATCATTTGCCTTACTCTCTATTCTTTTGTTGATGATCCTGAGAATAACTTTATTGCGTGGGATATCAAACTTATTGTTCTGTAGTCCTCACATGACGAAGCTTTTGCCTTTTTAGGAATACGAACTAACACCGATCTCACAAAATCTTCCGGCCAGATTCCTTCCTCATAGATACTACGAATCAGTCCATTATGGCCTTCTTCCCACCTTTCCCTAACCATTTCAACATTTCTACAGGAATATTGTCCACCCCCACAGCCTTATTTGCTTTCATCTCCTTTAATGCCCTTTCTATTTCATCGTCGAGTATGCCTGGACCTAAGCTATCTTCTTCTACGTCATGTTCCCTTTCTATGTCTAACCTTGTCAGCCTAAGTTCTTTACCATACAGTGTTTATATATATTCATTCCATCTCTCTTGGATTTTTCCTGGTTCAACTATTATCTTACCCCATTTATCTTTAACTGTTAGCACAGATCCTGCCTTCTTACTTCCCGACAATAACTTAACCTTGCTGTATAGAGCACCAATTTCACCCTTCTTCTGTAGACTTTCCATATCCTCGCATTGCATTTTCCACCATTCTTCTTTTGCTTTATTTGTGGCCCTTCTCAATTTATTGCTTAACTCTTTGTACTTCATTTTGCCTAACTCTGTGTTTACATTTTTCCATCTTCTTCTCTCATCCATCTTTGCAATCATCTCATCCTATCGACTTCTTCCTCCTTGTGGTTGCTCGGTGGCATGTATACCTGAACAATGACCAAGTTCGTCGGCTCTGCTTTAATCTCTACGAGTAAAATTCTATCTGTCGCTTGCTCTATGTTGACTACGCTTCTTCCTACCCCTTTATTTAAAATTACGGCAACCCCTCGTTGGCTCTCGTCCCCGCCGCTGTATATCACTCTATAATTGTCACTCCAGTAATCCCCGCTATCCTTCCATCTCACCTCGCAGAGACCTAAAATATCTATATTACCTCTTTCCATCTCTCGCTTAATATTTTCTAATTTGCCTCTCCTCAACATTGTCCTGACGTTCCAGGTTCCTATTCTAACTACTTTCGCCTTCTTCTGAGTCTTCTGTCCTGCTGCAGTTATTTCTTCTCTGCAAGGGTTTCGTGGGATGACGACCGCGGAAGCCTTGCCTCTCCCGCTGCCGGGCACGACACACGGCCTCTTGGGCCGAGTCCCGTAGTTGCCAGGACTCATATTATCTATAGTGCCCATCATTATATTCTTGGGAATCATAATTGAGGTGGTTTCCCGTTGCCTTCCTCAATAGTGTTTTTAACGTGACACCATCACTTAATGGCCGCCCCACTGGGGTCAGACGCCGAGGAACAGACGCTGCGTGGACTACCTTTCGTCTGGCTCCTAACCTTCGACCTATCTGGCATGGGTGACCCTTCCAGGAGTAATTATTATTACTCCCGCCAGCACAGCTCTAGGGGTCATCGGAACACACAAGCCCTTCCACCACGACAAGGTTGTAGTCCATGGGAGGGTTTGTCCAGGTTAATGCTTCCTAATTCCATTTCCTCATGTTTTTCCTATTTTATTCTCTTGAATCTGAAATCACAATTCATTAGCACTAAATTATGATCTGAATCCCCATCAGCTCCCAGGAAACTGCAGATTAATTATACTATTCCTAAATGTTTGCCCCTAACCATAATTTATTCAAACTGATAAGCTCCCATCAAGGGTCATCACAATTCCAACTCCATCACGTCCAGGTTGTAGTCCACAAGGAGGGTATATTTGCTACAAAACGGGATTATATCCTTTAAAAGCATACAAATACATCACAAGAATAGTTCTACTACAGATTTAAAAAAATGCTTACTTTGGCCCCGTGGTGGAAGCGGAGGAGCTTCCTCTTCTTCATCCACTGATGTTTCTGACCATGAATTACGCATACTCTCTCCATTTGCACCTCCTGGGGGATGTGTGGATATTACTGTAGGAGGCAGAGAGTACCTCAGCGGCATCTTCGGACTGGAGGGCTTGGTGCTATCTCCATTAGTGGTTCCTGCCAAGCCTTTGCTTAAATCTGCTGGAGCTGAGTTGCTTGCCTCCCAATCCCCCCTTCAGGGTGAAAAGTTGAGATATTTTACTATTTTCATCATTTTATTACAAATATTAAATTTTAAAAACTGATATCCACAGCAGACTTCCTCTTTATCCCTTCTTGCAAGAACTACCTGGTGCTTTGTTCAATCAGGAGAGTTTCATCAGAGGATGAATAATACAAATATATCCATATCAGTATCATTTGGAAAGTAAATATATGAAGTTTAAAATTTGCAATCAAAATTCAATTACTTTCTTTTTAATAGTAAAGAATTCCTAGGAGAAATATTTCTTCAATTTTTAGCTTTGGATTGGTTATTTAAGATGTTTCCTGATTAACCAGGCATACATTTATCTGGTCAGGGATTCAGGCTTTTCAGGATTTGTGGCCAGGTAGGAGGGAATCCACTGTATTTAACTGAACTGTAAACAACTTCAAATATTGCATGCCACACTAGAATATGTCCTTTTTATACATAGGACTTCAAATCCTGCACACTACAATGAAAATGTATGAGTGACTTGGGAGAGATTCTGGGCCCTTGAATTTGCTGAAGGTGGGTAAATCTTAAAGTTATCACAATATATTGAAGAATCATTTGCATGGCACTTGATGAGTCCAAATTTCACTCATTTTGTGCTAATATCAAATATATGAGGGTGGTCCCATAAGCACCCGGTCTCACCTAGAGATGACAGTAGTTGTTTGAAAAATCACTGTATTAGAAAGTATTCAATCTATAAAGCACATGGTTCAAGTTTTAAGATGCCACGTTGTTTAGTATTTCTTTGGCAGCCATCAATAGTGAATTTGTAAAAATTGAGAAAATTGTTCACCGTTATGTGATACAATACTTTCATTTGAAAGACCTTGCCTTTCAAATAAAAAGTGCGGTACATCACATATTAACTAAAAATTTGGACATAAGAAAAATGTGTGCAATATGGGTGCCGGGTTAGCTCACACTCAAGCAAAACCAGTGTCATGAATATGTTTCAATTGAGTGTTCAGCTAAGTTTCAAAGCACAATATTTTCACCGTTTCATAACCATGCATGAAATATGGGTCCATTACTTCATACCTGAAGTTAAAGAACAATCAAAACAATGGATTCAAAAGGGAGAACCGGCTCCAAAGATGACAAAGACCATTTCATTTGCAAGCAAGGTCATGGCATCGATTTTTTGGGATGCGCGTGGGGTTATTTTGACTATCTGGTAAAAGGAAAAACTATCAACCGCAAATATTATGCAAACTTATTGCAACGTTTGAGCGAAGAAATCAAGCAAAAGCAGCCGGATTTGACCAAAATTCATGACCTTTAGTCTTAATTGCTACTTTGTGCAACCTATTTGCCATATTTAACCCTCTCGGATCATTTTATGTTCACAAACTTGAAAAAATGGCTCGGTGGTCAAAGATTTTCCAACCATGAAGAAGTGATGTCAGCAGTTAATGGGTATTTTGAGGAGCAAGACAGTTCTCACTATGTCGAGGTATCGAACTTTTAGAACATCGCTGGGAAAAGTGTATAGAGCTGAAAGGAGATTATGTTGAAAAATAAATAAATTTTTTCCAAAATGTTTCTGTTTTCTTTGTTGGGCCGGGTACTTCTGGGACCACCCTCATAGTCCTAAGACTTGTACAAAATCAAATTGAAAACTTATCGCTGCACAAATCAATAGAATATTCATCAATTATGATAGAAATAATCTGAATGCTGTTTTCCAACATTAAATTACTACTCACCTATTTCGCAGGGGTGGTAGAGAACAATAGTCCCCATAGCTACGAAATGCTGTTGGGCTATTGGTATCAATGACATTTCCATGAACCAATGCACAGCCACTCCCATGATTGTTGGAAATTCCAATCTTGTGTCCACAGTTGCATGTGATGACAGAACCAAAACCAGCTGACTTTGGTCTCAAATCTCTTGAAGGGATCGGAGGGGGGGTGGAGTTTTCTGGGAGGGGAGGAGGTGCAGGGGGAACACCCAATGACGAACGAGTGGAGGGTGTTCCAGGTGTTGATCTCCCATTAACCACCTCCTGATAAATGAAAGTAAATGAATCTTGTAATCATAAGAGCAGTTTCATAAGACCATGTTTTTTATTTCATGTCATAGGAATTCCAATGGCATACATGTATAATAATGCAGTGGAAAGGAGGAATGTCAGAGTGCATTATACTGATCATGCAACAAAAAAAGATTTTATATTAAAAGCCAAATCCAAAGAGAATTAGTCCCAAATATACAATATTATAATTTCAGAGAGCACACAAAAGCATGTCTGAAAGATCTTTCAAAGTAACTCCAAATAAAATACCATGAATAAATACAGATGAGCGACTTTTCTCATCAAGGACTGTTAAGTAGCAGTTTCACAGATTCAATCCAATTCAAAACTATAATTATAGCAAGTATTTATGAAAACAGCAACCTTTAGGACATCGCATATTACAGTAATTGCTATCCTTAAGTTTCAAATATGCACTATCCTAAGATATTGGAAACTTGCTACTTACCATGGGTTTACTGTAGATGTCTTCATCATCAGTGTTCACCCCACAACCAAATCCAATGACACCTCCCTCCTCATCATCTTCACCCACTACTAGCTGTCCATACATGCTACTCCCCGAAGCTGAGGAACGGTTGCTCCCAGGAAGCAGAGAAGGGTCACCACTTCCAGGACCCTTTTTCTCAATTGGTAATGGGGGCAATGGGGTGCTACGGCAAAAGTAAACAAACCCACACAATAAAGAATCTACTCCATACTAATTTATACTAATGTTAGAGACCAAAAAGTAATCAAAAGTTTTAGCCCATGACTATGAAGACCACATTTTAGAATAATGTTCCTTGGAAATTACTTTTAATTGATAAAATGAAATAATGTGCCATTCACGAATGGTCATCATAATTTACCAAATCAGTGTTACCTTTTTCTGAAAACTTTCTAGAATATTTTCCAGAATGTACCCAGCAGGTTGTTGGCTCACACGAAAATGAAACTCACACTTAATAATAATCCGCACTTATATCTGATGCAACTAACATAATCCTATATTTAACTAAGACATAAAATATTGTTCATACATCATCAATAATATTATATTAAATTATTAATTTGATATAAATGACGTATTTATTAATCAATATAAATATTATTAACAATAAAATAAGTACCATATTTCCCAGCCTATAAGGTGCATAACACTTGCTGTGATTTTTCAAGTTGGAATTTATGTAAGTATTTTAGCACATTAATAAAAAGCTTTTTCCAATATCAGTCTTTACTAAATCCACCTTATGCTTCCTCTAACTTCTTTTCGCAATTCACTTCTCATGTCATCATCTCAGTTGGAAGTGGGCCAAAATGCCTTCTTTCTGTGTTCTGAGGTGTAATTCATGACTTCCTCATTTGCCTAACATTCTCCCCTTATCAAGGTCTTCAACATTCCATTCCCAATCAAAATAATCTCAATCTATCTTTCCTGCCTCCTTTGGATTCCTCCCAACAATCCTCTCTCCTCCCCTACCATGCCCAGCAATTCATTTGTACGCTTTACATTCTCCATCCTTCTCTACACCCACATTTCAAAAGCCTATAATCTACATCCATCTTCTTGTTTCAATGACCATGTTTCCATGCTTACACGCCTCCACCACACTCCACAGTAAAGTTTTGACGAACCGTTTTTAACCTCCCTATTCTAAGTTCCTGTCATCAATTCCCTCCTCTTTGTTAGATGAGGAGGGAATACTTGCGTTTCTTTGTCTAACACAATTCATCATCTCCTTATATCCCTACCACTTAGACCATTTTGGTCCAGAACACTTCCAGGCTAGGTAAACTGTTCCACCTACTCTTGTTTATATAGTTCCACCTACTCCTATTTTAATATTTGATATTGCCTCCCTCTTTATCAAAAACTGCATATCTTTTGTTTTCTTTACATTTATTATCACCCCATACCTATCGCACTGGCTTTCCAGTGCACTCAGCAATGTCTACAAAACCCTTGGCTGACTAACAGACTAAAGCTTGATCATCTGCAAGCCTAATTGATTTTATGAATAACCCACTAATTTTCATTCAACCTTCAATTTTCACTCACACATCTTTATCAATTTATTTCACATACATGTTGAAAAACACAGATGATAATGGACACCCCTGTGGACATGAATATTAATTTCGTCCAATTCACTCTATCAAAAGCCTTCTTAAAATCTATGATACAAACAAATATGTTCCAATTGTGTCCTATATTCCTCTCTATTAATGACATTATTGCTATGTATACCTCTCCCCTACCTGAACCCAAACTGATCATCCCCTAAGTATTCTTTTGCCCTCCCCTCCATCCTTTTATCGATTATGCTGAAATCCAATTTAGATGCATGTGAACTCAATCTTATTGTTCTGTTGTGTTGTGTTCACATATGGCTACCTTCCTCTTTTTTGAGAACTTAAATTCATGCAATGAAATCTTCCAGCCAAGTTCCTCCCTCATAAATGCTACGAATTAGCCCTTAAAAACTCTTCCTTCCACCTTTTCCTAAACCTTTTAATAGTTCTACAGGAATGTTGTCTACCCCACAATCTTATTGACTTTTAATTCCTTTAATGCCCTTTGTATCTTATTATCAAGTGGTTCTGAGCCTAAGCTATCCACATATTTGTTATTATCTCTTTCATTTTGAAAGAGAATATAACATAGATGTGGATAGCTCAGTCTCAGGACTTCCAGTCTATCCTTGCTGGCCTAATTTCTTTACCATAGATCCTTTATTTATTCCTTCCACCTTTCTTGTACCTTCTCTGATTCAAATAATATTTTTCCTGACTTATCTTTCATCATTTGCAAGGATTGTTCCTTTATACATCCTGATAATGCACAGCACACCAACTTCACTCTTTTTTCTGAAAAATTTTCATATTCTTGCACTACATATACCACCACATTTATTTCGCCCTGCTTGTTTTGAGCCTCAGTTTATTCTGTCCTTCTCTCATCTCATTGATTCTGCCATGTCCTTCTTTTGATATGTGCCCAATTTTCCCAGCTCTCTTTCCTCTCTCAAGATTTTCTCTTGAGCCTGGTGATACCCATTCCTTGTCCATCCTGTTAATGCTTCCAAGTTCCATTTTCTAAACCACCTTCTTTCCTTCCCTTCTTTATCATTTTGAATCAAACGCTACATTTCATGAGTACTAAATTGTGATTGGAGTCCACATCCACCCCTGGGAAACTGCAAATTGATCATGCTGTTCCTAATTCTGTGCCTAATCATAATATAGTCTGATGCTTTCCTGAGTCCCCTGGCATTTTCCATGTATACCTATGCCTTTTGAGATGTCTAAACCAAATGTTGGTGATGATTAACCCTTGTCTTCTGCAGAACACTATTAATGCTCACCCTGGTCATTCCTCGTACCTGAACCATAGTCCCCCACCTCATTATGATTTTATCCTTTGGTTACCATCGAGTCCCAATCCTCAATAAAAACCAATGATTATATCCTCTAACTGATAGTAACCCTATCTACTTCTTCCTCCCTATGATTGCCTAGTGCCATGTATACCTGAACAATGACCAAGTTTGTTGGTTCCTCTTTTATTTCTACTAATAGTATTCTATCAGTTACCTACTCTTATGTTAACTATGATTTTACCTACCATTATGTTCAGTATTATAGTCACCCCTCACTGAATCTCTTCGCCTCTGCTGTATATTACTTTATTATAACTATCACTCTAGTGATCTCCACTATCTTTCCATCTCACCTTGCACTACATCTTGTCTGAATCTGTTGAATGTATTCCTTAAACATTTATATTTTCTCTTTCCATCTCTCACTTTATATTATCTAATTTTCATGCCCTCATCATTGTCCTTACATTCTAAGTTCCTATTCCAACTAATTTGGCCCTTTCCGTTTCTTTTGTGCTCATGCTGTCTTTTGCTTTGCCAGAATTCTGCGGGATGACAACCACAGAAGCTTTGCCTCCCCCACTGCCGGGCACAACTTTTGGCTGGAGAGGCCAAGTCCTGTTGTTGTCAGGACTCATTTTTATTACTGTCCACCCTTTACTTTTGTCTTGGGATAAATATTGAGGTGATTTCCTGCTGATTTCATCGATAGTGTTTTTGACATTATACCATCACCCCATGGCCATCCAACTGGGGTCAGATGCCTTTAAAGCTGCCTGAGGAACAGACGCTGTGTTTGACAGATGTGTACTTTTCATTTGGCTCTACCCTTCAACTTATCCGGTATGATCCTACCAGAATTGAATATTATTGCTCCCATCAGCACTGCTCTAGGAGCCATCAGAATGCACAAGCCCTTCCACATCTAAATCCATGGGGAGGGTTTCAGGGAATACCTTCAAGGAAATTTTAAAACTCTATTGCTATTGCTGGCTAAAAACAGTGATTTAATCGAAATTTATAAAACAAAGACAACCATTTTCTATAGCTGATGGGTGGGAATAACTACTTAATTGTAAGATTTTTTCCAGCGAAGCAGCTAGTGACTTTTAGGACAATGTATACCAGTATATATACTAGTACCCTGGCTCATAAGATACAGGCTGATTTTAGAGCACATTATGGAGTAAAAAAGGGTCTTATAAGCGATAAAACATGGTAACATTTTTGCTCTCACAAACAAAATGCTCTCTTAAGTTCTCTTGGGTGTAATGATTAGATTGTTAGATCAGAATAAAATTAGGTGCACAATGCATAATAAAGCATACAGAATTACAAACACATTTTAAATTCATGTTACTAACATAATCCTTTTCATTAAGAGAAATTTTATGCTGTTTATGATTGTTCTGTGAATGGTACTTTAAAATTATATCTTACTTATAGAAAATACCAAGTTGTTCAAGGGAAAAGGGGAAAATACTGCCTAATTTGGCCTCAGAAAAAAATAAGAACAGATTTAAAACAGAATAATTAGGGTATTCATTTTTGGATGGAACTTTTTGCTGATAGCAGGCATATTGTCTGGAAAATTCACAGGAAAAAATTCTTGTTAATGCCGTAATTTTCCATGCCATATATTTTTTTCCATAGTTATTTTCCTTTCAGTAAAACCTGTTTGCAAGCAAGTTCATGACATCTTTGTATCAAGCATTAGTGTGAGAAGGCTCATTTCAAGTTTCCCTCCTAAAAATACCAGTAGCGTTAGAAGTGACCACAATAATACCTCAGTTTAAAATGCACAAGTAAGTATAAACCATAATGAAATAAAATATAATTAATATCATAGGCTGTGCCTCATTAATTAAAATCATCATCAGAATCCATTGATATGGTTGGTAATTGGCTATTATAATTTTAGTTATTTCATAGTAATTTTAATAGCCATAGAAAATTGGTGAGTTTTAATTCCAAAATAAAATACTAAAACAATTTAAATTTTGGATTGATATATACATATTAATGAAATGCATGGAATATGATATTAATTATATGTTATTCGTGTGTGTGTGTATATATATATATATATATATATATTTTTTAAGGTAATCTACCGGTTAAGGTAGGTTTTTGGATGGACACAACTATCAAATAAACATTTTGTGACTCCCCACCTAGCAAACTAATCTATATCAGGTCCCTCTTCATCTCGGTGTACTTCTTTCCTCCCTTCATCCCGTCCAACAACCCTATCCTGTTCCTACCCTTACCTCGCTTGCCCAACATTCTCCCCTCTATTACCCTCTTCAACATTCCACTACCGCTCAATACGCCTTTCATCCATTTTTCCTGCCTCCATAGGATTTCTCTCAACAAACCCCTCTCCTCACCCACCATCTCCAGTACTTCCTCATTTGTTTTCCTTTCGGTCCATTTCACCTTCTCCATTCTTCTCCACACCCACATTTCAAAAGCCTCCAATCTACGTCTATCCTCCTGCTTCAGCGACCACGTTTCCACACCGTACATAGCTACGCTCCATATCAGAGTTTTTACGAGTCTTGTCTTAACATCCCTACTCAACGTCCCCGTCATCAACTCCCTCCTCCTTGAGAAAGCCTCCTTGCCTAGCGCAATTCTTCTCCTTACGTCCCTACCACTTTGACCGTATTGGTCCAAAACACTTCCGAGATATGTAAACTGTTCTACCTGCTCTATTTTTTCCCCGCCTATTTTAATATTTAGCTTAGCCTTTTTCTTTCTGGAAAATCGCATAACCTTTGTTTTATTAATATTGATTCTCATCCCATATTTATCGCACTGAACCTCCAGTTCACTCAACAATGCTTGCAACCCCTTGGCTGACTGAGCAACTAATGCTTGGTCATCAGCAAACCTAACCGATTTTACGAATTCCCCTCCGACTTTCATTCCTACCTCCAGTTCTTCCCATGCCTCTTTAATCATTTCCTCTACATATACGTTGAACAGTACCGGTGACAATGGGCAACCCTGCCTTAAACCTCTTCCTAACACTGCCCATCCGGACTCTCCGTTCCCCACTCGCACCTGAGCAGTCTGAGACATGTACAGGTTGCGGATCAGCCTCCTGTCCCTCCAATCCATTCCTATTTTCTGCAATACACACATTAATTTTTCCCAATTCACTCTATAAACGCTTTTTCGAAATCTACAAAACAGGCAAAAACGTCCTGATTGTATTCTATATTCCTCTCGACTAGTGATCTCATTACTGCAATGGCATCACGCGTACCTCTTCCTTTCCTGAACCCAAACTGATCATCCCCTAAGTAATCATTTGCCTTACTCTCTATCCTTTTGTTGATGATCCTGAGAATAACTTTAGCTGCGTGGGATATCAAACTTATTGTTCTGTAATCCTCACATGACGAAGCCTTTGCCTTTTTTGGAATAGGAACTAACACCGATCTCACAAAATCTTCCGGCCAGATTCCTTCCTCATAGATACTACGAATCAGTCCATATATGGCCTTCTTCCCACCTTTCCCTAACCATTTCAACATTTCTACAGGAATATTGTCCACCCCCACAGCCTTATTTGCTTTCATCTCCTTTAATGCCCTTTCTATTTCATCGTCGAGTATGCCTGGACCTAAGCTATCTTCTTCTACGTCATGTTCCCTTTCTATGTCTAACCTTGTCAGCCTAAGTTCTTTACCATACAGTGTTTATATATATTCATTCCATCTCTCTTGGATTTTTCCTGGTTCAACTATTATCTTACCCCATTTATCTTTAACTGTTAGCACAGATCCTGCCTTCTTACTTCCCGACAATAACTTAACCTTGCTGTATAGAGCACCAATTTCACCCTTCTTCTGTAGACTTTCCATATCCTCGCATTGCATTTTCCACCATTCTTCTTTTGCTTTATTGGTGGCCCTTCTCAATTTATTGTTTAACTCTTTGTACTTCATTTTGCCTAACTCTGTGTTTAGGCAAAATGAAGTATATATATATATATATATGTATGGCGGGATTTCGTGTTTGAATGTGTGTGTGTGTGTATATATATATATATATATATTTTATAAGGTAATCTACCAGTTAAGGTAGGTTTTTGGATGGACACAACTATCTAATAAATATTTTGTTTCTCCAAACAAAACCCAATCCAGCAACCTACTCTACATTAGGTCTCTCTTCATCTATGTGTACTTCCTCCCTTCATCCCATCCAACATCCCTATCCTATTCCTGCCCTTTCCTTGTTTGCCTAACATTCTCCCCTCTATTACCTTTTTCAATATCTTACTACCGCTCAATACACCTTTCATCCATTTTTCCTGCCTCCATAGGATTTCTCTCAATAAACCGCTCTCCTCAACTACCATCTCCAGTACTTCCTCATTTATTTTCCTTTCATATATATATATATATATATATATGGTACATATTATAAATATATATGTTTATATATATACTACCTTGATCAAAAGGTTCCCGGAATTTATTCAGAAAATTAAAAATACAAGTTTATTCATCTAAATCTATATTGTCCCCTTCAAAGTAATCCCCATCGACTGCAACACACTTATGCCAGCGCTTGATCCAATCCTCGAAACATTTTTTATATTCGGTTTTCGGTATGTCCATCAGTGCTTCCTGCGATTTTTCCATTACTTCCTCTCGGCTGCTAAAACGCGTTCCCCGTAATGGTTTTTTAACTCGATTGAACAGAAAGAAGTCACAGGGAGCCAAATCAGGTGAATTCGGTGGCTGTTGGATGGTATTTGTTGCATTTTTCGTCAAAAAATTACGAATAATGATAGCACTGTGCGACGGTCTCGACGCACTGTGCGACGATTTCTGGTCTCTTTCGGCGAATTGCTTCACGCAAACGTCTCATAACGCCCAAATAATACTCTTTGTTTACTGTCTGGCCTTCTGGCAAAAATTCATGATGCACTACACCGTTGTAATCCATGAAAACCGTCAGCATTGCCTTCTTTTTTGACTGAAAACGACGTGGTTTTTTTGGTCTCGGCTCATTTGGTGAACGCCATTCACTTGCCTGATGTCTGGATTGCGTGTCGTACTCATAAACCCACGTCTCGTCTCCAGTAATGATCCTTTTGATGAATGTGGGATCGGATTCAGCCTCGCAAATCATGTCTTTTGCGACGTCAACACGGTCTCTTTTTTGCATGAAATTGAGGTCTTTTGGCACCAACTTTGCTGCTACACGACGGAAACCCAAATCATTAACCACAATGTCTTGGGCGGATCCATAGGCAATGTTCAAGTCCTCCGCTATTTCTCTGATGGTTAATTTGCGGTTATTGACCAACATTTCTTTTACTTTATCAATTTTTTCACCGACTTTCGATGTCGATGGTCTGCCACTGCGTTCATCATCTTCGATTGACTCACGACCACTTCTGAACCGCTCGTGCCACTGGTAAACGACCGTTTTTTTTAGAGAATCGTTGCCGAAACACTTTTCCAACATTTCCAACGTCCGTGCGCCACTAAATCCGTTTTTTACGCAAAATTTAATACAAGTTCGTTGTTGCAAATTTAAATCCATTTCTGCAATTGTAAAAAATCGCCAACACACACAGAGATAGATGTACTCTTGGCTACGTAACTTCTGCAAATGTCAAGTTATGACACTAAGATTTAAAGGGAATATCAACAACAGATGTACCAATTTAACAAAAAAAACAGAACTCAAATCGGAACGATGGGAGCGCCACACGGTGGTTATTCCGGGAACTTTTTGATCAAGGTAGTATATATATATATATATATATATATATATATATATATATATATATATATATATATATATATATATATATATATATATATATATATATATATATATATATATATATATACACATTCACCCAGGAAAACCTGCCATATGGCAAACAAATATTCATTCACATGGAAATAGATATAAGGAAAAGGGACAAAGAATCGGGGCATTTGGTTGCACAAACTCCTGCAGATTTCAGTGTAAAGTATATTTCCTCGATAGCTCAATAGAGCATTCACCTGGCAAATCGAAAGATGTAGTGTTAAAGTCCTGGTCAAGAAAATATTTTCACACTTGTGATCTGCTCAATTCTGCCTTCCCCACCTCTCCTGTGTTTGTCTTTTATATGTGTTTCTATCCCTTTTCCATACATCTATGTCCATGTGAATATATGTTTATACATATAAACATGTATGAATGCAATTTCTTTGCCTGAAGATATTGCACCACTGTGAAACCTAGGCCGCATTGAAGTTTATATGCATGGGGAATTACAGCTTTATTTTGGCATTATTCATTCATGACCCAGCCATTTTCACTATTTCTCATGTTTCCAATATCTTCTTCCAGTACTCAGAACTTCATACATCATTATTATTTAATCATTGCAGAGGTACTTTAAAAGATAACACATTCACATGGCTTTCCATGAAACTTACTTGATGATACTGGTTGGCTTTCCATCAGCTACTCCACGAGTGAGTGTCATCTGATTAAATCTGCCTCGGGATTGGACTATACTGCTAGGGGACCCACCACCTATCTCCCTCACTAAGCCTTGTCGGAGTTGGGCAAACCGCTCCAACAGACGTCGATGTAATGGTTGAACTCCGGACGGTGCTTGTTTGCCATGTACTTTGAGTCCTTCATCAAGGATTTCAACCTGAAATTAAAGTAAACTACAATTTTATTTCATGCCATGATTTCTTCAATTCTTGTAACACAAAATCATGACATTACTACTAAGCACTTGAAAAATATGATATTTGAAATTTTTACCTGATAATGTAAAAAAAGGGTGAAAAAGAACATTTTTAACTGAGGGCAAAATAAAAATTTTGGAACAAGTTGATTCTCATGATGGAATCTGTATTGATTTGGCAAAACATCTATGATTGCAGGCCTCTACACTAACTACAATTATGAAATACCACTATTAGACTCTGAAACATGCAAACATTTGCCTAAAAGAGAAAATGTCAAGAATTCCAAGTATGAAGAATCACTGAAAGAGTGGTTTTTAAGCGAAAGATTGTCAAATATCCCCTTGAATGGCATCATCATAAGATGAAAAGTATTGTACATTCCCATTACATTGGGAATTGAAGACCTCACAGCATTCAATGTGGTTGGTAGAAGAATTTTAAAAATAGGCACACACTTGTACCTTGGTGCAGTGAAAGTAGAATTGTTGATGTCAACACTACAACTCAGTGAAATACGTTAGAATGGAAAAAACTGCAATATGACGAAATCATAACTTATTATATAATTTTCCGATGAGGTAAAAGAAAATAAATTGCTTTTATATAATTTATGCCTCCATGATGTTTAATGTGTTTCATTATTTTCATTCATCAAATATAAATAAATGGGGAGAGCTATAGTTAAACACATTCATTATAATTCTGCTCTTTTAGTTTATGTCCGTTTCTTATTTTTACCTTTACTTCTGTAATTAAGTGTATAAAAGTGAAATTTCTTCTTTTCCCATGATTTGCATTTTCCTGAAATTTACACTTTTTTCTGGTGTCCCAAGAAAAGTGTTAATAAGGAATTCTACTGTGTACTTTGAAAGGGCCAATTTCCAAATCAAATTTTTATATTAAAACAGTTAATTGAATTAGAACAGAACATTTCACCCAACATAAAACCATTAACACAGTAATCAACCCAAAAGTGTGTTTGATAGATATGGCGCAGTTCACCAAAACTAAGCCCAACAGCATTTGAAATACATACATCAGGACAGGGAGGCCAGTACCATTTCCTGTGCTATGGTTCCCAGTATACTCTACCCCTATAGTTTCCCAGTTATATTCTACCCCTGAACTACATTCCCTCACTTAAAATATAACGTGAAATATTTAACTGAACACCAGGATCAACTCGAGTCAAATAATGGAGATGCATACTCTCAAAGCTTTAGAAATCAATGTGGCCATGAAAAAAAATCATACCACAAGCAGATATGTTTTCTTGTTAATTCAAACTTTAATGGTGACACTGTAAGTAATCAATGGCCAATTCAGTGTTACTAATCTTACCTGATAAAGAATGTGGGATTTTAGGCGAATTATGTGTTCTGAAAATTCAGGATGCAATCTTGAAAATTCTGGAGAGAAGAAGGCTTCTTGGTATTTTGATATGCCCCCCATTACATTGGCATCAATAATACCCTGAAAAGTATTTATCAATATTCAATATTACCACAAATTACAAGTAGAATTTCAATGGAAAAAAATAATATAGTAATGAAAGAAAATAGTTTTAAATACAAAAGAATTCTCCAAATGGTTAGAATCCAGTGTTAATTTAAATACCTGTAGCCTCATGCTAAGAGGGTTTATATTTCTTCTGGGATCTGCAGAATAAGCTAATATAAGACGGTTAAGTTCACGTGATGCACCCTCCACTGTTTCACATGCAAAAGCAACAGGTGGAACTTCCTCCACCTTCCTCTCGACCACTTCAAACCACCGTAATATGCCAGGTAACTTGCAGCTAAGAACCAATGTAGTGCGCTCAATCCAAAGGCTCTGTAAACACAGATTATTTATTATCACATAACTCATCATCAAATCTATAACATTAAAACATTGTGTTTTTAACAATCATCCTATTATTAAGATGGGATATTAAAAATCAAGATTGGAACTGTTTGACCGCATGATCTAATTATTAATGATCAACTTTAATTCTTCCTCACACTGAGCAAAGAGGATGAAATGACAAATTAATTGGCATATTTATTTATTTACAGTATTGGTCAACTACTTAAATAATTATAACAATTTATAGTTTTTTGATAAATAATAGTTAAAGTAATAAATTAACTCACTTTGAACTCGTTTTCCTTGTCCACAGGTCCTTTGTGAACTGGACGATCAAACTGAAATTTTCTCACATCATTAACCCTGTAATAGCTAGCAACTTTCTCGGGCAGTTCAGATAAAAATGAATCTTCAGCTCCTGACTCAATTCCACTCCAGAAACCCAACATTTCTGGAATAGGCTTCACATTGCAAATTTGTATAACTGTGATTCAAAATGTTAAGGAATTGTCATTTCAAGATTTAACTTTCCTAATAGGTAGGTAGCATATACTGAATTTGTTGTGTATAGAATGCTCCACAAGGCCAGCTGGTACATATGACACAAACCTTTTTTATATACGTTTTAGGGGAAAAAAATTCTTCAACTTGCATGAATTTCCATAATAATTTATAGACTAATTTTTTGTTACTTGCATCAATAATAATGTAATTAGGGAACATTGTAGCTGAGTGTTGTCTTTTTTATCTTGCCAATCTTAAAATCCGGAAGTTTATTTCCAGAGCTAAATGAAAAATCACCTAGAGCCTCTTCTTCCGAAATTGAGTCCTTATGTGACAAATCATCCTCTGTGCCATCAAGTACAAAAACAATTCTGTATTTCTCAAATGATTTTAAAACTGTCTCACATTTCACAGCATTCCATGTAGTTTCAAACCCATTCAGAAATCTGCCTCTTCCTCCTTCCTGAAGGTGGCACTTAATCATCTGTAGAATACATCCAACTGCTTCATTTCTCTTTCATTAACCCTTTAAACAGTTAATTAATGTGTATTAAAACCTCTAAAGGCTAGTTAAGCTACCTAGCACTACAGCTATTTGAGTTTTCAGTTAGTTGATTTTATTTTTCACAGCTTATTTTTTGTGACTTCAAAACAGATCCCATCCTAGCAAGGCAAGTCTAGACAGGATGCCTAGACCACACAATTATCCATCCACAACTTCATCTCCCTTTTATCCATCCTACCTCCAAGCTGAACATGCACAAACACACCCATAAGGAGTTTCTTCTAAGGCCAAGTTTTCAGATTGAAAATCAAAAGATGTGGTAATTTTTTTTCCATCAGCTCAGCAAGACACCACGACTGTGTAGGGTGTTTTCTCATGTCCAAAAGTGTGAAAAATTATACCATTACAATCTATATTTTATCTGAGGGTAGATTGAACGTCCATCGGACCTTCTCCGTGTTTCATATTTGTGAAAGTTCCAAATTTGCTCAATTTCTTGCATCAACGACAAATTTATTTAATTTGTAATCTTGTCTTCATTTTCCATTGTCATCTCTCTTCATGAATATGGAGTACCATGATGTGACACAATAATAACACTTCTCCTATGACATCAGTTATGTTGCTTAGAATAAGACACTTTTTTGATGAATAGTCTTTTTGTGGAAATTGAAAATCCTGATCTTCTGCAGTTTAATACCCAAGCTTTCAATTCTTCCTACAGTTCCAGCCAATTTGCAATTCCATGTCACATTTTGTGTCCACAATTTTTCAGTTTGCAGTGATCCGAAATTCCTCTCGGCTACCATTTCTGTGTTGCTTAGCATACGTAATTATTCCTAGCTTAAACGCAATATCACCCCTGAATCCATTGTTTTTGAGCCATGCCAAGAAATCTCATCATGAAAACAACTCTAAAGATTTGTAAAAAAAACTTTGCATTTAAAAATGCAATCTAATGTTAAAAACAAAGTAACGTTCGGCTGTTTCTTCTTGGTTTTTCATTGATGAACGAATGCCATGATTATGATGAGTAGTCATTCTGGCTACTTCCTCTCCCTCTCCAAATTTTGAACAATAAACTCATTTATTAGAGTCCATATGAATGCTTCGCTAGAACCCATACTGTAACGAAGAATGCAGATTTACAGCCAGTGTACATTCCAAGGGTGCTTACCTAAAATTTGGGAGTTGCACCATTCACATCTGACTGCAAAACATGATTTCATCAACTTTTGCCAGATTGAATAACACACAAAACTGCACATTGGAGAAGTCATAACTTTTCAGATCCAATGATGTCTACTCATTTTACTTGAATGCTTCGTTTTTCAGAATGAAGCAAAAATATATCATGCAATTTTGTGTTTTTACAGAATGGAAAAAATTATTCAAAACCACTCTTTTGAAAAAAGACAATATGCAATAGAATACTTAAAAATGTGTATTAATACAAACCAAAAGTTTTAAGCAAATACAGCTCATAAGTTTGAATACCAGCCCAGAAGATGGACTTTAGCCATATTTTAAGGGGAAAAAAGTGCATCCTATATAACAAATATAGTACTCTATAAACATTACCAAAATGTCTTCAGGCTTTGTCAGTCCTAGGAAAAAGAATTAAATGTAGACCTCAATATGAAAGGATACATTGCCCTTCTGAGTTAGTGATAGAGTCATCAGGTGGAGTGTTCTTGGTGAGTATTTGTGCCGAGGGAAATTCAGTCTGAAGCCGCTGGGTAAAGGCCCCTATTCTTTCATACTCCAAGCCACGGTAAACAAACTCCTTATTCTGTAGGAGGAAAAACAAATCATCAATTTCTAAAGCTCAATGATAGCTATCATATCATGCCATACATGCATAGACCACTCTTCCACCACAAAAGGATATTAATATATAGAACCAGAAAGTTGATAAGCTGATTTTCCAATGAAAAAAAAACTTTTTCTTACCCTGACAAAAAGAGGGAAGCTAAGGCCGTAGAATCCAACACGAAAATACTCTGGTTCTGGCCTCAACTGCGTCAAGATGTTGTCAAAGAAGTGAGCTTCAGTTCTCAAAACCATGCTGAGCTTTGCATAGTCAAATAACTTGACCTCATACAGTTCTGCCAACTCTTTGCATAAAGGAATTCCTTTCTCCCAGCACTATAATGAATATGGAAATTATTGTAATATGTAGGAATTGTCACACTTATTCACCTATTTGAGTCTTACATTTCAATATACAATTTAATAAATAAGAAATCACTCAACGTTAACTGCCATCTTTTGGAATTAAATTTTCAAATAGTTGCCACAGGTTGAGAGGCATTACAATATCATTCAAGTTTTTACTAATATTAATTACTTAACATTATAGCAGAACTTTCCACATGATTTTCATACAATATATAAAATAACAATAAAAAAATGGAAAATTATGACTTGTCATAACATTTTAATGATGTTAATGTTAGATTAATTTCATAATTTCATCAACCTAAGGAGGAGGGATAAGTTACTCATTCCATTAGCTAATAGAAGGTTTTTATTTTCACATTCAAGTCTGGAAAAGATGAAAGCTTGCTCTAGTCTATGAATTATATCCTAATCAACAAACAACAACAAATTAATCATGAAGAAAATTCTAATGTGCAGTAGCTGAATCCTTCCAATTTTACAGGCTTAAGGACAATAAATACAATATAAAATTTTCTCTTGGATCATTCCTATTTTCCTTTGATTATATTTTGCACATTTTTAACACTAGAATAAGCTTGACAAATTATGTGAGCTCTATGTTACTTCTGAGTTATGTATTTTACATAATTCTCAATTTTAACCGATCTCCCAATAATGACAAACAGAAATTGGTTCTTCAAATCAGTTCAGATTCAATGTGAGCACATTGAGACTCACATGTGACTAAAGCATACTTGAATCTGTAGCTTGCAACTTTGGTATTAGTGCACAGAGCTTTGTCGTGGACTAACATTTTGCCAATCATGTCTACATACCTGATCACATATTCTATTCATCTGCCTTTCCATTTTCTCAATGGAGAGGGTATAAATAGAAACATTACAGTATGAGTTCATTACTTATAAGCCTGAATTGTGCAATAGAAATAAATATTCAAGCATAAGAATGAGTTCTTTTCCTTAATTTTCCAACCCTCAGTTCTTGTATGCATAACATATTTTCACACTTTCTAGCATTTTGAAACAAGACACCATCATTATCATTTCAAAGAAATATTCAACTCACCTTTCCTCGATCAAAGTAATGAATAATTTGATGATACAGTTGTTCCTTCCTCTGCCACTGGGGCTGTCCTGGATAGCGAGCATCAGGTGGCAATGCACTGAATTCTGCTTCCATACTAGATCCTATGCTTGCCCCTGTCCACTCCAGTTGGTCTGCATATAGCTGAAGTGTGAATCCAGCTTCAGCAAAATTTTCAGCAGCAAGATGGAGATCATGTAATTTGTGGATATATCGTACATACATCTCCTTGCGGTTAATCTCATTCTTGTAAAAATTCTGCAACATAAAAGTATTTCCCATTAAAAAGACTCAGACAAAGCAGGTATAAATTAGTGTGTAGGCAAAGAAAATTTACAACAATTCCATTTTAAGCTGAAATTTAAATTTACATATGTACTGTGAACTGTTTGTATTGCCTATATTATTTTTCCCTGAAGCAAGAACAATAAGACAGGAATTTGTCTTCTATCTCATGTAAAAACCATGCCACTTGAAGTCGTTAGTTGTAAAAGGCTAGTGACATCAATTTTTTGAAACAACATGGTCAGGTGTGTCATTTTAAAATTCAAAAACTTAGGTGGAAATGACAGAAAACACTACTTTCCAGCAGTTGTTCAATGGAGCCATATGAAGGTTATAGAAATGTAATGCCTGCATTGTTGGATAATTAAAACAAATATACAACACAGAAAAAATGTAAAAATAATTAAACATTTATTTATTATGAAACTATACTTATGTTTAGTTACACATCATTGAAAGAAACTAATTGATAGAACAGTACACACAGACACTTTAGTCAATTCTGCGGACACAATGGCATATGATTATTTTCTGTTATACATTTCTGTCTAGTGACACCAGAACAGCAGCTGCTTTTTTTCTCAATCAATTTTTTTAGAGCATCAAACTTCTAAAATCATAACTATTAGTACTTATATTAAGAGTTATGATATATTATTAATTAATCCTGTTTCTATTCTACATACATTCTACCTCCCTTAATACTGTCTACCATCCCTGTCTTTTTCCAACCCCTAACTTTCTTGTCTAACATCTTCTTCATCATCACAGTCTTCAACATTCTATCGCCAATCAAAATGCGTTGCATTCATCTTTCCTCCCTTCTTTGGAGTTCTCCCATCAATCTATTCTTCCCTTTTCCTTCCTCCATCATGCTCACATTTCAAAAGCTTCCAATCTATGCCTATTATCTTGCTTCAATTACCATGTAATCCTTGCCAAACAAAGCTCCATACTAATAAAATAAAACAAAGTTTTAACTAATATTTTCTAACCCTTCTTACTTAATGTATTCATCATTAATCCCCCCCCCTCATAAAAGATTCTTAGTCTTATGTAATTCTTCCTCGAGTGTCCCTACTACTACAACCATTTTGGTACAAAACACTCCTGGGATAGATACACTGCTCTATCTACTCTAGTTTTGCCTTCCTATTTTAACTTATTTAATCTATTTTGATTTACTTAACTCAGCATCCCTCCTCCTAAAAAAAACCTCATAACCTTTGTTTTGCTGACATTGATTCACATTCCTTGTCTATTAAACTGATTATCTAATGCACTGAATTTCTAATGAACTCTTTGGCTGATTGGCTAGCAAATGCTTGAAAAGTTGGAACATTAACTTATTTTACGAATTTCCCAACAAATTTCATTCAGAACTTCAGTTCCTCCCATGCAATTTTGACCAATATAATATACAATGATATTTACCACATCCAATGAAAAGCATAGGTGATAATGAATAACCCCTATTCCTAATACTTGCAAATCCTTGTTCTCCATCCACCACATGTACCTGATCAGTTCAAAACAGAGCAAAGGTTACAGATTCCTATCCCTCTGATCTAATTCTATCTTCTTGGGACTAATTTTCTACAAAAAACTTCCTTCTTTTCTGAAGACGAATACACGTTCATTAAACATAGAGTAAAATAAGATCTTTTCAAAATAATGTTTTATAGTTTCATCTTTCAAAGAAGTACTGGATTAGGTTAAGAAACTTTTACCAAGGGGCAGGAATTGATCATAGACACACATTTAAGTAAAGATATATAGAAAAAACTACTCTCTACTCTAATATGGAGTGTAGTTTTCTATGACTGGGAAACTTGTTCATTGAAGCAAGAGGATAATCATAGATTGTGAAGGCTTTTGCTATGTGGATGTGGAGAGAATCAAGAAAAATAAAATGGATGAAAAGAAAACCAAACCAAGTTCTATGCATGGTATGGGAAGAAAGAATTGTTGGGAGAAATTTAAAGAAGGCAGGACAAATAGATACAGAAGATGCTGGGAAAAAATGGGATGCAGAAGTGTAATATAGGGGAGAATGCTGAGAATGTAATGCATTTTGAATGGAATTTAAGGAAGTAGAAAGTAATCGAAACTGAGTAAGTTCAGAGTACTGTGTGTACAAGAGTAATGTGTGATGTGAGATTTAAGGATACCTTATGTCATTTTGGTCAGGTCTTAGAATTACAGTACTGTGTAGTGCCATGCTCCATCAAAAACCTATCCTAACCATGTAGACTACTTATTAGAGCAACAATAATTTTATATTCATTCATGGTCTGTTGGAACTTGCTGCAATGTATTTTACTGGAATAATTAAAATAATGCAACCATATTTGTTCAACTTTTAGCAAGGGATATACCACTTGCAAACTTTCTGGAAAAATTAGTACGAAAACATACAGGGAATATCAGTCACCAGAAGACTTACCAAGAGATTGACTGTACAAGACATTCGCTTGTCTCTATTTTCATCACCCTGGATTACACTTCGGTAGTCCAAAAGCCTCTCCAGCAAACGAGTGACTGAACTGATGAAGGCGGCACCACTTCCTTTCCAAGCAGGATCATTTTCAGATTGTACTCGGTCGAGTAATCTAAAATAAATGGATTAAGTGTCAGAAATTTGGTCCCTAGGTCAGTCAGCCAACTTTGCATTTTTAGAATTTAATAGATTTCTACATTATTAAATACATTTTCTCGTTTCGCTTGAACTTCAAAATAACAAAATGCAGGATTTTAGTACTTACACAGCACTGAGATGCTCCCTTCATAAGTGAGCAAGTGAAGAAGAAATTTAAAATGAAATTAAACACAGGGACACTTTCCATAAATTCAGAGAAAATTACTGCTAGGATACCATTATTAATGCACATGAACTCGAATCAAGAATGAGAGATGACCAAAATATTCAGCATACAATTAAAGCATGCAATTTGGTATAATACATAAACAAGATCTCAATATTAAAATTCCCAAAATGAATTCTTATGAAATTTACCATAACCTGGAATGATGTCTTGCTTAAGAAATTAGAGAAGACGGTGAAAATAAATTGTAACTACCGTATTTTCCTATCGATAACGCGCGCGTTATCTATAAAAAAATTTTAATTTGATCGAAAATATGACGATGCGAGTTATGTAAAATGAAAATTGAAAAAAACCAAACATTTACATACCAATGTACACAATAATTCAATGAAGAGTCTCGCACAAATAAATTAGCCTGGAAGCATGCCTTTCTAATTGCATTCTATTTTATCCAGATCTGCTACGGTTACAGTTATTTCATCTCCATTAGAAAAAGAAGAAACCATTTCTGAACTTAATTTATTCTAATACGTAGTACTTCTTCATTATAAACACATAGTACGTCACGTATAACTAGAGTACGTCGTATTATATACACGTATGTATATGATAGGATGGGTAGATCACTCGAATTCAAGAAATTCGTCACCTGAATCACAATTAAATGAATTAAGTACATTTATTACCTATTCACGCACATCACCGAGTTCACTATCCGAAGTTAACTCTTCCTCATCTTCTAGTGCTGGCGTTGAAATATTGCCTAAAGCTTTTTCAGATCCATTCTTCACACAAGTCACTGTGACACCCTGCCAACTTTCCAGGATCCACCGGCTTTGTCTTCATAAGACACTCTTCTAAACTTTCCCGATTCTGTGTAGTCATTCATATCAGGCATTATCCACTTTTCCACACTAGAACGTAACTTTGATTTAAAAGATTTATTAATGGATAAACCCAGCGGTTGGATCTTTTTTGCTAATCCACCCGGTACTATTGCATATTTCAACCGTTCCGTGTTGTCAGTAACATGAGCACGGCAAGAGTCCATAATCAATAAAGATTTTGGCTTGAAAAAGGATTGTTTCCTTTTTCCCCGCACATTTTCAACCCACACTTTCATAAAATCTTGCCTTAATAGCAGCAATGAAGATGCCTTTCGGGAAGTTTCCTTCGGGCAATGTTTTTCTCTTAAAAATAATCACGGGTGGAAGCTTTCCGCCATCGGAATTTACACTGAAAACAACCGTAAAATTCGACTTCTCGTGTCCAGTTTCGGCGACGGAAACTTCTTTGGGTCATTTAAATGTACTGTCCTGGAACTAGGAAGATGAAAACTAACAGGCACTTCATCTATATTGCCGAAATGTACAATATCCACACCACACAGATTTTCTTTGGCGTATATTCTAAATTTCTCTACCCTGGCCTCCTAGTCCTGGGGTAGTTTTTGCCCAACACTCGAAGTTGTACGAATGCGCAGATTATTTCGTTTCATGAATCGAAATCCCCATGAAGGATAAGCTTTAAAGTTTTCTATTGTGTATTCTTCCTCAAGTCCTTTTACCTTCACCAACAGGCTAGTTGTTGACACTTTACTTCCTTTCGCTCTCTCAGATATGACCCATCCGAGAAGTCCGAAGCACTTCCTGCGTTTCTTTTGACTGACTTTATCACCATCCTTTCCTCCATTCCCATACGCTGGACGCTCCCACATTAAATTTTCTGGCAGCCTCGCAATTTCTTTTTTCTTTCACGAAATTAATGACTTCAAGCTTAAACATCGTCAAGTACGATTTTATTCTCACAATATTTTTCTTCATGGGTAATCTTCTTCAGAAAATTCTAAATTACAACAGCTTAACTCAATTGAGGTTTGAAACAATCACAATGTAGGCGGCACTTTCGTAGAACTTTGGTGACTAGAACAGCTGAGCACCGATAGTAACAAAGCGAAGTAAAGGAAACAAAACAAGAAAGTTCCATTTCGTTCATTCTCAATTTTTTTTAATTTTTGATTCGCTGAAGGTTAATTTATATAGCAAATAAAAGGGTACACAAACCCATGCCTTATTTCGACTTACGAATCATAGCGAAAAAGCAATAAGGCGGCATTGTGTTGGGTTGTAAATATTATTTTTGATCCTTCTGTTGTTTGCAGTTAATTTCAGTTACCATCTATTAGCATATGGATATAGATGTGTATGTGTGTATATATATATATATACACACATCAGATGCGCGGCATCTAATGCTTGATAACCACAAAGTTCTGGATGTGCTTTGTCGTTGGGAAATTACGGTAATTCTGACTGTAGAAGTAAGGGACAAACGCGAACAAGGTGTTAAGCACAAAGGAGATGGGGGCATGATTGATACCAGAGTTAGAATTTCCCAAGGACTAGGTTTGTCTGGTTTGGAGCTCGGCTATGAATCATTTCCTTGAAACCCAAGCAGTAGCACAAAAGATGGTAGGTGTAACAATCTGTTCACATAAAATACCAATGACCTTAGATGAAAGACGAAAATGATCAAAGACGAAAATTGTATTGGGTTTCTTAAACTTTTGATATTGTTTGCAATTTACAAAAACTTATCAGAAAGGGAAATTTTTAAAATGATTGGAAATAGCATGAACAATGGGGAAATGCAAATAGGGGAAAATATCACTAATATGTAAATGTTGAAACTCACATTGTATTGAATAGTTTCCTATACTCATCATCTCCTTTATTCTCACTTATTAGAATGTCCAGCTTGTCAATGAGCTCTGATTCCACCTATTAAAAGTATAAAAATAAAATTGTTAAGGATGACCAGTTATTTAAAAAATTAATAAACACTGTGCCTTTGATGAGGGCTGCCAATGCGGATCATTATTTTTTTGAGCTTGTTAAATAATATGATACTAAATGATTTTGATTAATCATTAATTACAGCATATTCTGTGAAAACAAAAATGTCTACAAAAACTTCTAATTAACAACTTTACCTTTTACTGTGTGCCTAGGGTTAAGACACAGCATTTATACAAACTTATAATTGCTTACAATAAACTGACAATTCAGAAGTAAAAATTGGTTGTTTTACTTAATTTCATATACCTGTTTGAAATTTCCACGAGCTTGTTGTTCACATTCCATCATGTCAAAAAATATATGAAGTGTTGCTTTGCGCAGCTCAGATTCAGGTACTAAAGTGACTTCTAAGAATGGTCCAACCATTGATGGAATAAAATGAATCTTATGCTCTCCTGAAATAAAATGAGGCCATGCATTTTAACTTTTTAGATTGGAGTTATTATCACTGCAGAAATTAAAATATCAAAATAAATTTTGCACTTCATACCAAGACCTAAAGCCACCATGACAAAAACAAAAATAAATTTTCATAGAAAAACTCAATAAATACAATGAATGCTAACTTTTGGAAAACAGAAGGAGCAAGTTTGAGGTTAATCAAATTTAGTCCTTTTCCACCTACGAATTTACCCACACAATATATGGCATTGGGTGGATGTTTAGAAAAGATTCAGAATGATGAAAAAAGGCAAAGATTATTCATTGAATGCCTTACATTAAGGAATATTTGTGAACGAATTAATTAATCAGTGATATTTCATAAATACTCAAGCATTCATATTCAATATTACAATACTGTTTATCTGTGCTAACAGTTAAAGATAAATGGGGTAAGATAATAGTTGAACCAGGAAAAATCCAAGAGAGATGGAAGGAATATATAGAAACACTGTATGGTAAAGAACTTAGGCCGACAAGGTTAGACATAGAAAAGGAACATGACGTAGAAGTACTCGACGATGAAATTGAAAGGGCATTAAAGGAGATGAAAGCAAATAAGGCTGTGGGGGTGGACAATATTCCTGTAGAAATGTTGAAATGGTTAGGGAAAGGTGGGAAGAAGGCCATATATGGACTGATTCGTAGTATCTATGAGGAAGGAATCTGGCCGGAAGATTTTGTGAGATCGGTGTTAGTTCCTATTCCAAAAAAGGCAAAGGCTTCGTCATGTGAGGATTACAGAACAATAAGTTTGATATCCCACGCAGCTAAAGTTATTCTCAGGATCATCAACAAAAGGATAGAGAGTAAGGCAAATGATTACTTAGGGGATGATCAGTTTGGGTTCAGGAAAGGAAGAGGTACGCGTGATGCCATTGCAGTAATGAGATCACTAGTCGAGAGGAATATAGAATACAATCAGGACGTTTTTGCCTGTTTTGTAGATTTCGAAAAAGCGTTTATAGAGTGAATTGGGAAAAATTAATGTGTGTATTGCAGAAAATAGGAATGGATTGGAGGGACAGGAGGCTGATCCGCAACCTGTACATGTCTCAGACTGCTCAGGTGCGAGTGGGGAACGGAGAGTCCGGATGGGCAGTGTTAGGAAGAGGTTTAAGGCAGGGTTGCCCATTGTCACCGGTACTGTTCAACGTATATGTAGAGGAAATGATTAAAGAGGCATGGGAAGAACTGGAGGTAGGAATGAAAGTCGGAGGGGAATTCGTAAAATCGGTTAGGTTTGCTGATGACCAAGCATTAGTTGCTCAGTCAGCCAAGGGGTTGCAAGCATTGTTGAGTGAACTGGAGGTTCAGTGCGATAAATATGGGATGAGAATCAATATTAATAAAACAAAGGTTATGCGATTTTCCAGAAAGAAAAAGGCTAAGCTAAATATTAAAATAGGCGGGGGAAGAATAGAGCAGGTAGAGCAGTTTACATATCTCGGAAGTGTTTTGGACCAATACGGTCAAAGTGGTAGGGACGTAAGGAGAAGAATTGCGCTAGGCAAGGAGGCTTTCTCAAGGAGGAGGGAGTTGATGACGGGGACGTTGAGTAGGGATGTTAAGACAAGACTCGTAAAAACTCTGATATGGAGCGTAGCTATGTACGGTGTGGAAACGTGGTCGCTGAAGCAGGAGGATAGACGTAGATTGGAGGCTTTTGAAATGTGGGTGTGGAGAAGAATGGAGAAGGTGAAATGGACCGAAAGGAAAACAAATGAGGAAGTACTAGAAATGGTGGGGGAGGAGAGGGGTTTGTTGAGAGAAATCCTATGGAGGCAGGAAAAATGGATGAAAGGCGTATTGAGCGGTAGTGGAATGTTGAAGAGGGTAATAGAGGGGAGAATGTTGGGCAAGCGAGGTAAGGGTAGGAACAGGATAGGGATGTTGGACGGGATGAAGGGAGGAAAGAAGTACACCGAGATGAAGAGGGACCTGATATAGATTAGTTTGCTAGGTGGGGAGTCACAAAATGTTTATTTGATAGTTGTGTCCATCCAAAAACCTACCTTAACCGGTAGATTACCTAATAAAAATAAATAAAAAAAATACTGTTTGATTTATATTATTATTATGCCTGCATAACCTTGTATTAACACCGGAGTCTTACCAAAGTTTAAATATGTATTGCTTGCTTTTTACATCCTTTGGAGACACCTTTTGAATTATACTTAAGAAAGTTTCATGATGTTACTCTTTTATATATTAAGGTTAGTGATTCATGTCAAAACGTTTTTCATTCATGATTCATGTCAGATTAAATGAGATTATAGGATCTAAGGAATTTTATCATACTACCTTTTTAACTGATTCTACATTTCCTCCTAACCAGGAAGTCTCTTTTGCGTGGATGGGTGTTATGTACTCTGTGGATTTATGCATGAGGAGTGCAATACGATGAGAAAGTTTGTAAAATTCTAGTTTGCACATACGCAACCTTTCTTATACATTTCTATGCTGTCCCTGATCATCCTCAGTCACGACCAGAAGGGAATAACAGTGAAATGGCAAAAATCTCTGTTTGGCAGCATTACCTACAGTCCTGACAGAGTTCAACCATAATGGTTATACCATATTGTTTGACAATTTGATAACATTGACCACAGCCTGTTGAAAATTGAAATGAGACCAATTTACTGTACCTCAAAGCATATTACACTGAAATTAAATTTTCATAAACTGATACAATTTTATGAATTCTCATTATAACACATGGAGAATGAGAATATGCCCAGGAAGATCATTCAGAATGGCATGGAGTAAAAATATTTTCCAAAAAGTTATTCTGTGGCTGATGGACACTTCCCAATGCTGCACTAAGAATGCATAGCAATAAACAAGTCTTATATAACATACAAGGACACTATTGGCAACTAAAAACTTTTTTAGTTGGCAATAAAAGTTTTTATGCCACTTACCAAGATTTGACCACATTGACAATATCTGAAATCCCATGAGAACTCTCATGTCTCCATACTTTTCCACTATTTTGTCCCGTCTAGCCTCGCTGAATTTTTCCAGCTGTAAGGCTGGTTGTGTTAGATAAGAAACAGCCAAGTTGAAGTAATTGTTCCACAACTGTAATCACAATAAAAAACATGATAATACTGTATACAAGGAATTATTTCAGCAGAAAAATAAATTTCTACACCCCTCACAGTATATCCATAGATTATTGAAAAATCTGAATAATGTTCATTAAAATATGAAAAAACATCAAATGAATGAATATGATTGCATAAATATGAAGCAACTTCTCACCTGGTGATCAAAATGGGAACGATCTAAAAAACGGAAAACTAGAGGCTGGGACAACTCCTGTAGAGCATGAAGAAGCACTTTGTTTGACGCCATCCTCATTACCAGCCAGTCGGGCTGGAAGACTTCCTGACGAACTAAATCCCTGAACACAAGGAATACCCTCAACAGAAAATCCTTCAGAGGCTTTGCCCCACCAGCAGAGTTGACCCCGACCATTCCAGATACTTGTGTGATACCTCCTAATTCCTCCCAAAGACGACGATAATGGAATTCATCCAAGAGCTGAAGAAGTCCCACCAAGCAAGCTACTAGTGAGCTCTGAAATTTAGAGAATATTTTATTGTTCCCAATGATAAGTACTAAAAAACATTACAAGAGGCAGAAAGTATGCAATGCTGAATAATGATTTATTTTAATGTCACATATTGGTCTAAGGAGCCCATTAGTTAGGGCTTAGGAGTGCAGTTGTTTGCAGTGCCATGGTCCATCAAAACAATACACTAACTAGCCTGGTTGAACAATGGTAATAAGTTTCTAATTCAATTTGTAACTATAATAATTGTTACAAATTGAATTTTCTAACATTCTAATTAAATTGTTATACACTGCCTCTCTGGCATAATGCCTTAATTAAATGATAATTTCAAACTCCTCATAGGTGTTTTAAAGCTATGTGATACACTGAAAACCACAGTGAACAATTTTATGAAATACAAAAGATCCTTCTGTGGGACACAAACTATTGACAGCACATTCAAAATATTACATGTATTTTTATAGCAGAATTCCTCGAAGTGTCTAATTTGCACTTTTTTGACAGAGCAGAAAATGTTTGGGTGAGACAAATTTTTCAAGCCTGCTAAGCCTTGGCAGCAAATCACAGGGACTTGCCTTTGGTACACTTTCTGGCTACTTTTTTTGTAATAGCTTTGTTTTAATCAAGTTATTTTCTTAATTCAATATTTGTATCAAGGAACAAGTCAATCGAGAAGAGAAAATATTCGTGGTGACTGACCATAAATTTATCAATTCTATTCCAAAAGCATGAGTATTTTTTATAGAATAGAGAATCCATAATGCATTATATCTATGAACATTATAAACTTTACCCAAACTTGTAATTTTCTACCACTTTTTGAGATTAGACACATTTAAAATAATAAAATTAAATCTGTAGGTAATTAAGACAAGGTACTTGAAAATAATATTTAAATTCTATTAATTATCGTAAAATTGAATTAAATATTTTAAGAAATTTATTAATTGAAAAACACAGTAGAAAAGCAGTGATTTCAATAATTGTTTTGGTTTTTACAAATATTTCACCTAATATTTGCCATTGTAATGAGTACTGATTTGGTAACGCTAGCACAGTTATTGCTTGTGTAACCATTAAGACACTAGGGAACCACAATTTCTTGTTAGCAAATAAGAGCTTCAGCTATATTTCTTGGGCCCAATCCTTTGGCACTTTTGTATTACTTTACCAGAAAATCCAATCTCTTTGCCAAAATCTAATCATCCCCATGATTTTGGAATGTCTATAATACCATCCAAATGGAACAACAATTTAACAATAAAATATTTTACAATCATGCCTTTGAAAATGATAGAATCAGATTACTTTTGAAGTGTGTCAACCATGTAGTTAGCAATTCCACTAACAATATGGCTCAAACTTGAACTCAAACAATCACATTAATATTATTTACTATCAAAAATATCATTATGATAGATATGATAAATGGTCTAGATTCAATTGTATACGTACCACAACAGCAGCTGATCGATCAATGATGATAAGGACTGTTTGAATGAGCATATCAAGAGTTGCAAGGCATACTATTTCCACATCATGGTGAAGGCAATTTGTTACCTAATGGAGCAAAAGTAAATGGACACCTTGTGAAATACTTCCTAATAGTTATATATGTTCAAATATGTGTTCAGGAATAAATACTAAAATGAGATTGTACATGAAGAAATAAGCTAAAGTACATTTACTCCATTCCTTCACAAACATTCAATTAAAAGGCTATATGCATATAAAAAAATTTCTATATACATATTTTATTTGATGAATGCTGAAAAGTATCAACCTACCTTTCCCTGCTCTTTCTCTTGATCTTGTCTCTGACGATGCATGAAAATTAAAATTTCTCCAAGAATATCTGTACATAAGCGTAATTCACTTCGATGAGCTAAGTGCAAGCGAAGGTGCTTACAGATGGTGGATAGCAGCAGACTACGTGACTCTGTCAAGTTAGATAAAGAAAAGGATTGATATAATCAAAGCACAGATTGGCATTTATTTAGAATTAGTATTAAATAAAAATATGCAGACAATATGACATAAAAACATCAGCTTAGTTTCCAAGTAACATTTATTTTGTTTCTCACAATTTGTATTGGAAATAATAAAAACATAAACACAGTAATCGATGAATGCACTTTGCAGCTTCTACATGAATATATATTTGGCATGACCATGGTTTCTTTGATACTTCCCATTTCCACCTGCCAACCAAGACAGCCCTCACCACCCCTCTCTCTCATCCTTTGGCCTACATAACTTAGTCATCTCCGGATCTTTCCCATTTCCCACCCACTGACATACCCATCATGTAACGCCTCCCACTACCACCCCTCCTCATTTCACTTCCACTTCCCCTCCCCCACCCTAACTCTCCCTTCCCGCTAACTGGTCTTTCCATATCTACCCCTCGCCCCCTCCTTCCCCTCTCTGGTGATTGATATATACCTGTATACTTGTTCTGCATTGCCACTTGCCACCTGACGATGTTGCCTTAAAAAAAACCTGGATGTGCCAAATAAATGTGGAAGCTGCAAAGTGAATTCATTTATAATGAAAGACTTCCCCCAAGTTATGCCTGAGAGAGTGTCATAAACACAGTAATCAACCCAAAGGTCGGTTTGGTAGGTCATGGTAGAGTTCACCTAGTACTAAGCCTGATGGCATGTGAAATTCACACATCAGAGTAGAGGGGGCAGTTATGCATTTCCCTATGCTGGCTATGTCTTCCTGGGAAGATATGGTACCCAAAAAATCACACAGCTTGGTTGGAGCTGAGGGTGCCCAGAGAATGCTATGAATTCAACAGTGTAATTAATTTGCTGAAAATGCATCCAGTACTGGCCAAATTAATGTGTGTAATGTGTCCTGAATGTAATGTAACACACTATTAACAAAAGTATAACATAGAGGTGTGCAGTGAGAGCATCCGAGCAGGTTCTCAATGATTTATTTCACATGTTATGAGAAAATTGCCAGAGAAAGAAAAGGTGACTAATGTATTTATAACCTATTGAAAGTAAAACACATGCACATATTTCCTAAATAAAATGAAAATCTAAGGAACTTCTAATGAAGGAAATTTTAAAGCTTAGCATAATACTTAGAAACATTGGGAACCATTTAATATGAATTTGGCACAAATATGAGCTCTGCAATTCCTGACCCTTATCCCTCTTTTAAGAAGTACTTCCCCCACAATTTCTATTGATCTTTCACAGGAAACTATGAGCCATCAACAAAATTTGTTTTGCAATAATTAACCCAAATTTTCAGGAGTAATGAAATATATCCAAATTCATACTTAAAATGCTAATACTTGATTATCTTAATCCAATATTGTGAGATGACTTTAGCACATGACCAAAGCCACCAGCTAATTTCCATCTTTGAGTCAGGAAACAATATTATTTCCAATTCAGTTTTAATATTAAAGTTTTTTATGGCTAGATCATGCATAACAATAAACAATAACTAGGAAAATTATTTTTAATGGTAATTTCCAATGATTTTCTAGATAAAAGACTGGTCTCAATTATACAAAATTTTCAATTAAGACTAGTTGATGAATGATCAATATTAAAAGGCTATTAAAACACTGCCCAAGGATTGAAAATAAAATGTTATGGATCCTCTGAAACAGATAATGAGGCATGTCTTTTTGACCTACGATCTTTAAGATATCCATATAAATAAATCGTGTGTATGAGGCTGAATTGAACTTATAGGACCAAAGCCATTGCATGTTACCCATTCATTACTCATACTATCAAATTTAAACAAACTATCACATCTTCTGGCAATAACAGAATTTTGTCATGAAATATGAAAATACAGTTAGGATGGATTTATAAAATTAAAACTAAACATCACTGAATTTTGGAATAATTGTTGCACTGAAATTGACTGCAAACCTAAGACTGCAAGACCCTTAGGTCCACTCATCCTCACTTTTGACAAATGAATGGTGTAATTGGGCCAACAGATAAAAATATATTGAAAGCCTCATACCATCATCATCAAACAGATGACTTGTCACAATGGCTTTTATTGCTGCTAACTTTGCCTGGATGAGCTGAGGTGATAAATCTCTATGAGGTTGTAGGCTTTCCAGCGTTCCTATGGCTAAGCGAGCCACTTCCAATGGAGCCAGAACGCCCAGCAGGCACTCATAAACTGGACTTACACTATGAAGCAAAGCCACCTATGTGATAGAAAAAGAAATATTTATTTAGCAATGATGGCAGTAGTTAGATGATGAACTTAAAAACACAAAAATAAATCTTTCAACAATAGTGAAATGTTCTGTCATAGACAGTTGCAGGTGTATGTAGATGGGGGGGTTTAACAACCTGTCCTCCAGAATAATAGGGAAAAAATTAATGGAAAAGTTGCAAGGAGAAATCTTGTAAATGTACTAGGACAAATTTTGATTGATTGAGGAAATTGTCTCTTTTCTAATGCAACAATGTCACCTTAGCCACTTTTTGCTTCAATTCCTGGCACAAATATTTTTTTAAAGCTTATTTTTTACATTTATATGAATATTTTGAAGGAAAAAACATAAGGGATAAACCAAAAACATTTAGCTGATAAATACAATTAAACATTGTTATTGAACACAAAATAATGGTGTTAGACCTATCTTCCCCCCAACCAACCACTAAAATCTACATTTGAAATATGTGCAACTTTCATTTCATGCCAATGGCTGGAATAAAAGCATACAAGAAATAATTTTTGACAATATATGACAAAAAAAAGGCATAGAACACTAAAACCAGAACATAATTTTAAAACCTTTTTACCTGTGTCGGGATGAGGACAGGAAGGTTTTGAAGTGAAAGGAGACGGTCCAGTGATGCTGACACTGACATTAGATCTCGGCGAAATGAGTCTTCAAACTGACCACCAGTTGCTCTTGCAAAAAGCAACCTGGACTGAACAACAAACTTAAAAATGTATTCTAATGAACGAAGGCACTTCCCAATAGGTTCTTGCTTCTCTGTAGTTAGAGCCCATTCAGCACAATGCTGAACACTACTCAATAGGCCCCTGCAAAAAAAATCAGTTGCTTCAATATTTTAATTTTAAATGCAAATAGTGATAAGAAGAAACTAGTGGTCAATTCTGCATGTGCACATTAAAATATGCAAAGAATTGGTTAAAAATTACAGAGTACATTGAAAATGGCACATTTAATCATAAAAAGTATAAATTATAATAAATTCATGCATTGGTAAAGTACTTACTTATAAACAAGTGCAGCAGCAAAATGGCCTTTGATATATGCATCCATCACAGGTTTAAAATGCTCAAATTTGCTATCTTCCATCAAGCTAAATATGCTTACCTGCAAATATCAATTATAGAATGAATCTGTAAGTTGTTATGTATCAATGAAATGTTTTGCATTTATATGTTAAAAATGAGTGCTGTTCCTTTATGCTAAAAAACTATTTTGATATTATGAAGCTCTTAGAAACATATATAAAGAGCAATACTTAACTGTATTTGCATTTTTATGGTTTGCATTTAAATTTACAGACTAATTACCATGCTCTTCAATCTTCGGATGTCATAGTAGTAGTTTTAGGGGAGGCGAAAGTAAGTCGAATGGTTTGGATCTCTGTGTTATAAATATTTAACATCAACTAGTTCCATGATTTTCAATGTATTGGCACTTCTAGTCATATCTTAGACTAAATAGTACCACTCTTTTTAGATGAGATGGCAATAAGACCTAAAACCGGGGTATTTTGATTTTGTTACTAGTATATTTCTAAATTACTTAACGGTTCGTTTTTAGTAAGAAATTAGGAAGCTTAAGTTATATTGACACTGCAGCAGTAAAATTGACTACCTTTAGCTAATATACATCTGAAAATATATACATTCTTAGTATTGCCACCCTTTTAATTCCATTCATAGGCAAGGAAATCCTGTAGGAGATGCCATAAATTTTAATTAAAAACAAACATTAATGGAAAGATAAAATTAATTTATTCAGATGGGTGGCAAACAATGGTCAGAAATTGGATCTCTGTGTGGCCAACATTTCTACCACAATCTCTTAACTTTTTTCTTGCACATACTATGCATGAAAAAATTCTACATTTCTAATACTGAAATACTTCTGTGGCAGTGTCTCACTGGAGGATAACTGCTACGTAATCAAATAAAAATTCTCAAAATATTCTTCCCTCAAGCTAACGAATCGTTCCTTTCAAAAACTGCTAACCGCACAAATCTGAAAAGTTATAAGCTTGTAGAGAAGATTGCTATGAAATTAAAAATATAAGATGCAAAACTTCCAATTTGTAAGAAAAATTTTCCCAGAATTTTTTAAAATTATAAAACATAAACTCTACTGCTCAACATTTGGGGTTACATTCTGACAACCCATGGGAATATGTCTGCTGCAGTAGAGAGGCAGGAAATTACAATTTTAGCAGGTATTTTGGAGACCTTACACAACTTTATGAACAATATAATTAACAGAAGTAAAAAGTATATATAGCCAAAAATTAGTTATTGTAGTATGTAGTTGGGGTTAGGACAATGATATCTTGTGTCATGCTAGTCTGGCTTTGCTTCAGAGTACAATAGTACCATCATCCATCAAAAACCTAATCCAGCCTGGTAGACTACCACTAAAGTGTCTTATTTGAGAGAGGGGGATTCTGACTGAAATTAGATGAATTGTATCTGTAAAATGGAATTCTAAAGTTTTGTTTGCAACATGTTGATACTACCTTATGATGTAAAATATATAAAATAATTTTCTAATAATTTACTATTGCAACTCTGTACACATGTACAACAATGCTGGTTATGCAATTTCAAATTGAGACATTTTAGATGACAAAATACATTAGCTAATGAATATTTTATTTTTAAGCACCATATACATGTATTGCCAAGCAAAAATTGACTCTTTGACAGGCATGCAGTATGCATTATGATATAGTATGACTAAGGTTAATGGTTGCTTTCAGAATATATTTTTGTATCATAGCAATATAACTTAATTTTATAGAATAGTAATTCTGTCACATACCAAAACATGAAAGACAAGGCCAGAATGTGCGGTTGAGTTCCCATCTTCTGTAGAAAACATGGAGAAAAGAGCATCAAGCACGTCTTGAAGAAACTTTACCACTTCCTCCCCTCCCAAACGTAATACTCTCCCAAGAGCTTCCTCAATTCCCTCTGGATTAGCCCTCCATTGAAGCAGAGAGAGCAAGTCGACTGAAAATGAAATTAAGCAAGTAAAAGAAAATGGAGATTTTTCCAATACATAAATGACTGTGTGCACAAAACAAAAACCCATTTTTAGCTAATTTGATTACTAAAATTCTTCAACTTTCAATTAGGAATGTGCTAAAATAGATAATATTACACAAAAATTGAATATTCAATAAGCAAAATAACAAGAAACACCTTATAGTTTATTCATGAAATTATCAGAATAAATAGTACAAGGCCTATCAACCAAGATTTTCATAGAATCAAAACTACTTTTCTTGCCAATGGCCGATGCTACCCAAAAAGTGAAATTTACAGAGGGGTTAAAAAGTCATGAGACTTCTTGAAGTTGCAAATATTTACTCAAAAGTAGTAAGATCTGCATTTCAGGGGGGTGTGCATCAATTACAGGCAGGTAATATAAGGTGTACAATTATCAAGAAACACATAGTAATCAGTCCTTTCTCTCACTTACTTCATCTTGTGGATCTAAAACTTTTGAAGTTTACAGAGAATAGATTTGCACAGAATTATCTAGAATTTCATAGATTAAAATCTTAGTCTGGCATGGGAAAAGGTCTGAAAGAGTTAAATTTTTTAAGAGAGAACTTAAAGGTTAGATGAAAACTTAAGCATACCATTCTGGGTTAATTTTGTGGAACAGAGAAGGGTGTGTACATGAACAGCCTCTTTTGAGCTTTTCTGGAAGACTGTTGAAACTCCTTGATGGGCAACATCCCCATTGTGCAGGGAGTTGGTCCCATTAGTTCCAGTTTGCTGTCCAGGAGTGGGACTGGATGAGGGTGCTTGCTGTGAGGACTGTGGAAGGAGGGGTGGTTTGTCCCCAGGTCCAGATGGAAGCTGGAGGTAGGATGATGGCTGGAGGAGGAGACGATCATCTGTGCACTTGTAAACATGGAGTTCATGAGGTCCATCAGCCAGTGTGGCTCCACCCGTTTCCATTAGCCGAGTGAAGGAGAATCCAAACAGCTTCTTCTCAGTTTTATCTCGAGCTGCAATTTGCACAACATGAAATATTTAATGCATGAATTGGTAAAATTAATTACAAACAATTAGTTTAATGCCGCAAGTTAAAAAGAAATGAGCAGAGTCTAACCTCAACGTTAAAAATTTAATAAACAGATTTAAGGTAATACATACCTACCTTCATATGTTCATTTGTGGAATACAGAAAACATTACATTGATTAACTTAATATGAAGAATGTCATGCATAACATTTACCTATGCATAAACTACATCTATATTTTCTACAATTTGAATACAATTGTGCCTTCTTTACATATTTGGATCTTTTAAAATTTTAAAATGTATTGAATTTGAAACTTTCTGTTCACTAAAATTTTCTTGATAAAATTACATAGATATATTCACCATCCATCACAAATCCTCTGTTCACTGAAAAATTCACACAATCCAGAAAGTGAATCATTTTTTATGCACTCATATTTAATATATGTGGGTCATAATAGTCCAGGGGGTAGAGCGTTGGAGTACTGACCAGAGGGCCCAGGTTTGATTCCTGGGCAAGTCACTCTGAGCACCTGCAACTGCCAAGCTTTGTGAATTTTCAGGTACCAGATCTTCCTGGGAATCGAATCTGGGCTCTCCTCTGGTCAGTAGTCCAACGCTCTACCCCTGGACTACCGACTACCCACACATAGATTTGTATCTTTTTTTTTCACAAAAAATATATACACATTAAGGGTATTTTCAGAAATCTCCCATCAATCCCAGTCAAGGTGAACAATTTTCATACTGAGAAATTCTCATATTTTGAGACAGTGGTCAGGATTACTGAACAAAGTAACTAGGTACCTGAAGTTTTTTCATTAGTAAAGCCATTGCCAGATTAATATTCATAGATCAAAATCTTAAAAGAGGTTAATGAAAGATCTCTTTGTGTCGACTAATTTGAAGTGGTTAATAAAAGTAAAAGTGGTTAATGAAAGACCTCTTTGTGTTGACTAATTCCTAACATACTTACTGGAACAATGCCGGTACTCAAAACGGGCATGAGAACCATAAAATTTATCAATAGGCACAGCCAACCTGATTGTTTCTGACCACCAAGGAGAATTGTGATGGTATATAATCATTGATTGATACTCAGATGATCCTTCCATTCCAGAAGCACCCCAGAGGCAATTCTGAAAATAAAATAATATGTGTCAATGGAAGATGCTAGATTTGGGGAAGCAATGTAAAAGGAGCAGTATAAAGAAAAATAGTATTTTAAATAGCTTGACAGATGTCTCGTACATTAGTGTGATGTCAGGGCATGAGTACAAGTTTAGAGAGAAGAGGAAGGGTAGAGAGGGTTTGGTTTAGGAATTAAACTAAGTACTCTTAAAAAGAAGAGAACAAAATATTCTCAGTTTCAAATATACATAGAAAATATTAAAAGTGTCCCATTAAATACCGTCAGCAATAAGCTTCAAAAGGAAAGCCACATGTGGGGAAGAATAGTTTGGGCATTATTCTCTCTCAACTTCTAGATCACAACTTTGAACTGTCAGATTTCCAGGTGATATCGCCTAAATGATTTCTTTTTCAGTGAGCAATGTGTTTCACTTATCTCTACACTACCTGGTGATTTTTACCAGAGAAATTATTGGGACTACAAAATTGCAATACTGTTCAATTCAATTCAACATTCATTGCAACCTGGAAACTCCATTACATAATGAAGTGCTGCAACTTATATGTTTGCGGCCCTTGTGGGAGATAACTGTGGACTTGAACTTGTGTATACTTCCATACTAAATCCAGAAAAATAAAATTTGTGAATCTGAATGAACCACGATTTCTAAGCATTGTGTTATGGATCAGAACAGAACGTTCCTGACCCATTAGTGGAAGTGTTTTTTTGGAGATGAGCAATCTCGCCAAAGTCAACCTACATGAAAGTCCAAAATTAAGAGTTCTCACATTTGGCTTCAAGAAGTCAGGAAATTAGTGCCATATTATTTTGATAAGTTGATATCAGTACTTTATCATATCCATGTGAAAACTGAGAAGTGGAAAAATGGTTATGCAAATTTCATTCAATCAACGCTGATCTATTAGCATAATACTACTTGATGAGGAGAAGGACTGAAGAAAGAAATAAATAAATATTTGGTCCCATTGTTATCATATCGACCTAAAAAGATAGTTAAATGTGATATATAGTAAGTTACAATTAGGTTAAACATAAGTTCAAAATCAGATAAAACAAAACCTGTAGGTCAGCTGAGGTGAAATCGACAAAATACATACCTAATTAGAAACTTTAAGGAGTGAATATATTTTTTAAATCCCTTCCTTATATTTACTAGCATAAGACACTAGACAGTCCATTTCAGCAAACCTAGGCATGATTTATCCATACCAATATGTAATGAAATGCATCACTTGTTGTATTTATAATTCACATAATAATGCAGGAGAGAATCATACCTCTAAGGGTCTTCCATTGGCATCCAAAACCAGCACAGTCACCTCAATATTTTTTCCAGTCGATTTTCCTCCTCTTTCAAATTCCCCCCTTTCCAATGTTAGGTAAAGGTCATTCCTGAGCACAGAAAGGTTAATATTATTTGAGTGATAACTCCAAATGAAAACCTAGAACATGGCAGTATAATCAATGAAGCAAACTGTTGCATTACCTTACATCACCAGGCATGATGACATCAGAAAAGCCCAATTTTCGAGTAAGCGACACATTTTTGAAAAGAAGTGGATTTTCTTCTCTGACTTGTGCTAATTCCCCATGAAGCATCTTAAGAGATACCACAATGCCTGAAAAAGAAGTACAAGTCTTTACTCACATAGGAAATATAATTGAAAAAGAAATGGCATCCACTTCTTTGAGCTCCCAGTTGTGATGGACAAAAGGATGGTATTCATGTTCATAAATTATAAGAGAATACTTCTATTAACACTTAGAGGTAAAAATCTATGTCAAATAAATCTTAAAAATCTGACCAATATGAGTGTTAAATATTAGTAAAAAATATCGAACTTTAATAGGCAGTTGTTTTAGCATTACCATACACAGCATGTATTTTGACTGAAAACTAATGTGCTATTTCAAGTTCAAGGTATGCTATTTTTTAAGAAAAAGTTTATGTGCATTACATTTTGAAAAGAAAACATCATATTCAACACATCATTATTATGGTAAATCTTTTGTAAAAAAATAAAAGACCATGAAATGAAATGCTGGTGTGAAACAGTCAAATTCTCACCATAATTGGGCTGTCCTGATAGTGGGTTGTATTTTCCTCCCTGTTTGCGAATTAACAGATCGTGCAGTTGGTGGAAATCCTTCTCTTCGCACGTATGTACACGGAAAGTAAACTCCCGCTCCTCTGATGACCATGAAGAGGATGAGGTGAGGGAGGGAGTGGAGGAGAACAAAGATGAGCTCAGGGATCCGCTGCTACTGTGGTTTGAGGGAGTGTTGGCAGCTAGCATCTCTCCTATGTTTAGCACGGCACACCCAAGAGGCCTCTTGAACACATTGTTGCCTATCAACGAAGATGAGGTGGAGGTGGAGGAGAATGAGGCAGATGAGTTGGAAGAGGAGGAAGACTTTTTGGATGAGGACTCGGAGTAGAGCATCTTCCCTAACCTCATCACATGGGCTACAATGAACAGCTCACCACGACCCAAGTCAGCATTCCCAAGATCCTGAGGAGAAGCGACACATTTGAAGTGAGATTGGTTGGTTAGTGAGGTGTATACTATCAACTTCTTCCCGCTGGTGAATGTCACTGTCTTCAATGTGTAGTGTGTCATCAAATTGATGTGATATTAGTATGTATAGCCTTTTAAGGAGGTAATTTTGGATTGTTTCAATTTTTATTATGATTAGAATAATTATGTATATTTACACACATTACATTATGCACACTATGGAAGGCATGATTTTATTCAACTATTCAAATTAAAATATTTGGTAATTATAACTGCATCAAGGTTTGAGCTGCTCATAAGGACCCACTTCACATTCAGAACAACAAAAAATTCCAAGTAATTCTAATCTCTTTGCATAGATAGAGCTCATATTTTTGGCATGATATATTTATCATCAATTTTCTTTAATAGTATCACGAGACACATTGATAAAAATTAAAACCATTATTAAATAACACAGTTGAGACAACTAAAGTAATAGGTACCAAATCACATTACAGAGAGACAACAGCATTGTGTCTTGAGCATAAGTCAATCAACAAGTGCATTGGGATTGTGCTCATAGGAAGCCTTCTAATTACACAATTATATTTCACAAAATTTGAATGAAAATGTTTCATAAATGTGTTGTAATTACGGCTGTTTCCTGAGATTTAGCAGCTTCAAGAAATGAGTCTCTGACAGTGGGGTTCAGATAATCTAAATAGGCAAAGCTGTAAAGTTCAAATTTATGCAGACCAATTAATATAAAGGTTTTTTGACTTACACAAAAAACGGTACAGTTGCTATGCAGTTTGTCCAGGGTATTTGTGGATCCATCCTTTGATATTCGCACAAGGAATCTCTCACTGAAACATGATATTTGATTTAGTGATTGACAGCCACTGACAAAATTTGATTGAGAAGTAGGTACTTCATGAATTCCACTAAATAATTTCAATAAATCTGATCTAAGTTTCAACATTATCTCATCTTCAGGTGACCTCTGACACACAAAGTATCAAAATGTAGGTCTCATTAAAAAATTGGTTAAGTGGAATTTGCAAGATATCTGCCCTCCATGATAGATAGCTTCCAAAATATAAAGCCTGAAAAATTTCCTCCACATATATTTGTCCAATTGATCCAAATAAAAACTGAATCATCAACACAGTAAATATAATTACAGATTAGCTTACCTGATAAATTTTGCTCTTTTTGGATCATACAGGGAGAAGTATATTTCCGTGTCTTCACCCACTCTATGGCCAAAGTCACGCATACAAAAATAAAGGTGGTGTGTCAGAACTTTCCTTGAACTCTCCTTCCGCCTCACTGTTCCTCTGGACTGCATAGTTGGTAATAGAAGATTTTGAGAGTCAACACTTGATGATATTTAATTTAATGTTATGTATAAACTAATTGAAACATAATGCTTTCAAGAATGACCAGCACTTAAAATATGCAAAAGAATAAATGATAGGTACTTACTGAAGCTCCCTGAGAGTTTTCAGTTCCTTGAACATGCTGCAAGGGAATATTAAAATATGAATAAATTTCCCATTCAGGACACTGATGCACATAATATTAGGGTGGATGAATAAATAGTCATTTTATTGACTGTACTGGTAACAAGAGCCAGCAGAGAAATTTTTAAGATCAAGAACCACCGTGAAATTTCTAAGGATTAATTACAGTAGTCAGGTCTGTTAAATGAAGAATGCAATATATTTTTCCACTGTTCTTTATTCTGGTACTACTAGTTTCACCAGTTAGGTGTCATCATCGGTTAACTGTCATCAGTTAACCATTGAAACTAGTAGTACCAAAATAAAGAACAGTGGAAAAATACATTGCGTTCTTCATTTAACGAACATGAACTTCCACAAAGTTGAGCTAGAAACCATCAAATACAAATAGTAAGGTAATTCATTGAGGTTATGCTCTGGTAATTATTTCAAGGGTGACAAAAGTAGGTGGTTAAGAATCTAAATGCCACAGTCAATTGACTTTTAGATTCTTGCATATTTTAGGTTACCTATAAATTAGTAAGCCCATTACTGCTTGTGAAATGTGAAAGCAGCTGCCAATTAATTCATTCATATACCTTCATACAAAATCTTCCTTGAATAAGCATTAATCACATGTCTTTGGAACATGTTAAAAAAGTATATTAAAATAACAGGCATATTTTTGAAGTGGAAAAGAAAAAGCCCATCCCTTTGCATTGTTGCCATTTCAGGTTTTAGTGCATGGTGCGTAGTTGAAGACCTCCCTTTCTCCCAGAGACAGGAAAGGCGGTGGGAGGTCTTAGGAGAACAACGCAGTCCGGGTCAGTTGTCTGCGGGTCATTACATTGTGCGGATATGAGGTCTGTAAAGTAATGAGACTGGCAATGTAGCGTTCTATCTGGCAACACTGGAGATGCTGGGCTTGGAGGGGCGACAGGGCAACATTTGATCCGCCTTAAATACGAGTTTGAACTGGCTCGAGTCATTTGGTTGTCCGTAGAGATTTTTTTTGTGAAACAGTTTTTTCTATTGTTCTAAAAATGAGTGACATCAATTTCGATTCGAGGTTTTGTGTGGCTTCAGAAGGAATTTATTTTGAGGGTGACAATATTAAATAGTTATTCTATTTGAATGAAATTTTTGAAAAAATCAGTCTCATTACTTAATTTACAGTCCTCTTAGCTACTAGGCTGGACCCTTTTCGCGACACGAATGCACTATGGAGCGACGGTATACAATAAAATTTTGCAGCAAGCTTGAAAATCGGATTCGAAGAATATGACCATGGTTGAGGATGCATAAAAGAAGCAATATCCCAAAAATGTTTTTCTGCTCGAAAGGAGGTTGGCGACGAGGCCCTAGACGTTCGTCAACAACGCATTGCATGTGCAAAAAGAGAGAGACAAGCTAAATTCCGATCAATTCCTTGATGCCAGAATGATAGCTGAAGAGTGCCATATTCCGAAAGCCACAACGCATCGTATTCTTGTTGAAGATTTAGCCATGAGAAAGGTGTGCGCCAAGATGGTCCCCAAGGGGACGTCGGAAGATCATTAGGCTGCTCGTGGGACAATTTCGCGAGATCTTTTGGACGCAACCCCAGCTACCCTACAGCCAGTTGTGGCACCGCCGGACTTCTTTTTGTTCCCGAGGACAAAAAGAAGCTTGAGAGGCAACCATTTTGGAGCGCTGGATAACGTCAAAGGGGTCGTGACGAGGTGACTGAACGAGGTTTCCGTCGATGCTTTCAGGAAGCGTACCACGACTGGCAGAAGCCCTGGCATCGATCGGTGCATTGATGCGCAAAGGTACCATTTTGAAGAATTTTAATATTTTTTTCATCTGCAATACATTTTTTTCCAGACTTATTCTTCTAATTTTTAGGAGAGTCCCTGTAGAGATGAGCATTCCATCACTTGGTGGATTACCATAAGAAAGGGCATTCATTTACTGTGGTTATTACTTTCGCTCATTCTTTCGTGACTCTATATTTCTTTCCCTTCTGAATTTTATGTTTCCCCATGGTCAGACCTCTGAATCCTCCTCCCTCAGATGGTTACATAACGCATCAAATGATTGGTTGGTGCTACTCGCACAAAGAAAATTGTACCATACTAAATGTAACAATTTCAATCACTTTCCACTCACCAGGTGATACAACTCCACAATGCTCATCAAGTCTGGATCCACCATCTGAGCACCAATGCGAGGAACCAAGTCCAAACCCAATTTCCTGCAAATTAAGAAAATATCATTTATTACTTTTGCTTTCTTTTACTTAATTTACTAATCTGTTCAATAATTAATAGCTATAGTAGTTTTGTAATACATACTATTTTAATGAACCTGATGGCACATTTCTTAAAGTATAATCTACATTCATGGAATATTTTCATTACTGCAGCAATGTAGTATATGGATAAAAATGAAGTAGAAGAACTTCTATTAAATTATGGAAAACTTATCAGTTTGTCCAAGATATATTTTCTGGGAGAAAATGCGTGACGTAGAACATCACAGGAAAACTTTTACTCTATATATTACGTCGGATTACCAGGTTATAAAATAAAATATTGCTAACAGACCAGTAAAATGACCTCTAAAACAATTCAGTATAATTTAAAGAACGAAGAGCATTATAATTTAAAGTAAGGTGGCTGTGAAGGGCCGAAGTTATCCTGTATTCAGGTAGATAACTAAAACAGAAATTAGAAAAACGACCAAATGATTTTATTTCCTTCACATTTTCATCTTGGGCCAGAAATTAAATCATGATATTTCTTTACGTAAAAGCGCACTTGGGAGAAATGTGAAGAAGAAGAAGAGAGGAGACAATAAGAGTTAATGGAATATTAAAGACTGTGATAGAGGACAGAATCTAGAGTGAGTCAGAGGGAGGAAAACATTAAGCACGTTGGATAGCATGTAGGAGGTAAGTGGAGCGGGAGAACGGTTTATTGTACACATGAGATATGACAACTCTCGACATTCATAGTCAAAATAAATTGACTTCTAATATCTGTGATGTGTCATTATTTCTCTCTATGTTGTTTTCTTGTCTTCAATAAATGTTGCCTAAGTGATAAGGAAGATAACCGCTCTGCTTTCATAATTAGGGTTATAAAGAAAGACGAGAGTAATGTTCTTATCTCGGGCAAGCTCTTATCTTTCCGACTGTGACGAAAAGAAAAATAACAGGAATCATGCCGCCCCAAAAGTCAATTACATTTTTAAATTTAAGGAAAATGATGAAGGTATGTCGGGTCTGTTGTTGCCGTCATGGAGGAAAGGAAATATAGTAGAGCAAATGCAAGCAAAACAAACAAATATTTTTCTGAGTAATTTTACCGTCAATGAAAAATCGTAGAAGAATCACATAGGAGGATTATGGCAGGAAAGGGTGGCACATTATCCTCACGTGAAAGGGGTAAAATTGTATACATTTCAATGAAAAATCGGTAATTATGGCTATAAAGCAAGTTTTTTCTTTGGGGATTACCACGTCCAAGTTTCTCTATCTCGGCCTTCTAACATTTAATTCGAACTCCACACCGTGACGTCGTGAAAGGTCAAACAACTTGGAAATATTCGAAATTACGACTCAATTTTATCTAGTCGATTCATATCAAAGTTGCGGATGCTAATTTGTCAACGGTTTGCTGTAAAATGAATCATGCTGATACGGAGCACCTACCACTAGCTGGCAGGTCTTGGCATGCCCTGCCAGGGTGGCCTTTCGCATTGTGAACAATGACAGATGATTTGTGAAACATCACATGGGATACAATTGGCTCAAACATTTTGACGTGCACAGGATAGACATAATGGACTTTTCCTGACGAACGGTGCAAGGCTATACTCCAGCGGTTATGCCCGAGTGATTCACTAGGTTGTTGAAAGAAATACACGCTCTGTTAGGAGTCTGACGACGTTGATGACAGATAATTTGGGTATTACCACAGGCTTAAGTACAAACTTATAGTTGGTCGACTCCGAATTATCATTCAGTTACTAGATCTTCGATGTTAAGTTCTACTTTGAGTACGGCTGTCTATTATAATTGGACTCACAAAAAATTGCTGAATAAATAGTACTGAATTGCTAAATAAGTATTGAATAAATACTCGCTGCCATCCAAGTTTCCCATATCAGTCGTCTTCGGCCTAAGTATGGGAAAGCTCAAGGGACACAATACAGGAGTTATTTTTTTTTAAATACAGGGTTCGTCCGGAAAATAAGTTTATGATGCTCATTGTCTTTTTTGACAAAAGGGGAGTCGTCCACTACGAATTTGTACCTGAACGACAAACTGTAAATGCTGCATTTTACGTCCAAGTGCTCGACAGGCTTCGAAAACGAATCGCCCGCGTCCGGCCAGCGATCAAAAACATCTGGCGGCTGTATCACGGCAATGCGCCGTCTCACACCGCGCTTGTCGTGTCGGACTTCTTGGACAAGCACGGCGTGGCAACGCTGCAGCACCCGCCCTACAGCCCGGACTTGGCACCACCGGACATCTTTCTGTTCCCGAAGATAAAGAGGAGTTTGAAAGGAACGCGATACGGGACTTTGGACGCCGTCAAAGAGGCCGTGACGGCGTGTCTTCGAGAGGTTCCCGATGATGCCTTCGCGGGAGCGTTCCAGGAATGGGAACGCCGCTGGAACAAGTGTATCGACTCACAAGGGTCCTATTTTGAGGAATATTAGCTTAAGATATGTAAAAGTGTAATACATTTTTTTCCTGAGCTCAATACACTTATTTTCCGGACGAACCCTGTACAGCTACCTTTAATTCAGTTGATTCCGGCGAGTGAATTTCATTTTATCAACACCATGCAGTAGTAGTTATTTGGGGAGGCGACCGACAGCTGAGGCTCTTTGCCCCACCTAGGTCTTATTAGGTGTGGCTGGTTTGGCAGCGACAGGATTTCCAGATAATGGGGAAAGGGTGGAGAGAAAAATAATCTTCTTGGGCAATAATCTTCATGGGAATCTGATGATTCATTTCAAATCACGGAGCTTTTAAGGCCTCATCAGCAAAGCATGAATACCAATGGAACTTGATAAACATACCAGTTTCAGGCTTAATTTTGTTGATTTCCTTCATGATGAAGGAAGAAAACGAAACTTTGCTCTTCCGCGTAAAGATTTATGTGGAAGTGCAAAGTTTCTTTTTCTACCAATGGAACTTAATCATCTGAGCAGGGGGCATTCAAACACTACGTGGATGAAGCCACAAGTCACATTTTTTCATAAATGTCCTCTTTTTAACAGGAGGATATTTATTTAATTTAAATTTGAAAGAGTGTAGCAACGCTGCGCTCTTACAAATTTATGACTTTTCAAAACCCTAGCTCCTTTTACAAGGGCAGTGGCCACCATTTTCATTAATTATTAAACTGCCATGGACGTAAGGTTAGACATTGTAGAGATTGCACTTTCTGCAAGACTGCTTTCGACAACAAAAACTTTCTCCTTGGCCACATTTACGTGTGACAGCCAACAGTTGCTGCAGTGGGTGGAAAAACGGTTATTTTTTAGAGAAGAACATAGATTTATCACGTCAACAGTTTTTTTCGAAGATTTAGGAATGAGATCGCGATGATGTTTGCCAATTTAAAATATCAAAGAAATAAATTATTTATACCATGAGAGTTCGCCAAGAGTTAATTAGCGACACCGAGGGAATTATTATGACCCCACATTACACTGGCGAATCGAAACCCCAGGATAAAATAAGAGAGATACCATTACTGAAAGATTTAAGCCCTCTTTCTTCCCTCACACGATACACAATCACAACAAAATCAGACGAACCTAACCACTGCAACTTTTTCAATTCAAAAAGCGAAATTTAAAACTCAAGTCTAGCACATCCATTATTGCGTGACGCAGAAAGGCATGCATGAATGTGATTGTACGAGTTTACGATGTGAAATATACGTTTATACTTATGTATTTGTACATAGAAGGCGAGCGTTCTAACACCCCCGCCCTTGCACCCTTGCGATAACTTGCGGGGTATTTGGTGTAGATCTTGGTGTATAACCTTGGAAAATTCGGCCCACTGTGAATGCTCAAGGCCACCAAGTAAATAGGTATTTTTCTGTCTTAGGAGTGTTGGCCTCGAAATCTCTATGCTCAAACAACCATTTCAGAACTGGGTAAAAACAATTTCCATGGGAACTGAATATGTAGCCTTGGAAGTTTCCGCTTGGATGAGGGTAACGGCAGGAAAAGAGTAACAATTTTAACGAAATTATAGTCCGAAATTCAAGTTCCCAGAATGCGAATTGTTGTAGGCAAGGCTTGAACTTAGTTGCTAATTCAAGGAAATCTTAACCACAGGAATAAGCGACACTCAGATCGTTGAGGCAATATTATTAGGTAATATACCTAATAATGCATAGAAGGAGGAAATATATAGAACTAAAGAAAAATAAAACTACAAAAACTGTCGATTAATCTTGTATTCCTTGGAATAAATTCCTGTTCTTTTATACTTTGGCGGCAAAATAATTTTTGGCTCCGGAATTTTACGACAGGTAATTTCCGGGAATACACGTGCCGTATAATTTCAACACATCTACCGTGGACTCTTCAAATCCTTTGTCCGGCTGCGAAGATAAAACAACATCAAGGGATATTTCGACATTGTATTGTCTCAGGAGACTTCCGCTCTTACGAATGCCCTCGATTACTCAGGCTTCCCATTGAAAAAAAGCCGCTAGACCCAAAGCTGCCACCTTGAAAGGCGTAAAATATACCCACCTGGAGTAAACACGAGTGGATCACAAAATAAATTTTTAAGCATGTGAAATATCGGACGAGACTTCGTCAAGAGTTGCTCCGCTAAGATCACGGGGACCCGACAAACATGCAACGAAGATGAAGAAAAAGTCCTAAAACAACGAAGTTATCACCATCGAATTTAATATTTTTGTTGCAATTAATGAGGTATACAAAATTTTACCGTCCCATTTTTGGACATGATCGTCTGACGTACACGCTTTAAAACCCATTTATACTTCCAAATGCCCCGATTTAAGTTTCGAACCCATGAAGGAGGAATTTATGGAGATGATTTGAATTTTGACCTTAATGGGCGTTTGAGTTTGGAACGTATGGGAAAGATTGGAAGCATACAGCCATAATACCGAATGCAGGATGACTTGCATTCATTCCTTGAATATTTGGAATGCGTGCACTTTCCTTTCCGACGTATGAGGGGTCAAAGAGTATTTGTAACTACTGTACATCTTCTTCTCAGAGGAAAGGCATTAAGAATACGATTTTATTCCCTCCCATCCTCCTCTCCATTCATTCGAATCACATTGGACGAGAAAGCGCAACTAATTATTTTATTATTACCATTATTATTATTACCATTATTATTATTACCATTATATTAAGCGCAACCATTATTTTATGACGCTTCGACGGCTTAGTTCGTTTCGTACTTCAAAAACCTTAGACAATATGATTCTTTTGTAGCTAAAATTTCCGAAAATGATTATTTATGAAATTTGATACGTACATATATCCCATTTCTATGCATCGAAACGCACGTGTGAGCGTTCATGCCACAGGGGTTTATAATCACCTGTGGTACCAAGAAAAACCGTGTAACATTTCACAAGAATTCCATCACATCATGGCAAAGGCGAAATAATTTCCTCCGTCCAAAACAAAAATATTGTCGAGTTTCCTGTTATTGTATGCAGAAAGTGAGGCTTTATTTTCGCTATGTAAAAAGCGAGAAAAACACTCATCGGTCTCAAACGAATGAAATGAATGGCGAGATAGCAACGAAGAAATGTTGGCAGCAATCACCATTCTGGAAGGTCCGACCACAACTACCAACTAACGCGTTGGAGAAAGAGAAAACTCGCTTTGGGTACGACAGTTTTCGCTTCGGCGATTGCGCATCCACGAGGACGAAAAGATCATCGGTTCGAGGGAAACCAATTCCGAACGCCATTGCAGTTCGCTAATGGGAAAGGGTCGGGGACCGGAAAACCGATTGCCACCGACGAGTTTCCCAATGAACCAGAATTCCGCAATGCCTTACGGCGAGAAGATAGGGTTGTTCTTCTCTCAAGGGCAATTGCCAAACACGTCGTGGCCTGCGAGAGCGCCCGTCGGCTGGAACGTCTTCACGACGAGGCCATCGGGGAGTGCTCTTCGGGGGGGAAACGATGCACCCCCGTGGGTTTTTAACAACACGGCGAGGAACGCTCTAATTACGCCTCCTCTCCCCGACAACGAGGAGATTGCTGCCTTGAACGAAAGCCGGAGGCCACGGCAGGATTGGATGTAAATCGCCGCTCTGGACAATCGTTATAGGTCCTGCTAATGGTAGTAATCCCGTGGCTGCTGTTTCCTGGAGAAGTAGCTTGATTGGGTATCGTGGAGGTATGGGGTGAATTTGGAACGTTGGCTCTTGGTTGGATGTCGAGGGTAAAGATGATTCCGCTTGCGGGAGACACGGAAGCCATGAGAAAATTCACCGTTCCTTCGGATATCGATAACGTGGGAATGGATTAGAATCATTCAGTTTGCGAGACTTTATTTCCAGTCTACCCATGACTTAAACATAATAAAGAAAACGAGGTTCAATTGCGTAAATTTTCGAAGCATAAATATGGAGAGAAAATCGAGGTTTGCGGTTAAACTTCGTTTGTACGACCTTTGATTTAAGAACTATATCAGTTTTTGCTGACGAAATGCGACAGGTATGTGTATTGATTTCACTCTATTCTCATCGATAGAAAAGACCCACAATCCTCTTTGATGGTCTCGATTTCGTCCGAATAAAGGCGCTATTTTCGGTTACCGCTCTCCATCGGGCGTTCAAATCTTTAGGAAGTGAAGTACTACAAGGCACGGGCGTAAATACCATTTAGTGATGGGAACGTAAACGGCATCCTTCGTGGAAACGGTTTTTCATTACCAATGGCCTCGGCGATATTGAAAAATATCGTTCAAAAGACCTGAAAACAGCCTTTAAAGACGCGATTTTTGACAGGGTGAGAATTCTTTGAGAAACTGAAACCACTAAACTGTCTCCATAGAACAAAAAGCTGAATTTTTCAATTACGTCACCAATAATCGATGGTTTCCGGTGTAACTTTATGGAATCGATTCATATTGGAAATGAAAAATATTGTAACTTTGTGATCCCACAGAAAATTTATTACGATACGACTCGGGTTTCGTCGTTCAACGTCATCTTGTAAGGTTAGAATCATAATTATTCAAAATTGAGTCCATACCAGAGGTCAGATTCACACCCGAATCCTTGGAAGAGGAAAATATCCCCGAAAAATAGAATGGTGATTCAAAAGAATACGCTATTTCCGGAAATGTTCAGGCACATCAACACAATACGCCTCAAGGACGTGCGACGGGGGGTTTGAGGGCACAAGCCTTTTGTGAATAAATATGCCCGCATGCATAAATCTTCTCCGTTGATAGGTAAATAAAATCGGAAGTAGAAGATTTTCGTCGTGATAATTAAGCAACATCGATTTATTTTGCCTTTATCAGACGAAAACCTCATGCAGAACTAGGTTCGGATTCCTCCATCGCGAGCACAAAGTTGAAGAACCGGACTCTTAAGTCGGTTGAGGGAGAAATTCGTGGAAGTAACGCCGTGGGAGTACAAACAATTCGTGTCTGAGCCGCGATAACCGGGTACACAAACACATCGCGAGTTTTTAGGCTCCTTGGTGTAATCAAATAACCGTCCTCTCCGTGTTCGCGGCATTCATGTTTTATTCCAAATAACACCTGTAGGTACTTAAATTCAAATGAGACTATTTAAGAAATTATCTAATATCTACAAACAGCCATTTCAGTAGAATCCAGACGGAATCCTCCGAAATCAGATTGAGTCTAACGAAACGAAGAAACGATCATTCGATTTCAATGATATTGGCAGAAAAGATGTCACTTACGCTGAAAAATTCCCAAAGATAGAGCCTCGACTCCGTCAAACTCTTCATATATTTCAAACGTCAGATGGCATCTACAACGATTTTGTACGGGACTGAAATAGTTGACGCAATCATGCCAGGAACGGAAGAATATGCGCATGAAGATTGCTTGAAAAATATACAGCTTTTATTACAATTCTCTACGAAATTCAACCGACAAAAATTAAATTGGTACTCAATTAGGACGATTCAAAATGATTCCTCCTCTTATGGACCCAAACATTCTATTCTCCGCAACACGCGTAGCAGATATGGACCGCCAAAACAAACAGATCAAGTCGACACACTGACAAATTTGTTTTGAAGAGCGTTTCTCACGAGGGTTCTAACGGTCAAAGTCTTCTGTTCCAAAGTTCTGGATGTATCACTTCGTGTTCATTGGCTCTCACTTTTCTAACTCATACACCTATGTATTCTTTTCGTTTTTCAACGTTCCTAATTCAAAAAGCAAACAGTCGAAGGCCTCGTTACCGAATGGTAAAGATAACCGGTACCGAAAGAATTGCTGGTATTTCCGACGACTCTAATATTTCTACTCCTGTCATCTTACGTTCCTTCTCTCCTGTTTTTTTCTAGCCACGTATTGTCTCGAGCCGAAATATTTCGTTAAGAGACGCAAAAAATAAATTCCAAGAAGAGAGAATCCTGGGAGTTAACAAATGATAAGACAAAGATAATACAGCAGAGTCTTTGTTATAAATCACCACGATGAAACAATGTGAACGATGTGATTTCGCCTTGCTACTTACTAAAATCTACCTTGCACGTTCTTGGATAAATTTCTTGCTGCATCCTAAGGTTCAACTATTTGTTAAAATTAAGCAGATGTACTTGCATGCTCGTGGAGTGAAGGGAGGCAGATGTGTATTTGCATGCGTGTAAAATGATAGGATGTTTCTATGAATGTATGCACTACTGTGGATTTGGGTTTGCATGTATGTATTAGTTTTGAATGCGGTTTTTCTTTTTTCCTTTTTTTTGGGTGGTGACCTAACACCCCCCGCCACACGCCCTTGCGGCGGCTTGCGGAGTATTATGTAGATAATGTCGATGAATATACTATAATTCGCATATTGATCCTTGAGGTCGATTGATTGGCTTCGATATGCATTTCATCAACATGAGAAATACGAGAGTAGACAATACGAAAATAACATCATTCCGTTTTTTCAACATGTCACCGTATTTATAGCTTTCAATCACCTAATACCTTTTGTGCGGTCTTTTCACTGAATTTTCAAAATTTCTGTGTACTTCGTAAATATTTGCTTGAGATTCACCAACAGATATACCCGATGTCTTGAGTACATGCGTCAAAACTTTTAGCGAGATCATTGTGTGAACGAACTACTCTCGCTTTTCGAAATGTATTCCTTTAATTTTAAGAATGAATCACAGTAACTGGGTAAACCACTTTCTTAATCGAGTAAAACGGTCGAGCCACGTATCTCTTGAGTTTCCCCACGCAATCACGTTCCTAGGACGTCTAGAGGGTTGAAAAGAAAATATGACCCAATAGTTTACGCTCGGAGAGCATTACGGACCCATTTCGATGCAAGGAGAGGCCCTCGAAAACAGCGTATTACGGCGGACTAATGACAACCCCGTTTATGGATAAAAGGGCGTTGGGAGGGAGGGACGTGGGAAAAGTTGGGCGGGTGTTGGGAAAGCCCCAGCTTGAGGGCAATTTCGAGGAAATTAGCCTTGTACTCGGTTAAGGGAAGGTCTCCGTCGGCCGTGTCACGTTTCCAAACTGCTTGCTTAACCTCAACGCTGCACGTTGGTCCAAGGAAGGAAATGGAAATTCTAGGCTCACCGTAAGGGGCAGTACGAGGACGAAGATATGACGTCCAGATTTATGTCCTCCTTTAATTCCTTTTGGTGTCACGACAATTTGACACATTGGCATAGTTATCTACAATTTATGCCATAGAATATTTACGGAGTGGCATATAATCTATAACAAGCTATATGAATGTATAATACAATGTATAAAAAGCTACATAATTGTATAAATAAAATTAATTGATATTAAGTGTTTCCAATTGGACATTTAATTTATTTCATCGTGGAATAAATATTTATTTGCCTGAGTTACGGTGGCATAAATGCAGTAATAAATACATCTACATAAATACAAACACCTCAAGCCGCCGCAAGGGCGTGTGGTGTTAGACCACCAGCCGTCAAAGGGAAAAAAACCGCATTCAAAACCAACACATACATCTTCTCAATACCCCGCAAGGGCGTGTGGCGGGGGGTGCCAGGGCACTACCCGTAATTTAGAAAGAAAAAAATAACCGCATGCAGAAGCCACAAATTTATAGTCCACAAACCAAACACGGTATAAATTCATGCAAGAACCACTTCACCCCACACCAACAAACATACATAAGCACCTACATTTAAACCTAACATCTTTGCAATTTTTAATCCTGTTCCGACTTGTAATCTTTATATAATGTTTTTAATATTTCTGGCGGGACTTCAGTTTTCTACTACCATGATTTCTGATTGTTCTGGGAAAGAATGAGTGTTTGAACCTATCTTTCGATTTTATTTGAATAGTACCAGTTTATTAAGGGACGGCGCGAACGCAGTCCCTACTACCAAACATTATACGCCCGAGTTACCCACATTTGGGGCAATCGCAAGGGTCAGCCGGCCCGGAGTGCAATGGACAAGCCTCGCCTTGAGGGAACCACCTTGCGGATCATGGTTAACCCCTGCGCCAGGTAAGTATGACTTATCCTAACGGAAACGCGAACCGGTCCCACCACAGCAGTGTCCATTGGTTACTAAAATTTGCACCAATATTTCGAATGAGGAGACTTAAGAAAAGCATATATTTCTTCATTATGATTGTTTATTTTATAAGCGACGTGAAACTGTTATAGAAAACCTGCTTTTTTACGGAGTCATGACCCGAAGTGAGGCATTTCATACAGCACCTTGGTTGGAATATACAGGGAATTGGCCATTTAGCCAGGGGGAAGTGCTTCCTTATAAATACATAACATCGCATTTCATTGGGAAGTGAGACTAGAGGATGCGGCAGCCTAACTAGCTGATTTGAAGAAATTCCCAATTGAAATCAGCAACTTGTGCGGCCGCACCCTGCAAAACCAAAATAGTTTAGGGAAATCCACTGCCGAACTGATTGATGTAAGGAATCATATTTCCGTCGCAAAACTCGCGGTCACCACTGTAAGAAACATAACGCGCGACAGTTATGAACTTCTCATCTACCCCCTCGCAACAATACCCCGCAAGCCGCCGCAAGGACGTGTGGCGGTGGGTGTTAGGGTGACCACTCGTAAAAAGGAACAAAGCCACGCGCAAAATCACCACATACACGCAAAACTATACCACAGTGGCGCATAAACTCATGCAAAAATCTCTTCATCCTCGCTTTTCACTCGCAAAATTCCACTCGCATGCAAACATATACACTGTCATCCAACAAACAATTGCAACCCAATCTACATCTACTCAATAACCCCCAAGCCGCCGCAAGGGCGTATGGATGTTAGGGCACCACCCGTAATTTGGAAAGAAAAAAATCGCATGCAGAAACCACAAATCCATAGTCCACAAGCCAAACATGGTAAAAATTCATCCAATAAACCCTTTCACCTCACACACATGCAAGTCCACAAACCACCAACAAACATACACATGCACAATCTTTGAGTTTTTAATTTTGTTCTGACATGCAACTTAAATGTTTTTAATTTTTCTAAATGGACTTCGGTTTCTTACTATTATGATTTCTGATTGTTCTGGGGAAGAATGAGTATTTGAACCTATCTGTATTGGAATCCATCTACATCAGACTATAAAAAGTAAATAAAAGAAGTGGACGTTGTATCCTCCATCATCGATATAAATGAGCACTTTTTCATTTTTTTAATGAATATTTTTTCCCTTTTCACTTCTTCTCCCTTATCCCATATCCACCCAACCTGGTGCTTGCACTCCCTGCCACACACATTCTCGGTAGATCTCGGGATATTTGTGTAGATGTAGATATTGTGTGAAACCATAAATATGTAACCTATTGGCATATGGCCTAACTCGTTCTGGCACTTAAAAACACAAAAAAATAATTTCGTATGAGGAGCCTCAAAGACATTACACTAAATGGTTTTCAATTTAACGACCGACAAACAGTTTGTAAACTGTTTCAAACTACTTATTTCACAAATACTTATAACTTAGTCATTCTAAACTCATCCTTGAGTTATTTGCTCTATTTGCTTGAGATGTTATTTTGCTCTAGTTAGACCACATTTGGAATATGCCGCAGGTATTTGGGACCCTGGAAGTAAATCCGGCAAAAAGAATTAGATAAGGTCCAGAGAAAATCCACCAGATTCGTTAAAAATATTTATAATAGGAACAAAAGTGTGACAGGTCTCTTAGGGGATTTAGGTTGGGAGGCCATTGAAATACGAAGAGAACAAGCGAGACTTAGACTTTTAGAAAGCTTCAGAGCCTGCGAGTTTAACGATGATACTAAAGGAATTATTTTGACCCCACACTAATTAGGTAGATCAGATCACAAAGATAAAATAAGTAGATAGATTAAAATACAGATAGATTCAAATACTCATTCTTTCCCAGAACAATCAGAAATCATAATGGTAAGAAACCAAAGTCCATTCAGAAATATTAAAAACATTTAATTTACAAGTCGGAACAAAATTAAAAATTCAAAGATTGTGCATGTGTATGTTTGTTGGTAGTTTGTGGGTTTGCATGTGTGTGGGGTAAAAGGGTTCTTGCTTGAATGTTTACCGTGTTTGGTTTGTGGACTATGGATTTGTGGTTTCTGCATGCGGTTTTTTTCTTTCTAAATTACGGGTGCTGCCCTAACACCCCCCGCCACACGCCCTTGCGGCGTCATGCGGGATATTGAGTAGATGTAGATCCTTTTTACCCTTGGCCAATTTTTGCCATCTATAGAATTTAAACACACTGAAATCGACACCAGACTTTCCTTCGTTCATCTTTCCACTCCGACTCAGCGAATACACTATGGTCTGTAATTATTACCTACAGTAATAAGAGATTAAATACAGTTTTCGATGGCCAGACACCCTCAACAGACAATAAGTAGTCTCCGAATTTGAAGTTCTTGAGGATAGTTAAGTTTTCTCGAGTCGACCTTCTTATAGCTTCTCACTGAGAGTCCACGGCCAGTTAAAAATCCACCCACATTTATGGCGATCAAGAGATAAGGTTGTACAAAATTTATACAAAAACCGTGGAAGCTCACAGAATTGTAAGAAAAATTCCTTTTTTCGGCTGAGCTCGCAAGGGAATTTAAGGACAAGTTTCTGGTGTCTCGCGAGGACACCTAACGTTAACGGTAGAGAGGAGTCCCTGAGCAAAGCCAAGCTATTTTTCCGGTTTTTGAATTGAACGAAAGAAATAAATCAGTTTCCTGAAATATCCGCTGTTCCTATCTGTTACTCCGTAATATTTCCTCAAATGCTGTTCTGTCTTCCTTATCCATTTCTAGTCCCCAAATCCGCAGACTTGAAGCTGATTTAAAACTCCTCCACAACACCCTAAACTCGACTATTGATTGCCCTGAACTGCTCTTTCTCCCTCTTCAAACGCAGTGTACCAACTCGATCCATCCGCACCCACTCCCTACTCCATCTGCCTATTCCAAGGGTATCTCTCACCAAGCGCTCACCTTCATTTCGTCTCTCCTCCCTTCTAAATTATTCACTCCCTCACACTGTCGATCCTTTTAATTTGTCATGTAACAATTTCACCACCCAAGCTTTATCCCACCTTTCAACAAATTAAATTTTTCCCCGGTCCATGCTCGGTTCTCGTTGTTATTGTTATGCTGTTATTGTCTTTTTGTCCTCTTTCATGTTTGTTATATTTTTCACTGTACGATGTTTTAAAATAAATAAATGCCCTGCTTGCTTTTATTTTTTTACGCGAACTGACAGGTTAAAATCACATTTACAAATGAGTAAAATAAGGATAAGTTCTAGGTTAAAGGACGAGTAAATACTTCCACTAATGGTCTAGGAAAAGTTATGAAAGGATTCTGCATCCATAAATTAAGACTTATTTTACGACTACATGACGTGAATGCTAAAGAAAATGTACGAAGCTTAATTGCGCAAGTCGCATCTCCCTAAGAGCTACGCTTTTCGAACTTCTTGTTATAAAACTGTTGTTTCTCTCCAAAATATAATTAAAATCAATGTCACAATCACATAAAAACCTCATCAAAAGTCACTCCAGGAAAATGTCTTCAAAGAATGAATTTAACAAAAAGCCGCCGAGAGAGGGAGAAATTATGTAAATATGCACATTTTCCTGAGAAAAAAAATTCATCGCACAATTTAATGTAAAATAAATATTTATCAACAAGAAACCAAGAGATGAACCGTGAGAAATGTTTAGTGGCTGATGGTGGTGCTCGCTAATTAGGGCTACGGTAAGGGTTTTGACCTCTTGCACCGGGAGGGCAGGGTAGCAGGTGATTATAAGAAACCTTCTCCCCGCAATGTCATCCGCACTAGCCCGCTCCCGTTCCCCGCGGTTGCGTCCGCCCTCTCCCACGCCATCCTCCCTGCACTCTGGCCTCCACGGCGTTTCGGCCTCCCGGAATTCGCTCCCTCTCTCCCGCACCACACTAAGGCTCGACGGGCTTGCAGCGATGGCATGGGGATCGCTGGAGGGAGGGTTCGGGGGGGGGGTCAGAAATGGGGGTAGGGACGAGCGTGCAACCCCTCGAATCGACTCCATTCGACACGGAATGAGATTTTCATCGAGAATGCCTCTGTTGTTGGAATTAAACAATTCTCATCCCTTTTTTTTGTTGGCATGCTCAACATTTTATGCGCACATACATTCCGACTATCAACTCTGGGGCCGTCCTTTGATTATCTAGGCCATTTTCAACCTTTTTTTCGTCTCTCCTTCTGTGATCGGCGCTGTAGTTAATAGCAAACAAACACATTTTCCTAAAAGTAATGAAAAAACGATAAAATTTAGGTTTGAGGAAACAATTGCGATTATTTAATTGTAACAGTTATTACACGTTTTTACCTAAAAAATGCTGAAACAAACCTGAAGTGACAGTTTCATTAGTGACCACTTGAAATAATGTGAACTTTGGCAACAAATGATAGTTACGGTAGAATGGATAGGTTTAAGATGTCATTTTTTTTCGGATAACAATTAGAGACACTAACAGCTGCTGGTCTAAACAGCAGCAACTAGGGATTACATAGAATAATCACTGCCTATATAAACATATGTAGGCATGTATGTGTGTGCACGTATGTCCATACGTATTAATGTGTATGAATACACATGTTTGCATGTGTGTATGCGTGTGAATGACGACGTTTACGCATGTATACGTTCATTTATTTAAAATAGTTGATAAACTCGATGGTTTCAGGCTTCACTTTGTGGAAATCCATTCTAATAAATCAAAAGAGAGATGGTACTTTTTTCCACAAGTGTGGAAAAAAGTACCATCTCTCTTTTGATTTATTAAAATAGTTGAGGCTATATTTAACGAGAAACATATCTTGTTGCATGACATTACTAGAAATGGTGGTGGTACAACGTGTATTTTTCTTGTGTTTGATAAGCATTCACTAGTTCATTGTAAGTTAATTTTTTCTGTAGTGAGTCTCATGCTTGGTGCGTGATTTTGTTCGTGTACTGTGCATGCCTGGTATGGATACACCCCCTGCCACAGACCTTCTCGGCGGCTTGCAAGATATGATGTAGATGACACGCTCCGTAAGGAAACGGGATGAAACGGCACAACCCCCTTCCCCTAAAAACTCTACGTAATTTAAGGGAAGCCCTTCTTGAAACGAAGAAAACTATTGTATGCATATGACATCAACACGTAAGATGCAGGCAAGGTCGCGTCACGTCAGGCCCTTCCATGAAACACATTCACACTTTCCGTAAGTGACCGGTAGGGAATAAGTGTTTAACTTCATTTGTTTTTTATGTTTGTGCCTCGACTTTGTGACACATTCATCGACAATATATGCTCTAATTTTTATTGCTATGGTGCTATATCAAAGACTGAATGGTTTATGACTGATGGTTATGGAACGATAACACAAAGGGAATTATTATTACCCCACACAACTTAGGTATATCGGACCACAAAGATAAGGTAAGGGAGATAGATTCCAATACAGATACTCTTACAAAAACTTATTCTTTCCCCGAACAATCAGGAATCATAATAGTAAAAAACCGAAGTCATTTTAGAAACATTAACAACATTTAATAAACAAGTCGGAAACAAATTTGTAGGTCATGTGTATGTTAGCTGGTAGTTCGAGTGTTTGTTTGTGTGGGTTGTAAGGGTTTTTGCATGAATGTATACCATGTTATGTTTGTGAATTTTATAAATTTGTGGCGTTTGCATGCGGTTTTTTTACTTAATTATGGATGGTGCCCTAACACCCCCCGCCAGACGCCCTTGCGGCGGCTCGCGGGGTATTAAGTAGATGTAGATAATTTTTTAATAATTCTTTTGATTTTCACACGAACGATTTTATCATGTTCATCATCATCTCTTAATATTACGTCCAATTCAAGCGTGAAGCAAAGAATTCCTTCCAGTCTGAGCAAACATCGGGAAAATGACCTCACCGGAGAGTCTCTCACAGGAAGAGGGTTCATGATATGAAGAAGGCTAAGTCAATCTTGAATCCAGGGTAACCTAAATTATAAATGACCCCTAAAGAGTTTGGGATAGCAGAGAAAGAATTCTAACAAACGGCATTTAATCTTGAGCTTTCCCTAAATATTCCAACCAATAGATACATCACTCAATAAACTGTTTGGCGGGGAAGAAATAACTGGAAATTGATAAAAAGTGGCGAAGACGCTTGCCAAAACAGCGGACAAGCCGTAACTTTTCATGATCTTATTTTCGATCGTTAGATATAATGATTGGGCGACAACTTCTATCACTCCATTCTACACCAAAATATCCAGCGATCGAACTCATATTGTTTTAAGATTTTCTCGTAAAAGTGCACGCCAAAGGTAAAGAAACACACCGCCGGAAATGACGAGGAAATGACCAATTAATAGTACACCACCCGCCCAGTAAATCCCTGTGCGGAATTTGCTGCGTCATGGCTTCGAACAAAACGCCGTCGGTATAATTCCGAGTCACCAAGGGTGTTCGTGCGATAAGATACGGAAGAAAGACGAAATACAATGAAAGAATGGCAAACAAAACCGACCTCGAGAGCGGCGGGAATGCATATTCCGGCGAAGGGGAAATAAAACGAGGCGACTCATTATGGTTTTAACAGCCTTAAGGGGAAAGGCGTGGCAAACGTCCGCTCCGCTTCTTGAAGATTTCTCCTTTCAATCTTTTTAAGAGCCGTAGAAATGATTGCGTTTACTGTTGTGCAAGAAAGAATAACAGTGGGGAACAAAAGGCCCTATGCTGCAACACTGTAACTATGAAAGGAATACTTTTAAGATGGACACCGAAAAAAATTGGTCAAGATAATAAAATCATTAATTTAATTGACTCATTAAGAGTAAATTTTTTCCTATAAATAATAGGTTTTGGACAATTCTTGACGACTATTATTTTCTCTGCATCGTAAGTAATTTCTTTTGTTTGCCCTACAAAAAAATCCTTCATCAGTATTTCAATCCTAGGATTGGTTTACTGCATCCCTCCATTCTACTCTATTAAATGTCAATTCCCTCAATCCCTGATCCCTTCTCTGTTTTACGTCCTTCTTAATTCGTCCTATGTATATGTCTCTTGGTCTTCCTCGTGGAATCTACCCTTCTATTATATTTCTAATCAATCCTTTGTACCTCAATGGTGTCCAATCCATTTATATCTTCTTTGCCGTAGAATTCTCCATATGGTCCTATCCTCTTCTGCTCTTCTATACGTATATTTCCTCGTTCCTTACTTTGCCTGTCCATTTAATCTTCAGTGTTCTTCTCCAGCACCAAGATTCAAAGGCTTCTATTCTTCGCTGGTCCACTTTTCCAAAGTTCCCAGTCTCGGAACCATAGAACGCCATGCTCCACACGAAGATTTTGACGGATTGCTTCCTTGTTTCCAGCCATAGGTTCTTACATAGTAATTACCTCTTCTACATGAATGCGTTCTTCGCTTGATGTCGGTCGAACTTCTTCCATGACATGTTATGTTGTTGCCTAGGTAGATAAAGGATTCCACTTGCTCTAGTTTCACCCCTCGTATTTTTATATCCGAATTCAGCTTCTCTCTTCCACACACAAGGATTTTCGTTTTCTCCATTTTAATGCTCATATTATATTCCCTAAGTACTTGGTCCATAGTATTCAGGTTTGCTTGCAGGTCCTCTCGCGTCTCTGCTATTACTGCAATATCGTCTGCGAACCGCAGCATGTTAATTTCTTCGCCATTCATCTTGATTCCTTTGATGCCCAATTCTTGTGCTTCCTTTATTGCTTCTTCTAGATATGCATTGAATAGTTCTGGCGAGAGGTTGCATCTTTTCGAACTCCTTTGTTTATTTTGGCTTATATTTTTCTTCCATATTTCGTTTGCATTGTTGTAACCTGATTCTTGTAGAGGTGACGGATAATTATTCTGTCGTTGTAGTCCAATCCAAGCTCTTCTAGTATTTTAACATCGTGTTCCATTCGAGGTTGTCGAAGGCCTTCTCCAAGTCCACGAATGCCACATATAATGGCTTATTTAAGTGTCTCATTTTTTCGTCCAGAATATATATATATACACATATATACATATACATACATATATATATATATACATATACATATATATATATATATATATATATATATATATATATATATATATATATATATATATATATATATATATATATATATATAGAACTTTGACACCAGAACGGAGCTCAATTCCGTCGAAATTATCAATAAATAACGTATGAGTGTTCCTTTTGTGTGTTCTTATATTGTTTGATGCTTTCAAATTTTTTTATTCAACACTTCCGTGTTACTTCGACGAAATCATCTACATATATACATACATACATATATATATATACACACATACATATATATATATATATATATATATATAAATAATATGTCAGCTATCGTATTCTGCTCATGCAAAAATATTTTTACTTGTTTCTTTCGATGCTTTTCTTATGCATCAAACTACGTTCAATTCAACGAATCATTTTTTTTCGGCATTAGTGCACAAATAGGAAAACGTCAATTGCAGTTAGGTTTAAATTTGTGTTATTGTAAATTTATGTGCATGGCAATTTTTATCTATTATCATTTTCCTCGTATTACGGAGTAGCAAACTATTATAATTTAATTACAAAAATAATTACCAGTTAATAACCCTAAAATCAGAAAAAAATCGAGTTGGAAAGCTCATCAGAGGAAAAAAGAAACAGCACAGCTGGGTCTATCTCATAAAACCCGGTGAAAGTCCTAAAATGGTCCAAAGGAGTTAAGGATAATGATAATGAAACGAACGTCAGGATGATAAACGATGATTAGACAGAAGCCCATGACTCTTCCGGTAGATGTATAATTTTAAAATACGATAGCATTAATACATTTCACGGTATAATAGCAGATAAGAGGGAATTTTTTCCTTTCAATCTCTGTCACTCGGGGGTGCTCACAACTCCGATTATAGCTAATGAACCTGAGATGAAAAAAAAACGACATTGAAATTTTCACTCGAAATCCTTTCTATTCATCCACATTTGGTTAGTAAATTCGGAAAGGTTTAAGTCGATTAGATACTGTTTAGTTGGTCAGCTGGAAAGTGTAAGAGTTGTAGAAATTTGAACAAAAATATGGCTACTACTACAATATTTGTTAAAGACCGGCCAATACTCAAAATCGAAAAATAAAGTAACGCAATTGGAGACTAAACTACCCGAAGTCGCATTTTTATATTCGTTCTCGTATGAAAATATCTTAAACGTAGCGATATCAGCCATCACGAATATTTAAAAAAATAATTGTAATTATAAATTTACTATTAATTTATTCCCCAGTTATATCTTATGAGATATGAATCAAAGAGGAAAAATTAAGGACCAAATTATGCATTTTTTTCAGGGATCACTTATTCACAGTTTCACATAGTTTCCATTTGAGCCTTGAGATGACTGGATTCCTGTCACGGTAACACCATCTTTTCAAGAAATCTCTTTTTTCCGGACAAAAATGAATCTCACTCCCATTTACTCAATAAATGTGTAATACCTGAGGCTGTAAATATTAATAGCATTCGTCATATTAGCATATTAACAAATGGGAAGACATAACTTCTCTAACGAGTAATTGCTTACTTCCGAAAAGAGAGAGGGAGAGGCATTTTCCTACTTAGCGTAGGTTCTCATGTAGCCTTGCTTCCGTGTGCCCACCAACCCTCGGGAGGAAGCCAATCACGCGGGGGAGTTTAGTTAATGGGATGCTACCTTCTGAGGATCAAGCCACTGGATACCTATCCGTACATGCATAGAATTTGACGAGAATTCTATAGCATTGTGTGGCACAATATAACTCAGCTACAAAAAGTGTACTTTTATTCGAATAAGTTAATTAATTTTCTCTCTTTTACTCTGAAACAACTATCGAAATCCGAAAGCCCTACATGGTAATCAATGGTGATGCAAAGTTTACGATATAAGAAAGAAGTGGGAGATGTAATTATAAATGAAATCATAAAAAAAAGTTTCTTCGTCAAAATCTACAGTACTAAACACGGACTTGAAACTGTTCCCCAAATGTTCTTTGATTTCCGTTTGGAAACCGCAAAATATTTTTGCTGAGTTTTGATTTCATAGAACTAATTTTGATATTTTTCTTGCGCCTATTAGAGATTGTACATCTAACAACCACAACCCCAATATTTAAATTCTTTACAATTTTAGCAGTTAAACAAACTACTGCTTTTGTTCAAACGTACAAGGTAAGACATATATTTCCGATGAAAAATGCAAATGATCTGTTTCGACTTAGAAAATTTGAATGAATTGCCTCATGGATCAATAGGGATGGAATTAATCAATCAATAACTCCATACAAATAAGCAATTAATTTTGGGGATAGAAGTACTCCCATTCATGTAGATTTGAAGTCTTATTTTGATATGACATTCACGGTCAGCATCTTTTTGCGACCTCAGTTTCGCAGAATCGACTCGCATTTATCACTCCTGAATCCCATCTGCTGAAGAACATAGGTTTGAAGGTTTTTGCCTATGAAATGTAGAAGCTGAATTTAAAAAATGAGGAAAGACAACCGATTAGTTTACCTACTCAATTCACCACCGGGAAGGAATATAATCTTTCATTCGATAGGAAGAATATGCGTGGAGGAATAAACAAGACACACTGAACCGTCGTTAAAACTCTATCAGGCTTGCGAGCATGGATAATTCCCATATCACAAAGAGACTTTCAAGTCGACGTGTTCCAACCCGGTAGGAAAGAAGAGTCTTCAGCCTATAAAATCGTAAAATTCAAATGGGAACAATTCGCTTCGAGGCATGGCGAAACGTTTCGGGATCCGAGCAAAAGCAAGCAGAGCCACAAAGCGTAAGCATATTATGATTCTGGGTCCTCCCACGAATTCCCTTTCTTCCTTTGAAATGTGTCCCTCAACGGGTTTACGGTGGCTCCGAAATAAATCCATCAGCCAGTTTTCCATGCAACAATTTCTTTGCCGAGAAAGAATTTATTGCACTCGATGCGAAATGAGAAATCACAATGAACGCACAATGGAAACATCCATCTAATCGAGATGAGATATGAGCACTGCCTGGAGACCGGTGTCGAACGGTTTGCTGAGTGGCAAAGTAGGAGGTGAGGTGGAGGAAGAAGAGGAAGCCGGAGAGGGGAAAATAGGGAGAGAAACGTGAGAATACACGGGTGTGGAGGAGAAGATGAGCGAAGGGGAGAATTTGAAGGCGAGGACGAATGATGGAGGCGAGTGTAAGCAATGGGGAACCCAGCTGAGCAGAGAGAAGCTGGCACATGAGTGGTTGAACTCTATTTAGAGATAACAGATAGATTAACTGCAAATTGAAGTCACCTCCAAAAAATACAAGAGAAAAATTATATTCTTGTTTTAGTACAGCGAACCTACTGCGTAGACGATGGATACATTCGTACAAAAGTCAGTAATTGCTTAGAAATGATTTCGAGGTAAATTAAGTCCAAATACAACCGAATAAGAATGAAAAGGGATCGGGATGGTGCGGTAACTAACGTGCTGGCTTCCCACCCAGAGGGCCCGGGTTCGAATTCCACAGGCAGATATTTTTCAGTGTTATCCTGATCCCTGCTTGAGGTCCTTTGTGGAGAGCACTTTGAGTGAGCACGCCGTCCGTCGGATGGGACGCTAAGCTGCGGATCCCTTGGCGTCTTTAGTTAAGAGTAAGCTAATGCAGACCCCTCATGCTTTCCCATACACCCCCAATGACGCAAATGAACTCGGCTGTCGGTCGCCTCCCTTAAAAATACTACTATAAGAATGAAAATAGCAATTGGAAATATCAATTGAATAATCCAATGAATGCACCATGGCCTACTCAATGGTGCCCTCTATTCAGGTTTACTTAAATGCATTTTATATTTTAATTCTTCTTGAAAATTAGTAGAGCACATAGAGAACAGAATACGACATCATACATAGTACATACATCGCCTCGTACATCATTTGCCAGTAAAACTAGCTGATGCGAGCAAAAGCCAAATTCACGTTTTTTAGTATCTTACTTTTAGTTCCTTTATATTTATTATCTTAGTATTCCAGTGAATACGAATCATTCTGTTCGAATGATTAAAAATCATTCGTAAAAAATGTTAATACACGTCTATTGATTGAAAAATTAATGTTTGTTAATATTCGAGATCGGATAATTCAGATTTATTTTAAAGTTAATCTTTTTTGTTAAAAAGTTGATTTTACTTATTTTAAGCTTGCATAAAACCAAGGGATTTCCGGCCTTCTCTTAGTTACGATAGAGGGCCAGAGTTTCTATTAAGAGACGTGAATTAAAAATGATCACCTTAATTTGCATTCGTTTTAACGGAACGAAAATTTTGTACTCCGGAAAAAATGACGAAAGTTAAAATTTCAAGCAAATGATTATAAATTTTATTTTATAATTTCAGTTAAATTAGTTTTATCGAATGCTTTTTTCGGTCAGATCCCTTCATAATATCATTCATTGAAAATTTTTGCATCACAACAGCGTGCTATACGTACTCAACTGGGAGACGCCCATTCCGATCTTAATTCCGACGGCAAGGAAAGGGGACAAACGGCTTAGAAATGCATATTAGCGGATGACTCCGTCAAAGGTTACTGCTGCGCCATCTCCCACGGTTTCTTGGAATTTGTCCGATTTATGTTGTAATGCAAATGTTTGAACGCCTTCTGGAACGCTCATTATGACGCCGTAATGCTGAAGGTGACACTGAGAGTTAGAAACGCGCCGTGCATTAAAACATGAAGAAAGGCCATGGCCACTTTCATTTAACGTTATACACAACACACTTCGCCCTGGACGATTGATTTTATTAGGAATAACTGGGGTTTGAAACGACTTCGAACCATAGTTCCGTCTTGAATGGGCTCACAATTCACTCCCGCAGTCAGCCACCGGTGTATCCGGAAACGAGAGAAAAGAAAAGAAGTCTCCAAAGGTGCGGTGGAACGGGAAGAGAAGGAGCGAAAAATCACCCCGAGAGAAGCAACGGAAAAGAGGAAGGGGGAGAGAAGAGAGGTGGAGGAGCAGGAGGGGGAGAGAGAAGGGGGATATTGGGAGTCGGGGGGGTGGCAGGAAGAGGGAGGTGGGAAAGGGGTGGGGGGTGGAAGGGATCGGATGAAGGATTCGAGAGGTGTTTCGGAATTCGGGAGGGCGGGTGTGGGGGCGGCGGAGGGTGGGTGGGGTTAGGGAGGGAGGCGTGCACACATCAGGGGGGGGGAGGAGAGGGTGAGGAAGAAGAATGAATGCGGCGGTGGAGAGCGAAGGGCGAGGCGGGGGGTGTGGGTGGTGGGTGGGGATGGAGGGCGGTGGAGTGGGTGGGAGGCTTTCGAGAGAGCCGTGGGTGAGAGCGGGGCAGGACGGCAGAGGGGGAAGGACCAGGGGTGGGGAGATCGGCGCCCGGGAAGACCGGTGGAATGGGATGGAAGCACGAAGCCGCCCCGAGGTATCCCGCCCCGAGTCCGTCAAGATTTTTTGAAACCCTTTCGCTCCTCCCATCCCTCCCTCCTTAACCTTCCCCCTCGCCCCTCCCCCCCACACAGTCCTTCGACCCTCCCCGCTCCCGGGGGAGACGCGAGTTCTAGCCCACACCACCGTCCTGGTAGAAATGGGACGACGCTCTGCCTCCTAGATCCGAAATCAAACCCCCTCCCCACCATCCTACCCCTCCAACTCCCGTCTACTGTCGCGAAAATCGCCCCTCACTCCCATCCGTTTTCGCCCCATCTCCGGACGCTGCCGCACCGGTAGCATCCCAGCTTTTTTGTGAATGGGCGCCATGGCGGGAATTTCTATGCCGCAGGAGTGAAGGCGGGGCGAAGTTCGGTGTTTAGCGCCCATCACGATGCGCGGATGCTCAAAGTGTACCATATTACTTCCATGTCGGAGTAGTTCGCACGCCGTCACTTTGCGAAATTTCTCATAAAAATATCACTTCGTCAGAATACCACCAGTAACACTTAAGAGCAACTATTAAGGGGAAGGAATCTAGTTATGCCATTACAAAGTATACCATGTGAAAGCCTACTAAGTGGAGAGCACCTTTGAGACCATGTCTAGTTTATACCAAGTTTTCCTGCCATGGTATATTTCAGAACAATATACTTATGTTTTATTTAATCGAACGACTGAGGGTGTCGTTCAAACATAGTTTCTTATTACACGTAATCACGTAATATAATACGCGGAATCAATTTCCGATGATGACTAGTGCCTTAAGGTTTGACACACCTAGCAGGTAGGACACAGTACGTTAAACTAATATCATTCAGAGAGATTTTAAGGATGAAATCCCTTCATCAATAATATATTACTTTTCAAATCCTAATGTGTTGCATCTAAATAATGTTCATGTTTTACAGTATTAAGATGATAATTCTGATACCTTTTGGCACAATGTAATAATCTTAGTGTACTAAAACGCCTTCAGCTAAATAGGTTCGTATAAATGGACAATGATGGATCACTTAATAAATGAAATATTGAAAGAGAATGAATAAATGCCATCAAGAAAGCCTACATCCACTATCATTATAGAAACATAATGAGGGTATCATGATTTTGACGGGCAATTAGCAAAAAGCGAGAAAGGAAGGGGTGTGGGCTGAAGTCTAGCCTAATCTTCAGTATCTAGCAATATCTAAAAGTGATCTTAACCCTAACAAAACGAAAGGCGCCGAGGTTAGCGCCTCACTCAGCGACGAGCATCTATCGCTAGCAGCATTTCTTTGAGTTAATTAGAGAAGGCACTGTTGAAACCTTTCCTTCACCGTGATACAAACCTCGGACACCAAAGTGGGGGACTGGGATTTGCGCAGCTCCCGCTACAATCCGGCAGCCGATCCAAATGATCTTTTGGAAACGTCCCCGAGGACGTTCCATGAAACTCTTGATTTTTACCCTTCTAAATTAGATGATTAATCATTGAATTGTAGGGTTCACGAATAGCCTTTCACTTCGAATCCCTCTCATTGGAGTGGACATAAGCAAAGGACTAAGTTGAACGAAAGGCACTACTTTCATTTCATTTTTCGAAGTTTTCTCTGAATTTGTGGGGTTAGGCGAAATGAATGGCCCTTCAAATATCTTCTCAAGGTGGCTATCAGATGTTCATACATTTTTTAACTAAATTTACTACAACATGATAGTTAATGTGGTGGACGAGGGCCTGAAATGTAACATGCTGAGTTAAAAATTTTAAAGTATCGTTACATCGGAAGAAATAAACAGTTTTTTTTTCACTTCTAAAGCAATTTTGTAGATCCTCTGATCTATATGTGTGGCTCAATCGTTTTAATGAATAAAACGGAACTATTTATATGCACCTAATATTCAGAAAAAAGATTAAATTTCCATATGAGACTCGGAGTCATTCTTTCAGGGAGGAACCTCTCGTTATCCATCGCGTTCATGGCGCGATGAGCGAGCTAGCGAACGAGGGAGGGGTCTGTCACTAATGGAAGAACTAGAGGAAGAGCGCTATCACCATTCTTTATACTTGGCGTTAAGGACCTCAAGATTACGAGATTTCTGGCGCTGACACAAATCATCGGGTTGAACAGTAAGACGTGAGAATCGTAATCGCGAGCAATCCTACAATGGAAATCCGCTTCGTGGCGAGAGGAAAAATCCGCGCAGTAAAGATGCATGATCTCATATTTTACATTGTTCTGACTTAGACATATTTCCTCTGGAGGAAATCAAGGGCAAATTGAGGGGTGTGGCGCTCTCCAGGACTACTTTCCAATATCCCAATCCTTTTACGTAACGTATCTAAGACTCGCATATACTCCCTTTCTTCAGCTAAAGCGGAATAAGAAAGATGGGAAACTAGCCAAATTCAATAAAAAGTTCCACTAAAAATACCAAATATTTCTTTTTTTTAGCATTTGGATTATCAGTCGTCACTTCAGATTGCAGTGAACCTGAAAGGCTAAAAAAAAAACTTCGCAATTCCGTACTCCAAGGAAAAAATATTACAAATACTGTCATGATAATATGTTAAGATAACAATCAAATCAAAATTATGTTTAAGTAAAAACAGTTTCTGGCGTAACTTGGTGGAAAATCTTCATATTGACGTTTTTTTTAAATAAAACCACTTTGCTTTTCCACATAAACTTTTTACGCTCACGACCCTGGTTTCGTTATAGCACAACATCATCAGGTCAAACTGATGATGTTATGGATCTGTTGATCTTTGACCTGATGATATTAAGCTATAACGAAACCTGGGTCGTGAGAGTAAAAAGTTTACGTGGAAAAGCAAAGTGGTTTTATTTTTAAAAAACGTCAATAAAATGATATTTTTTATAATTAATCTTCTACAGAATTTACCCACTGGTGTGATGTGTTGCGAATGTGCGATCTGGAAAATAGTTCTTCCCTTGGTTTTATGTCATCTGAAAATTGGACGTTTTCAACTGGATGTTGGGAAACGACTGAGGCTTCGGCCGAATATTAAGGATTTTGAGGTCATAAAAATTGGAATTCGACGTATTGAGCTGACTATCTGGCATATTTCACAGTATATTTCAATGCAGAGGGCACAGCAGATAAGATTTAATGATGTGTGTTCATTGTCTCCCCCACACCCAGAAGCTATGAAGACCTCCGAAACCGAAAAGTTTCATGGAAGTAGGAATGCAAGAAAGAATCAGCGTAAATATAATAAAACGGCTACTTTATGGGTGATTAACTCTACCTTTGCTTGTGGAATAGATACTTTTGTAGAAACAGTTAGTTGAGAATTAATAATGCGGTCGTAAAAATTCAGCAGGCTCCACACTCGAATTCCAATTCAAGTTGAGGTCAGCTGCTGCCTCAAAGTAACCAACGAACTGCGATTCCCCGTTCGTCCTTACAATGAATGGATGGTTGCATTCATGTGTTGAAAATGGACTTCAAAACTTTCTAATTTTCCATTAAACACGAAGACAATGCTATTCTGTGAAGAAGAAATGCATTTCTCTCAATAGTATTTAGGCCGCGAGGATGCTAACTGATGATTATAGCTTTTGTGGATAGTATCTCAGACTTCTCTCTCCCTTTCCCGCATAGATAAGAACAGCACTTCCAAAAAGGATCCCTTTTCCTGGGTTACCTTCCTAAACCACACACAAACCTTCGCCTACGTTATTTCAAGGCCGTGGTATGAAATGACTTCGTTTCTCCACACACAAATGCCAAACTAATTTCTTTCAGATTGCGATTACAATCCGATTTGAGTAAATTTTGACCCCGCCAAGAAATGTCACCAGAAATGAGTTTCTTTTACCACACTATATCCTCTTCTGTCAACCCGGAGGTCAGGGGTTCGATTTCCGCCTAGGTGGTTTTTTCTCCACCTACGGCTTGGGTGTATGTAATTGTCAAATTGCCATATCAATTTTCAAAGTCCGATGTAAAGGTCGAAGTGCTGTTGCGAAATACTAATACAAATTAAATAAATTAAATAATAAATAAATATGGGAAGTGAAGATACAGGAAATGAAAAGTTCTGCACAAACCGGAAAAGATTTATCAACATGTTTTAGCGTGATAATACCATTTTTAACCATCGGGTTAGGCCAATGTATAATTTATGCATCTTATATTCACTCCCACGCTGGACCCTATTTCTCTTCTGAATCTTTAATCTTTGACTGCAGTATTTAATCCGAAGTTTGGCTTGTTAGATGAGGGCGATGACCAACATGCGCTGATCCTAACGGTGTGTGCAATCACAAACTCAGGGAAGAGGGGACAGCTTTTCCCCCCGCGGTCCCCTACTTGCACTAAACTGGAAAGTTTTTGTGTCCAAAAAAATTCACCCGACTCGGACCATCTAGTTGTGCCCATTACCAAGAGGGATTTGAACCCGTAACCCACCAGCAAGCAGCACGACGCGCTACCCACGAGGCCACCGTCAGCACTTGATGTAAAAAAGAGCACTCGCATGCGAACCAAAAAAAAAGACTTCATTCTACCCCGGCCATCCCCGCTTCCCCCACGGCCCACCGCACGCACATGGGTCGTTTAAATCGCACCCCGTCAATCTGTGCCGCAGAAGCAACTCCATCCCGAGGATCAGGGGCCCGAACCCTGGAAATTTGTGGCGTGGGGAGAGAGGGTGTGAGTGTGTGAGGGATACGGCGCGGACGATGGGCAGCAAGCAGACTGTTGGGAAGCTGTTTTGACGGGAGGGGATGATGCTACAGGGACCGGAATGCGGGGAATGCCACGAGGGAGCAAGAGAGAGAGGGAGAGAGAGAGAGAGGTGCGGGTTTGGGAGAGCGGCATTAGGGAGGACGGAAGGGAGAAGGGAAGTGGGGCGGAGGGGGGAGAATTAAGAGGACCGGGGGAAGGGGGGGAGCTGGGTCGGAGGATGTAGAGGGGAAGGGTTGATGCTGCTGTCGATCTCCAGCACCTCTCTCTCTCCGGATCCCATCGTAAACGAGGGCAGACGCGTGTGGGAATTAGTGGGAGGGGGGTGGGGGTACGCCCTCCAACGGGGGCGAAATTCCCCACTTGATCGCGCCCCACCCCTTTTCGCTCCCCCCCCCCCACCTCCACCTCCTCCCAAAGTCCCGTCGTGCTTCCCCGCGCCCCTCCTCACCACACCGCCCCCAGACCGACCCTCCCCGCCCCCTCGGCCGCCCGCCGTGGGAGCTGCTGCGGGCGATGGTGCCGCGCGGTCGCAAATCGAACGGCGGCCGGCGGTTGCCACGCGGGGCACCCGCTCCGCCGAGACGCACCGGAGGAGGGTGGGGTGACGGAAGGAAGGACATAACGAGCGATGGGATTCTCTCATCCCCCGCGCGCGAATTCGCTTTCGCTGTTGATTCGCCGCGCGATAGACTCACCGCAGACATCCCACATGACGCCCCAGCCTTCGCTGGGGTGTGTTTGTGCCACACAACCTTGTGATTCCACATCATCACATGCCCACATGTCTCGTTTGAATTCTTTTCTATGTCATCACTTGGAAGTCTTAATTTTAAGTCAGCAAATTTTAACGTGTCGTTACTTGAGCATCAAAGAATTAGGTGTAGCCGAAAGCAGGCAGAAATAGTCAAAATTTATAATTTCCAAATCAATAGAAACTCATAGTAATACAAATCTGGCGTATATTATAGCAGTCAATTCTTCCTCTTCTACTTTGAAACTGTGAATTTAACTTTGAACAACCTGAACGCTGTGATGATTCCACAACCAGAAGTAAACCATCCACATTACAAACCAAGTATTACATGTCTGGGATCTAGAAGAGAAGTTATGCTCCTCATAAGATAAAATTAGCTTAAATAAAAAAATAATACCGCAGATATTATTAATATTAGCGAATCACCGATCGGAAGATTTTCGGTGAACTCGGGAAAATTATGAGGCTGTGTTGAGGTCTTCGTAGAAATAGCTACACTTATGAGATCAGTACAGCATAACTTTAACTACCTTCACAGCTGGCAATACTGAACACAAAGCTTCACCTCAGCATAACGTCTTTTACGAATATCTTAAATTTTATTCAATATTGCATTCATTCTAAGAGATATAGTATTTCGCTATTTCAAATGTCATATTTTAAAATAGCAACAAAATAGGCTTCCTAATCTAACAAATTTTCCCATAGACGATTACGGTGAACACTCATTTCTTTCTAATCGAGAGCCAAAATAAACTTCCTTTTTAAGATTCTTTAGCCATCCCTGGGTAATACGTCTCTTCAATATTTTTTTTCGTATTGGTATTTCTAGTACCTTGAAAACCACCGATAGGTTGGGTGGCAGGGGGTGAATACGCGCCAGACTTAATTTTACCCCGAATCTTCTCCCCTTAGTGCGATCGGACGACGTTCTTCTAATCTCTTATCGTTCGTGGAAAAAATGATATCTGAAATCTATCTCTTCTGCACTTAATATCTCTTATTTTACTGACATGATCTCGCATACCGTAATACGATGGGGTTAATAATACATTTTCAACATCATTGCTAAAGAGATTCTTCCAATTTATGCAAGTGATTCAATCTATAATTTAACCTTCGCACCATTTGAGTGATTCCCAGCCTTGCTCGTCTAATAATTTTGATATGCTACTTCCAACAACTGTAATTGGATGGCATTTATAATATGTTTTTAACTAAATCAAACAATAAAATCTCCCCCCTACAACATCTTATTACAAAATTATATCTTGAAATAAGATATAATTTTATTTTAACCCGAGAGTTAATTCTGCGGGACTTCATCTAAAATTCTACAGTGAATAACTACCGTGAACCTTATTGTGGTTTGGCGCCGACGAAGAACTGGAAAGAGCGAAAATGTTTCTCTCCGAGACCCAATTGGACCAAATTATTACCTTAAAGAATATCGATGGGTCAACTCAAGAATCCTGCTTGAATCTATGCAAATATTAATCTTCCATTGAGTCACCAAAATATTAACTACAATAATATTTTAAAGGCTTTTAAATCAGGAAATCACTTCATTTTAACAAAATTTACATATCATTGGAGATCCCAGCAATTAAATCTACCCGATAAAAGTTTCCTTCGATGTCCATCGCGGGAATGGTCGAAGGGACCTTAGCTCTATGCTATAGTATTAAGTTTTCAGTTCGGTCCGAAGACAACAGCTGTACCGTTTATCATTCCTCCACGCCCAAAAAAATTTCATCATCATCAGAAGTCATCAATTTTGGGATTGGTTTGACATAGCTCTCCGCTTAATTCTCCCATCTCTGATAATCCCGTCAACCAAAAAAATCTTTCACTGAAACGCATAATATAATTATAAACATGCCTCGGGTTCAAAAGCGTGTTTCATCACCGTGTTTCGATGGAAAACTCTTTACACCGCTGTAACCTTAAAATACCAAGCCACATCTAATGTGCTATACGAGTACTTGGAGCCGCCATAAGGATATTGGCTGAAAAAGTTTCAATATTTGTACCAATCAGATTTTAACATTGTGATAACAGAGCAGCCAATATTGGTGAAGCGGAGCGCAGTGGCCGAGATTGCCTTAATAGGTAATCGCCGCAAAAGACTTCGCATAAAAAAAGTGTTACTACTGACGACATTTATTTTTAGGCACTTTGGAGTTGATTTTATGTCACAAAGTCAGGAAACGCGATGTTATGCTTAAAATAAAACTTCATTTGTTATTAACTCTCTTTACGTGAAGACACTTTATGGCCACTTTTCTTGAAGGCAACCCCCGTTTATAGCGCTGCAAATTATTACTAATCCCACCAACACTTGCATACGCCCGATCTGCCTAAAATTCACAAAAGAGAAATTTCTTTCTAATGAAGCATATATTCAACGGTACTCTTAGGCACCGAAGCTTACAATTCAAAATAAAAAAAAGAATGAACTCGTATTTTACCTCATGGATTGTTCAATACAAATCCTCACAAAAGGTAATCCTCACATTAAGCAAAACAAACCCTCGCTGAATACTGGTGGGTTCAATAGACAAGCAATATTCAGCGAGAAGATGCAAATTCCAAGCTTCCATCGGGTGAGCTTGAAAACCATAAATCCATTGCATATTGCGTGTGTTAATTCATTACTGAAAGAGTGTTGGTAAAATCCGTGAAAGTGTTGTTCCTCGTGCACCCTTAAGCATGACTCTTCGTGGGGAGGCGAGCCGACTGGAATCCGTCTTTACGAATTAAAAAAGACAAGTAAAAGGCGTTGCCCAGGAGACAGGATGACGCAGCCGATGCCCCCGACCCTCTTTTCGGGCGGAGAGGCAGACGAACGATGACATGGCAACCTATGGGGGAGCGTGGGGTCGCTCGAGGCCCGCTTGTCGGGACCTAGGCGCCTTTTATGCACCCACGGGAGTGAATGCCACGGCTCAATTATCCTCACAGCAATAGAAAATCGGGCCAATACCCTAAACAGGATTCGAACCAGGGAATTCCGGCTGTGATGATATATAATCATGCCCGGACATCTGATGGCTCCACGGTAATGTTGGCCGATCGAATCGAATTCGATACCTAATTTTCGCGTCCGACCGGGGCCCTAAGCAAAAATGTTATGGAAGGGGTGTACGTGAAACTGTTAGGGGATTGACTTTGGTGCTAAAATGCCTCCTTTCAGGATTACCCTCAGGGGACAAAAATAAACTTTACAGACCCATCAACTGAGCAAAAACGGTGAATCATGCCTACATATTTGTTAGGCGAAGAGGATTACTGTGAACGACTTATCAATGACTGTCTATATGACGATCACCGACGTAGAGTAGTTTTTCATGCAATTCTTGTCACCGTATCGTCAAATATTAGACCTTTATATTTTATAGAATTCAATATTAGAGTGAGCGTCATCAGCCGCTTAAGTTACGTTTTTTTTCGCTTATTACTTAAGTTAATGTTATCTGAAAGTCCAACCAACGGTGATTTCACCGGGCTCGCATTGGATGAACGATTTCATTCTTTCAGGTGTTACTTAGAAAACCAAACTGGACCATTAGTGTCCGAAATTCAGCCCAAAAGATCCTCAAAGAGACCACGGCGCAAAACGGATAGGAGTTTAAGCGGCCGTAGGAGGGAAACCCCCGGGATCGAATTCCGATCCCCTCCCTTTCCTTCTCGGGGTTCGAAGCAGTCCTCTTGGACACGAATTCCAGTCTCTCTTTCCTCCCCGCACGGAGAGTAGGAGGAGGCATCCTCTTCCACGAGGGAGGGAACCCGGAGAAGGGGGAGGATGGAGGGGTTGGGTGCGGCGGATGGACGCGGTTGAAGGTCAGCGGGCGATCAAACTGAGAAGTGAAAACCTGTTCTCTTCTCTCTCCTTCACTCTCTCCCCCCTCCTACCCGCTTCCACATCGTCTTCTTCCCCAGGAGAGGGAGAAGTCACGACTCTTCTTCCCTTGGACGCGGGGGCGAAGAGAGGGAGGGAGGATGTGAGAACGGCGAGAGGGGAGGGTCGGCGGCTGTGAGACTACTGACTCCATCGCAGTCTTCTGGAAAAGGCGAAAGGGGGGGGTTTACTCTTGTCCCTCTCCATCTCTCTCCCTCTCTTTCATCGCAAGAAGCGACCGGTCGACGCGCTCGCCAGAGGTAGCAATGGCCATCGACAACACGTCGATATGCATAAACGCTCATATATCGATCTTCAGGTCGACAATAGGATTCGATAACAATTCCGACTACCGAAATAAATTAGCTACCGGATGTTCACTCATGGTGTTCGTGATGCTTACATCGTTGGAATTCCAACTTAATCGTTGAGGATAAACGGAGAGCTGTTGTAAAGGCGACATTGCACGGCACTGCTACAAATATAAAACCCCTACAATGAAATAACACAAAATGTAATAATTATTCAGTAACTTATAATCAACCAACAACAAGACTCTAAATAATTAAACATTTCTTCATCAAAATTTCACAAGATGGTTACTACTATTGGATGATATATTTGCTGCCAGTTCCCATTTCTTTAACAATAAAAAAATATCTATTCTGGCACATGAAAACTACGATTTCCGGAAGTCAAACAACTGTTTGCCGATGATATATTTACATTCCCGGTTAAAACAATTTCAGAAATTGCTTTTGACACAGATATGCAAAATTTACCCCTCGCGCCAATGTTGTCGGTGTTGCGAAAAAATTGTGTCCTGAAGAAATACCTGGTAAATTATTGACCGCCCAGGTAAAATCAAGAAAAGTGTTTCCCCATTAAGTTTAAAAATCCTCTAAATGTGGATTACTATTACATGAGGAAATTCCATTTTCGAATAATTAACCTCACCATATCCGCAACTTATGAAATACTATATTAGAATACTCGTATCTTCATAATACATCGGACCTAGATTGAGTTAAAAGCATTAATGGAGCCTCTGTGAATATACGAGGCGGTTAACTGAGCTTGAAATTGGCTTGAATGGCACACCCCTACTGTTAATAGTACACACTCGCGATCCAGAACTAGTCCGTGGAATATATGAATAATTATTAGTCTACTGAAATATTTTTTGCTGTTCATGACACGCGGACAATGGAAGCGAAGCAAGAATTGCCCAGCGTAGAAGAGAGAACTCCGACATATGCATTCGAGTTTGAGTAATCAGCCCACTTCGGGAAACATTCCTAACACAGATGAAAAATATAATACAGGGTGCAGAAGCATAAATTGCTTATTTCAATTCTTTTGCAATGCAAATCAGAAAATCAGCAAAATTTGAGTCTCGGCTTTAGAATAAACGGATGAGATTCGTGATAGACGCTAGAATCAGAAATATAATATATTGATGGAATTATTAAAAATGGACCGGTTCGGTCCAAATCGGCAGTCGGAAAAGCGAAATCAGACATCCATCGCTAAACCTATATTTGCGAATAGAACCACGGACGTAGAATCACAAAACAAGGATGTGAAGGTGAAAGAAATTGATATTCGTATGTTGATATTGAAAGATGGATATTCGTTTCGCCTAAAAAATTAGAGTTAGTAACAACTTGAATTCTCTACTATACTTCCGACGCAATCCTTGTCTATTCAACATCAGTTTAAAGGAACGTGTACGGAAAATGACGCAACAGTAACTTTATTGGAGTCATCCATTGATGCGCACACAAATGCAGGATTTCGCAATGGTCGAATGACATGCATGACTAGGAATATGTATGCGTAATTGTGTATTTATATACCGCATAGGCTCTACGAAACCCTTGCAAAATATAGTATGTGAGGACTTTTCAATAAAAAGTGATTTAACATTTTTTATTCGTACAATTTATCGTGCAAAAATTTATTTTAACCAACCAACGATTTGTGTAGATTCAAGTATGATGGAATGCGAACATATCAGTTTGTTGAATAATACCACCAATACAAATGTTATATATTCCATTATACTATGTTATATCTGCACTACATTATACAGTCCCCTATCCACTACTTAAGCATAAATTACAAATTGCAATAGTGTGATTATTTAACAAGCGATCGTGAATGGGGTAGATATTACGCAAAGAAATTGAGTTAGGAATTGGCGATTAAATTTAAGTTTCATGTGACAGGAGGTTTTATGAAATTGAGAGATTCCGCCGCGCCAAAGAGATACAAACCAAAGTCTAAAACAAAATAGTTCTCAGCGTGGAAACTCGGCAGAGTAATTAATATAACAAATCCCCAGAAGTTAAAAACAGACTAATTTAATACAAATTAATGTTTTATGTATAGTTCTTTAATATTTTTCAAGATAAAATTGTTTTTTGTTATGCATTGACTGGAACTCTTTTTGTCACTAAAAACTCTCTGAATCATAAACTTTATGGTAATGGTATGGTCTTTTTGTTTGCTTGTGGCCTCTGGTTCGACCGCAGTACGGGAAAAAAAGATATTTATCTTAATTTTAGATGAAATAAAGAGCCTAACCAAAGAGGATGTGGTTAAAGTAGCTTTAAAAATGCGCTGACGGGAATTTTTTTCTCGACCAGGTTGGAGTCCTCTAGAAAATATCTTTGTTACGCTTATAACAACTATAAAAACTTATTTCAAAAATAGGAAAGTAACATGACATTATCAATAACAAACTTAGGCTGATTTTATCAAGACTGTGACTAGTAATAAGAATGAGATATTTTGGGAACAGAACTGTAACCTGTTATGAAGACATTTTGTCCCTCAAAAAATCTTAGTTGAAATAAAGCGTCATCAAAATTATTCTTGATCTTTTGAGACGCACCAGATCTTGTCGTATTCCAGAGATTTCCCACTTGCCTTTACCTTGTCACATTGCAACCTCCAGTGATTTTATACGAATGGATACATGATATCGTGGTGACAAAACGCGTACCTGTTAAAATGTTATGAACGCTGCATTCGCGAAGTTAGGGGGAAGCACATGAACGAAACCTACGCGTTCAGGTGTCACGTGAAAACCTCCAATTAACGTGTTTCCGCATAGAATTTCTCAAACTCCGACGAATTATCCACGTTCTTAGACAGTATGGAAGAATGACGACGCATTATACAGTACAGTACCGAACAGAACATCATCACCGATGGCGACAGCCTGTCGTCGGAAAGAGAAAGAGCCCCAGTGGTGTGCGGAGACCACACTCGCGGATCTCTTCCCCCAACCACACGCGAGGCTGAGGTGGAGAAGGGAAGGAGGAGGAGAAAAGGGGAACTGCAACCGAGAGAGGATGCAGGGAGACGGATGGGGAAGGGGGACGAGGATGATGCGGGAGGTCCGAGGGGAAGCGGTTTGCGAAGGATGTGAGGGTCTCGGAGGAGGCCGGAATCATCTCCTACTCGGAGATAGCAGTCCCGGCATCGGACGGCTCGGACAGGAGGGGAATCAATGCATTCTCGTTCCTCCCGAAGTTTTCACTCCAATGCCAAATATTTAGTCAACCATGTTCCTAAAGATCGATGATATTGATATAAGAACTGCGATTGTGTTGGGACTTCTGGGCTACAGCATAACGTACTAGGAAGCGAAGAATTAATCAATTGTGGGGTAATGAGGCTCGAATTATGTTGTAAGATAAGTTTTTCGAGCTTTCCGGTGGCCGTTCAAATCATATCACTTTAATATTGGTGCTGGTAGTCCCCGAAGTAAAAATTGGGTGAGAAAGGTCTCGGATAAACCAAATTTAGTTCATAATTGTATGAAATGCGATAAATGCAAAGAATTCCATCTTTCCTCCTTATATTTTTTTGGATAAAATTATAATTAAATTCAATACTTTGGATCAAATCCACCGAATTCTAGAAATTCCAATGATATACGACGAGTTAATGCTGTACTTTGGACACGCGTCAGCGAAACATTTCCCGCCCCAACCATAAAATACAGCGAAATAAAAAACAAAAATAGGAAAACGGAGACAATCATTACAATAATTACCTAGTTGGACCGTAAAAAAAGGTTGTGAACTAGTTGACTATCCAAGTTCAAAAAATAACGAAACTCCAAAAACCCAAGAGAACCCAACATGAAAAACGCCTCAATAATTCCAACATTTAGAAATGATTAGCGGGGGAAATAAAAAAAACTGACTTTTTCGGATCTCGAGAGAAAAATACGAGTAACATTGATATCATTATACACATGTTGTCAAAGGTCTTTCGTGTTTAATTTCGTGCTTTTTCTCCTGAAAATTCTATGAATAGAGTTTTCAGATGCAAAATAATTTTATATTGTCATCCAACGAGCGACACAACAAAATATACTAAAAGTGATTCTTCTGAAGATACGGCTTTTTAATTAATACTAGTATGTACTAAAGAACGCTTACTCACAGAATCTATTTTATGGATTTTTAGGGGTGTTATTTACAGTGATCAGTAAAACTCGACTGCCACGGATCAAAGGATTGATTTTTTTCTAAAATTATATATTTTCCATTGCACAATTCCCGATCAACGTAAAAAAGATTAAATGCCAAGATCTTTCATACAAAAAGACGTTATTGTCATTTGCCTTTCTTTTTACGCACACTCCGATTTAAGGAGTTAATTACAACACTACTGGTGCTGGACACTCGCCCACGAGTCGCCTCGCAGGGTTGACTTAAAACGTTTACAGATCAAACGGAAACGTACTTGAATGGATATACGAAGGTGACGTGCACGAATTTTTATTCAACCTATTCTCCTTTGGCGATTTCGGCGAATGAAGGCTTATTTTTATCCTCTGCTAGCAACTCTTGTGATACTCGGGAGGGATATTTGCAGATTTCCCAGTTTCCCACATTTTCCACGCTGCGCGCGGTACACCCTGGATCAAGATGCGGGCCCATTGTTGTTGCTCAGCGTGGCGAATCGGGTCGTGCCTTTCGCGCCCATAGGGCCCCCATCACCGCCACCCCTGCGGACGCGAAACGAAACCGGCTCCGTTTCTTTGACGGTGCGGGAAGTGGAATGAGGTGGGGGCGGTTAGAGGGGGCGGCCGCGGCACCCCTTAGGGAACCCGTGGGGGGTGGGGAGGAGGAGGGTGGAAGCTCTGTGGTGAGCGGTTAACGTTCCGCGAGGGATTCTACTTGGAAGTAACCAACGCGATGCATATTTGCAGATAACGCGTTTGATATGATCCCCAGGTCATGAAGATAATGTGTGCAACGCATCGATTCCAATGTAGATGCGGACTGTTTAGGGAACATTAATAACGCGAATGAAAATGAGATTATTCTTGCAATGAAAATTGAGCGAGAAAACTTTTCCTGATTTCCCAAAAAGCTAACTCAAACCCGCATGCCTATCCGTGTCGAAGCTAAAGTTACAAAAATCCAGTGCGGTATATTTTTATTGAAGATTATTATTCTTCTTACACATAGTTTAATTTTAAATGCCATGATTCTCCAACGGTTCGCTAGGAACTCATCAATTTCATCTTGATGCTTTCAGATATTTCTTATGAGTTCATGTTTCCTTCTCCAAATTTCTTAATATTTATATCGGAGAAACCTCAGATTTTAAATTGCCTTACGTAGAAAAATGTAGCGGTTTCTACATATTCTCATAGAACTTGCAACATAATATTATGAATTTCCATGAAAACTACCGGATTTCCAGGAGGGTGAACAGGTTAGAAGTTTCAAACATATTCGATGGAATGTCTTCCGGTGGTCAGTGAAAGCAATGATTGAAACAATCCATGCGTACGCCTATTAGACAACAGTGTAAATCGATTGATTTAGTGATTTTTCCGTAAGTATGAGGCAGTACTTGATCGTATATTCCGGAAGAGTATGAAAATCTGAACTGGAAAAAATAGGTGGGAACTAGATTCCTCTAGATATGAATAGCAGCAGTAGTAAAAATACTGTTCTGTAGCAAAATTACTATATTAAATAAGCGTTTCCGGAAGATAAAAAACTAAACGAAATTGTACATAATGCATAGAATTTCTCGATATGTGTCCAATGTACTTGAGGGTAAAAAATAGCATTCATAGGAACTAACCCGTAAGACGGTGTAAGGTTTTATCCTATTTGACGACGCAACGAACGATCTCGTACGTGCTCAAAGACAGTGATGCTAACCCCATTTTGGCGAAACGTAAGGAATTTCACAGTCCACCACAGCAGAAAACTTGAGAAGCACCACACTAAACAACCAACGAACCATTTGCAAAACCGTGGTAGAGGGAGCAAACAAACGGAAAACAAATCCTTTGTTGATCTCCATTCACTGAGATGCAATTTAAAAAAAAAAATACAATGTTTTGTAGTTACTTTCGCAAGAAGCACGCTTCAATTGTGAATTAATGGCATTCACATTGAAATATTAGATCACCGGAATCTTTGGATTAGATTATAATCGGCATCTTTGAGTTTTCTCTCCACGTCTATTCGTACATTTTATCTTTTACTTCATTAAATGGGAACACGTTGCCTAAATCTTTTGAACTGTAAACTTCACATGTGCACCAACATCCGTTGAAAATTTATTTTGCACTACAGTCGATAGTTTTAAAGCAAATGAGCATCAGATAAAGTTAATGAAACATGCAGCAGAGATGAATTGTCACATAACAACTACTCCTGTTTTCCAAGAGAATTTCGATCAACATAATAAATAATAGCCAGAGGTTCAGGAAGTCTAAACATTTTAATTGCTAGAAAACTATCTAATTTTAGAGCAGCAACCTTTCAGGAAGAAAAACGGAATTAAATGTATTAACCTAGAAAACCTTCCAACCTAGAAAGTGACTGAACTCAGTTTCCCCTGGCGAGAGAGAAAACAGACCAATAAGCACGTATGCTGAAAGTACGGGTCGTGGAGTTATCATAGTGGGAGCCAGAATTTAATATTTTGTTTAATCCTTTAATAAGTGAAATATCCCACATTTTTCCAGTATTCTCCTATTTTTACCTCTCCGCGTGCTCACTTCCTTTTACGGCTTCCAAATTCTCTCAAGAAATGAAATTATTTCCGGCGTGACTTCACAGAACTTTTTATTTATTTATACCCAGAAAGCCACCGCCAGGGTGTGTGGCAGGGGGTGAATACACACCAGAATAATTTTACCCGAACATGACCCAATCGCGGTCGAACAATGTTATCGCATATCGAGCAATTAATCCCATATCGTTCGTGGAAAAAATGAGACCTTAAATCAATCATTTCTACACTTAATCGGTCTAATTTTATTGGCATGATCTCTCATACCGTAGTACCATGGGGGTAATAATACATTCTCAACATAACCACTAAAGAGACCTCCCTCCAATCTATGCAAGAGCCTCAATCTGTAATTTCACCTTCGCTCCGTGAGTGATTCCCAGTCTACCTGCTCTAATATTTTGGATACACTACAAAGTTTATCATAACAACGTTTTACAAATCTAGCTCCTCTACGCTGCACGCGATCCAATTCGGCAATTAATTCAACTTCGTGAGAATCCCATATACTTGCAGCATATTCTAAATGAGGCCTAACCAACGACAGATAACATTTCTCTTTGACCTTTTCATTACATTTACCAAGTACTCTCATCATTAATCCTAATTTTTTTGGTAGCTTGTCCACATATTCCACGCATGTGTTTCACCAAGGAGAGATCGTGAGTGAGGGTAACGCTTAGGTATTTAATCTTATTATCTATAAATATATATATACCTATATATATATAAATCTTAGAACATATATTCCATAAGATAAGAAATCTTTTATATTTATATATATATATATATTTGTATATTATAATTATATAGAAATAGAAATATGTTATATATATATATATATGGGCGGGTCGCGGTGGTCTAGTGGGTAGAGCGTTGGACTACTGACCGGAGGGTCCCGGGTTCGATTTTTCGGGTACCAGATCTTCCTGGGAAACCATAACCGGCACAGGAAAAGGAACTGGCCCCCCTACCCTGATGTGTGAATATTCACACGCCGTCGGGATTGGTACATGGGTGAGCTCTACCATCACCTACTAAACCGACCTTCGGGTTGATTACTGTGTTTATGGTTTATATATATATATATGCCCATCCTGTGTTCGTCTTTTATGTGCTTTCTTATCCCCTTTACTTATATCTATTTCCACGTGTGAAGTAATATTTGTTCGCCGTATGGCGGGATTTCGTGTTTTAACGTATATATTAAACATATATATTATATATCTTATACATTATTCGCCTTAGATGTCATAAATGATCTCATATTTTCTGCTGTTAGCGATATCATCCCTAATATTTTCCATCTTGGCGTGACATAGCCTTAGACGCCGTAATGCCCTTCTAACATCCACGTTGTACCATTTAGGTTCCGTGCTATTTTTTATAAATTTACTGGGAATGAACTACTGAGCGCGATTTCTAATTTCTGAGCGCTGATAACTTGATTAAAAGAACTCAAAACTTTTAACGTAGGATTGATAAAGGTTTTTAGTTCTTTTTAATCTCTCCTAACTGGCGAGAAGACCGGAAAATGACGGCTTATTTGCACTCATCGCCCCCATCGCCTCTATCAAATTTGCTCTTTCCTAAACTACGCTCCAACGCAATTTCTTTTGCCTCTTCCGAAGACATTTATTCGCTTAATGAAGCGTCAATGGTCTCGCTTAATTTGAAGAATAGTGCTCAAACTTATCAACTGCCCAATGTAAGCCTGGGTAATTAAATAATTATAAGTCGATGATTGAAAAAGGGATGAAACCACATTAGCACACTCTAAACCACATTGGAAATCGTCAAAACGTACTCGGAGTGTATTTTACAGTGAGAAAACGAGTAACCGCGATGGAGAAAGCCGAAACAGTAAGGAATGTGGAAGGGAAATAGCAAGAGAAAACCAGGTGTTTACAATAACATCGCGTTGCTGTTCCCGCGACCATTTTCCCCACCACCCTTTGTAATCGAAACGCTCGGGGCATTCCGAGAGTTTTAAGCTCCACTGTAACAAGCATTTGCCTCGTGCCCTTGGGAGAGGCAGGAAGGAGGGAGTCTTGCTTGTGGCGCGTGAGAGCAGATGTGCGCCGTCGGACGGCGACAGAAATGAAAAACAGACATGGAAGCAGCGACAGTGACGTCAACAAACAATCAAGACGTCATTTCTCCGCGAAGGCAACGACATGAGACGATCCCCGACGCGATCTACATTTGGCGTTCCGACTGATCGCAGGCGCAATATGCGAATCGGAACATTTCGCAATAAGTTACAGCAATCGGAAGGTGCACTTCTCGACAACGTTTGGTGGATCAAAACTCTAAGAAGCCCATCTTGCCGATCGTCTCCTTCTTAAATTTTCAGTTAATATGCGATATATTTCACTTTTTGAAATGCCTACTATGTCGGCTAGCTCGCGCACTTATAGTCGACGATCATCCAGCATCACTTTTCCTTCACCGTTTCTGGAGTCGTCACCACATTTGGCCGACCAATACGATGCTCGTCTTGAAAGCTCGTACGGCCTCGTTTAAACTCTGTTGCCTAATATTTTACTGTTGTAAATGAAGGAGCAGACTCACTCAGAGTAGAATCCAGTTCAGCTTTTACATTGGTTAGGCTGAGGTCTTTCAAATAAAAGTATTGTATCACATAACGATGGCCAATTTTCTCCATTTTCACAAATTCACTGAATACGTTCATCTTGATGTCTGCCAAACAAATATTAAACACCGTGGCGTCTTCAAACTACGTTCATTGTACATTTACATTGAAACATATGCTTGATAGATTGTGTACTTTCTAATACAGTAGTATTTTTCAAACAACACCCGCCATCTCTAGGTCAGGCCGGGTGCTTATGGGACCACCCTCGTAGTTTATGAAACATTAATCTCTACCGTATCTTCCTTGGAGTGAAGATTTGTGTAGTTGAATCACGTACTTATTCCAGGAAGCATTTCTCGGATCTTCACCACCAAGATTAAAGTAATTCCAGTTAAGTCGACGATCGACTTCATCGCCCCAGATATAAAGATAGCACTATTTTAAAGCATTCATTTGAATTTTAAATTACGGTGAAATTAGCTCGCATAAATGTCAATACACACATACGTACATAACGATAATACTTCTTCGAGCACCCAATCAGATTCCACTGACTGCTAATTGAAATAAGAATAACCTACATTATTCACCTTAGAAAAATATCTAAGTACTGTGTGTGAAGCAAAACCTCGAAAATATTGCTCAAAGAAACCTTCATCTTTACATTATTAACAACATTGGAAATCAAATGCCATTCCTTATGCTTCTAATGAATCCGTTACGGATTATCCATCACTAACAATATTGGTGTTAACTGAATAGTGCACGTACCGACTTTCCCATTTCTTATGAGTCGGACCGCCAGAAGCATGGCTTGAGGCTCACTCCGAAATCGCTCCAATTATCATAACAATAAGCAGAAATTGTTATTGCAAACACGTTTGCCATGAGTTTTACGGTATACATGAAATAATTTCACGTTTTAAAAGTCAAAGTCAAAATATAAGCTTATTTAAAAGTTATTCTTTACAAAATATGCTTAAAAGGTTACTCTTTACATGGAAGCAGTAATAGATAATATTCTTTAGAATTTCATTCATAAAATTGAATTTGGAAAAATAGGTTCACATTTACCCTGGGTATGATAAAAGACGTTGAATAATAACAGGAAGAATAAAAACTATTAGATTTCATACTCATGTGCTGGACCATGTCGGAGTACTGTTTCCATTCTACTCTCTGCGATGGAAACTAAAAGCATTTCAAGGAGAAAACGTGGAGAGTACGAAACGTTTTGTGAAAAATAACAGACGAATTTGAAAAAGCGTTAATATTTCCATTGCGACCACAATAATAAGGGATATAAAAGTAATCACTAGTTTGATATGATTATACTGTAGATTAATCGCCAGCCAACCAAAAGGACGATGGTCTGAATCCTTCTGCGGCCGTGCTTTCATTTCAATCCGGCCGGCTAATTCGATCTCGTTATGGAACCTCAAATGATGACCTCAATTGACCATTGCTACAAAAACGAAGGAATCGACCCTTTCAAATGCTTAAGAACGTTTCGTTTTGGCCGGACAGAGGACAAAGACAGGCAGGGTGAACCCCAGAACTCCACGACTTTTCCGCTCCCCGTGAAATTCCATGACCTTACAGCGCCCACAGCATTCCCAGGCCATCTCGGATTATTTATTCACCGCGTTCCCCTCGCTCCGGGAAAGATTTCTCGGAAGAGACGCGAATGGGGGCGGGAAGAGGAGTCGAAAGGGTTGAGGGACGCGGGGTGAGGCGGACCGAACGCCGGCGTGCCCTGCAGACGGATCGGCCGTGCGGGGGCGAGCGACGAGAAGTTGTTCGAAGGATGGGGGAAAGACGGAAGGGGGTCGGTGGTGGTGGTTTGAGGGCGAGGGGGAGGAGGCAAGTGGACGGGGTTGGTTTTGGGGGGGGGGACACGTCTCAATCCACGAGGAGGAGAGAATGTCACGAACGTAGGAAAGTGAACGACTGCGAACGAAGTGCGTTCACCCACTCGCTCCCCAGTGGACCGTCTTTCGTCAGGGTGGCCCTGATCGGGCGCGTATTACGCACCGTGGAGTGCGAGAGAGGTCAGGCGGGAGCAAACTGCCCGTCTTCACTCCCACGGTCGCCCGAGAGAACTTCATCGGGAGCACGCACGGGAATACGGATCCGTGCTCACTCGGATGACGCCGGCCGGCGGCCGTCCGCCGATCCGAGGAGTCGAGTCCATAATTGACGTCACCAACGTTAGGAGAGAGAGGATGAGGACCAGGTAGGCAAGATTCCAGGTGACATGTGTAACGTGCGCGAGGACAAACCTTACGTGGTGGCTATTAAATGAGCCCAAAGTTTTAAAAGAATGAAAAAAATTAGAATGATAATAATAAAATAATTAAAAAACAATATAAAAGAATAAAAAATAATAAATTTAAAAATGGTAATGAAAACCATGGGAAAGAAATGTATGTAGGAAATGGTAATGTATACATATTATAAGGCATTTACACTACTTTTCAAAATGTATTCCAGAACTTTTTTATGTATTCTTACTTTAAGCGCCCGATCTACCTCTGTTTGTCAAGTATTTCTGTCATAAACTTAGATTTTTTCAAGTTTTTTAGCAATTTAAATTTCACACAGACGACACTTACCACATAGTATATTTCCCAAGCGAATGACCTTAACGCCAATATGTGATAACACCGGTAGGGGTGGGTAACATCCACCGGAACGGTTACTCTTGACAGCGTATTTGCACTCAATCAGAACTCTGGGTTTAACTAATTATTTGGCCCCCCTTTTTCTGATTTCGGAGATTGTGATCCAACACAGAAAAAAAAATTTGCGCCAAAAATGGCGTTATCTTCGCATAAATTATCTATGAAAAAAGTAATATGATAGTTCATAAATTAATGCGAGAATGCAGAAATGAACATTGACGATGTTTAAGAAGTATGACCAATATTGGGAATAAAAACTTTGGGGAAATTGAATATAACTCTAGAAGGAACCATCAAATTACTGTCCGAAATAATATGTTACAAGCTAAGTAATATTTAAGAGAAGTGAAAGCATCATTAAAAAAAAAGAGAAATTAAAATTATATTTCGAGAGAACTTTTATCATTTCCCCGAAATGTTGACAAAGAAGACGATTATGACAGTTTCTATCAATCTAGCATGCGCAACGCAAAGTTTAGGCAACGATTTTTTTCGATGTAGTGCACCTGTCGGAAAAAGTGACGCCACTGGGGGATTCGGTTGGTGTTGGTCAGTGATCTTGGAGGAGGAGAATAAAATATTAGTCAGACGCAATTTACGGGGGGTCCCAAACGCACACATGCAGTACACACGTAGATTTCCCGGTTATGGCCACATGAATCCTGGAGGCTAAGCAGTATGCGAAGAGTCCCAGTAGAGGAAAATAGCGTGGTTCGAATCCAGATAATGGTCGGATTATTTCAGTGAAAAATTCAAAGCAAATTCGATAAATGATACTTTATGCACATGAAATTCATTTGCAAGGTTCAACTACAACCAGTTTGGTTAGAAGATATTGCAATCCATGCCAATGACAAAGAGGAAAAAGTTATAAAGAAAAAAATCAATGGTAAAAAGGAATCAATCTAAAGTGAACTATCTTTCGCAAATCACTGTGGTTACTACTAACTCTCTGATAAACTAATTCGATCCAGTAGAATATTAGAGAATAGTTAATGATCAGAAAATCAAACGAAATCTTATTATTGTCCATTATGTCACAATACCTCCTTTGGGTTTGGAGTATTGAGCATTTGCGCGCATCGACACGATATCCATCCCTTAGGAGGGATTCGCACCCTCGAACTTTGAGACACTACCGACATTCTAGTGCATTACTCAACGAGTTAAGTGGCTCAATGCCATGCATAAACCGCATTGGAGGAAAAAATAACATTTTCCCCCCATAGGTCTCTCCATTAATTTACTATCACTTTCCGTGCGTGTTCTCGCGGCAGGTGAGGTGTGACAGCGTAAAAGGTCAGATCTTTGTCCGCAGCGATACAAAAAAGAATTCGGGGCAGAACCTTCAAAAGCATGCCCACGGAGTCACTCGAGCATTATATATTACTCGGGACGTCGTCACGCATCATCGCTAAGTCCCTCGGCCGGCCTAATCACGAAAAAAATTACCTCAGCGCCGCGGGCGCCCCGGAGAGCCAAAGCGTGGGAAACTCGGGGAAGGGTGCTTTCTCTCTTCGGACCCACGGACCTTATTCATCCTGTAATGGGATGCAGGGGGGTTCACGGGGCGGGATCACCTGGGTGCGACGAGCGACGCCCTCTGCCGTCTGAGTAACAACATTCATGGGAGAGAGTGGGGCAAAGCACCACGGTAGCATTTGACATTTCCGATTACATTCAAAACAATATGAGTTTTTTTCCGAGGTGGTAACTAGACGGCTACTGAACGGGACGCTATCGGCAGCGGTTGAGGGGGAAGGTATTTATTTAATCGGACGCGACGAGCCACGTCGAGAAAGATGGCCGAATAAAAACGAAAGCGAATCTGTTTACTTCCAGATAATACGGAATGAGTCTATGCTCTATTGGTTTATTCATTCTATTGTATTGAAAAACAAATACGCGTGCCATTTCTGGCTTGTCCCACTCAGCTGTGAAAGCAACTGGCGCTGAATTCCACGGCTACATTAAAACTTGGTCGAAAATCCGCTTTAAAACCATTACAAACAATAATAATTCTAGAATCACGCGTTCCCACAAAAGGGGTTGCGCAAGACGCCTGAAATGGATTCATCGAGATTTAAAAGTTTACGCCATTGGGGCACGAATTAAATGCAAAATAAAATTTTACGACTGTCTTAATTTTACGTTTCAAAGTGCCTAATGCTTCCGAAATCATAACGAAACGTAGTTGTACACTTTTTCAACATTTACCTTCCCTTACGTCAATGCTGTCTATAAAACTGAACTCGGTTAATGTATAACGTGCCTAGTCAGCGTATAACCAACAGTAAAATACATAAAGGATGTAAATGCGTGTATTTTAACGGACTTAATCCCGTTACTATTTTTGTAATCACTCGATAGCAGTAGAAACACTAGGGAAAGAGAAATGAGGAGGAATCATGCCTTAGAGAACTTAATTTCCCCAACCTAAGACTTGGAATATTACTCTCTTGGTCACCTCTAAATAACCACAAAGTATCAATGTACGCTCCAAACCAGGTGAACGGAAGATAGCGTTTTCAATCAAATCCTGTTAGATAAAGTTGGAAATAGCTATCCACCCATTGAACGAAGGACAATGCAACTTAAAGAAAATCAGGAATAGAACTCTCAGGTCCTGAAGAGCGTAACATCTTGGACTGGTATCTAATTTACGCATTGTGTATTGTTTTAAGGGAAGAAGGATAGTCCGGAGAACGAATTTTCATGAGATGAACGTGAAAGAGAGAGGAGAGGGGAGGATAATGGCCGGAGACTCGACCAGTCCCACGCCCTTCGACTCTCCCAACGGGCCAAGGGGGCGAGTAGAAGAGACACTCGGAAATTGAGCTTGGGTAGGGAGGGACGACGACACGAAACCTCTGAAAATCACTTTCTCGTGCTGGGAGGTCAACCGCTGAAGGCGGACGGGAATGAAAAAGAGGAGGGGGAGGGAGAGAGAGAGAAGGCGATCCCATCGGGAAAATACGGGATGGCATTTCAACGATTTCTTGCTCGTGTAAACCGAACAGGGAGAGGGTATGGGGAAGGTGAAGACCGGAACCCACGATAGAGTCGGCCGGGCGACAAAAGGCGAGCGTGTGCCGACACGAGAGAGATTACGGCTCAATGACCCGGCTAAAAAAAAATAAATAATCGACGATTTTGTATGTGGGGGCCATGCTCGTGATATTTCTTTTCCGTTCATCTGTACTCTCCACCGCGCCTTGTAAAGACCAGTTTCCGACGCTTCATGAATAAATGATGAAAGTGCCCTGCGATGACCACGATTGGCGGGGAGTGATGGAATCCGTTTAATAACTTTTTGAGGTGCTGCGTGCTTTTTTTTCCTCCTCTCCGGCCGTTTTGCTGGAATGTGGAAGACCGGAGGCCGAGGAACGTGGCCCAGCTGACTCGTCAAACCATCTGGAAGAGGTTCCCTCCGCTTAAAAAAACGTAGGACCTTATTCGGGAATGATCACGAGGTTGTCATTCCGTTGCTGTTACCTAATTAATCAACCGAAAATGGCTCAGGAGGATTTAATAATGGCCGAGTTCAAGGAATTAAAAACCGTAAGGCGACCAAATGCAAGCTGAGAATTTTTTTCAATTCCATTGATAACATTCCACTCTTGACTCAATACATGGGGAGGAGTAGCCGGTATATGTCAAACTGCGGTGTTCCGGCAATCAGCCAACTTCATGACAAATTTCTTGAATTGATTTGACCATTATACTTAACATTCGAACAGTAAGATACAGAGCATATAAAAAAATATGCTCCTCGGAAAGCGTCTAAAGCGTGGATTCCATCTCCGACTTACCAGCTCAAAGAGCTTAAATGTCATTACCCTAGCACCTCTTTGTTCCCCAGCATTCACATTTAGTTTTAAAATATATTCATACATTTGGACGTGGCATCGTACAAGTCTTAAAAGGTTTTGAGAGAATAAACGACAAGAAAGCAAGAAAATGTACGCCTTGTGCACTCACGCGGAATGAATTCACACAATTACAATTGATTTATCTTAGGATGGGAATCAACACCAAGTTTTGAAATTCAATAGCAGAGGAGAGATCGGCACTAGAGATGGGTGGCTTAAAAGTATTCTTCGATGAGCGCGTGACTTAGAGTGAGTGAATTATTCACGTTGAACAGCATGCGTTCCAGTGTATTTTGAGGGTCAAGCATTGACGGTCAACATCAGCCATAATCGTACAAATTTAGGAAGAAAGACCTCCAATTGGTAACGGCAGATGTACTCAACTGGTCCGTTTAAAGCTGCCTTGCGACGAGCTAACTATAGCTATCATTCTTTCCGCCGGGCTTGAAGACTCCAAGTTTCTTTGGAACGCAGGACACTGAGCCCGGCCAAACTACCCGTGCGGTGATTTGTGGGACCACTAACTAAAGAATTTTTGGGCAGTTTTATGGAAGGGGGGGGGGGCTGGAAATCCACCCTTGTCGGCTCTTCTAAAAATCTGGTTGGGGTTATATCCGATGATGAATGCCTTACATCCCTTTGACTTCGAAGACAGGGCGATCAAGAATTATTTATTAGAGAGGTTTATTGCTCACCCACGCCACTTATGAGCTACGAGATTTTTCTCCCCATCGGAATCTTTACAGTAGCCTCCGACTTCCACAGTACAATCACTTTGTGGTCATCAATGATTGTTGGGGATTGAATTAAATTATTTGGCGCTAATTGATGATGGGATATCAATGTTCGTTCTATGTCTATTTTTACTGAAATGTATGGAAGGTATTTCTCAAACTTATGACACTTAGGAAGACCAGTAAAAATATTAAAAGTTCCGTCGGTCGCAAATGCTCAAGTTGTAATTTTAGCCACGGAAAAAATGACGATAAAATGATGATAAAATGATTAAATGCCTGAAGTCATGAAATGAATTCCGGTAACTGACCGGAAGTAGGAGTCTGAGTACTCTCAGTACATCCTGAGGTGATGTAAAATATTCCAAGAAATTATGCACGAAGAGAAATGAAAGAGTCGCCACCATTTGTACAAAGATAATAAAATCCCGGGCAATTTAAGTGGCATGAAATACTCGGGACATGTCAAGGAAAATGAAATTAATGAAAGCAATCCAAAACAAAATCCGCACGTGTTGCGCAAAAATTATAGTTTTGAATTAGCTGCCAACGTCACTGCTGTACTATCGGAAATAACACCAATAACATAATCGTTCAATGTGGAAAATGAAATAAATAAGTCTTGAATTTTTTCCTGGTAACTACGAATAAATTGGATGAAATTTTTCCGCAATGACGAGTTGGCGAAGAATACGCCGAAAAATTCCACTTATTATGGCGGCCGGAGGAATTTGGAAATTTAAAATTCCCGCCCTTTACTCCCGCATTGTATAGCCTTTTCATGGTGAAACGAAAGAGTAAAAGTTGCGGTGCTTTAAACAAGGGGTTTTATCTCATATGTTATCATCAGAGTCGCTCGCTATCCCGTCGACGTCTTCACTATTAAGTTTTTTCAGCGTTAGATTTTTGAGTTTTCCGGCATTTCAATCCAACCTCATGCTATTAGCCTCGTTCAATTTGTAATGTTTTATCGTGTGGCGCACGAGAATGTAGTGTTTCAAATGCAAATATTCATGCGGTATATATTATTAAGATTGGTCGGCATCGAGCGGCACCATAGGCACACCAGGGAATTTCCGAAAAATTTTCGGCGTTCGTCATTGGAAAAACGTTCGAGGACATCCTTCCCCCAATAAATTTGATCGCAGCACGGTCAATAAATCGTGGTTGTTGCACTGGGCGGGGGTTTAGGGGACAAACTTTTCGGTAGCCCATTCACCCCAGCCAGCCGGCCACCGTGCACTACCGTAGACGGGCTCCCAGACAGGCTCCCCCTCCCGCCTTCTGCCTTCTCCACCGAGTTCGACCTCTTCCCGCCAGAGGACTCGGCCCGCGCCCCGAGGACGCGGAGCGAACGGCGAACCCGAACGAGGACTACTGAGAGGGGAAGGGGGTAAGGTGGGGGAGGGAATGTGGGGGCGGGGAGGACGAGAGGGCACGGCTGTCTTCGGGGCAGTCAACGGGCGGCGGAACGAAGCGGAGCCAGAAGTCTCGTGGCAGCAGCGAGGGCGTCGGGAGGGACGGTCTCTCGCGCACCTAAACCCGTTGAAAAAAAAGATCGACGTACTCGCGTTGGGATCTTGTGAAACCGAAAGTGTGTACAAAGCAAGGAAACAAAAAGTTCTCGTTTGTGCCCAGTGTTGAAGAGTGGTTGGTTCGTGGTTTCAGTGCCCTCTTTCCCAAAACATCACCTCCCCGATCGCGAAGTGAGAGGATACAAATATATATATTTACAAAAACGAATAATAAAGAGCCCCGCCGCTCCTATTGCATAATATTTTTATCCATCAGCAAAAGAGCGCACACTCCCGTATATTGTTGGGGTGTGTGCGTGGTCCAGGAATAAGGGCAGCGGCTGTACCTAGAAGCGGCGGAAGATCAACACGAGAGAGAAAGCTGAGGGCATCCAGGGGACGAGTGGACAAGACGGAAGGTATTCTCTGAAGTGAGTCTCAATTGGTTAAAAATGAGCATATTTTTTGTCTTGTGGATGAGTTTGGGTGAGTGTACGCGCGCGTACGTTGTAAACATTTTCGGGGCGCAGTGGGAACTGACCCGATTCCATCATATCGTTTCGATGTCGCTCTCTGGGCAGATTACCTATCGCGGGCGTGTTTACACATCCCCGGAGGAGAGAGAAAAGTTTTGACGCATTGCTTGGTCACGGGAGGGAAGCGAGAGAGGGAACCATTCATTGGGTTTGCGTCTCCATGCCACTGAAACGCATCGATACAGGTGCTCAGCGCGGTAGCTGCGATCCCTAGGTGGGGAATGAAGGGAGACAACAACAAACACCCTGTCTTGCGAGGGGAAGTGGGCGATTGAAATGCAAAATCGTGGGTTTGTGGACCCCACGATTGGAACTTGTCTGCGATCAAGTGGACGAGCATATTCGGGGTGGGCAGGGACTGCACTCATCAATCTAATCCCGCAGTCGCGACGTTAAATAAAAAAAGGAAAACAGAATGCGATGGTGAGTCTGTGACGAGAGGAGCTTCATATCGAGAGTAGAGCTAAGGCCGACACCGATGGGCTTCGAACGCTCCATCCCAAACTCCTCCCCTCTGCCGCGACCACCTCCAACCTCCTTGCAACGTAGCGGCGGTGGCAGGTGCTACAGCCGCCGTCCCGACCCGTTCGGCCACGGGCCCTTCCGCCCGCTCCGTCTGGTTGACCCCCGCTCTGAGTGGTCTCTATTAAATTCCACTTCAGGCAGCTGCTTCGAGAAAATCCGTATCGGCGACGGTAGATTGAATGGGTCCAGGGCACGAACGATTGATTCCCGCGATTCACTATCGAGACTGCTGTCGCTGTTGACGCACCAGGCACTTGATGTGGTCCGAACCAAACGGTTTCTGTTCTAGAAGTATGCGAGTTTATTTGATAGACTGCCACCCCACCCCACCGATTGATTATAGGATACCTCTCTGCATGGAGACTCTTGTGTTCGCCCCTCATTCTCATCCTCCAGCAGTTTTCCTCCAAGCACAAACGATATCTCATCAGAAACGAATGCGATTTTATAGTTAATTAAATAAAATTGGCAATTTTCCACAAAAAATTTGTGGAATATTATATATAATATTTTTTGTGGAAAATTGCCAATTTTATTTAATCATGTTATTCCACCATATCACGCCTGAAACGTCTCTTTTTATGCGATTTTATAGTTTTTCACAAAGGCTCTTTTGTCGTAATGTTTTCATCTCTGCAGAGCGGCCATTTTTTTTCAAGCCACCGCGTGAGAGTAATTGAATTTTAAAATAGTTGGCTTGCTTCTCGGTGGACTTCCTAAGAAAATACACTCTGACGAATGTTTTCTCCCTAAAGTGGACTAAGATAAGCAACAGAGGAATGTCGCAAATGTTTTGAAAAGACGTTGCCGTCTTGGTCCATGAAGGAAACCTCCCCGGGTCAGACCCAATTGCGGGGAGAAAAATAACCCTTCCCCTAAATACGTGTAAATAAATATCACACGCCATGTAAACGTTTCTTTGCGTCTTGATGAGTGCCAGATACACTGAAGCAGCCTATCGGGGCCACCTCGGTAAAAGAGATTCCGGCCGCGCCCGAAAACATCAAAATGCAAATTCAAATTCCTGGCGACTCGAATTTTCAATTCCTTCGGAAAGGTTCATCAAAGGATCCCGACGGTGGCGCGGCGGCGCGACTTCCGAATCCACCTGACGGTCAACTTCTGAATAATAATAATGGCACACACCCCTGCTGGCGCTGTGATCCATCTCGCCCATCCCGTGGGGACCTTCGAAGGTTTCCTCACCCCAAGTTCATAAATTGGGCTTTCTCGCTCGTTTCAAATTCACAACACGTTGCCAAGTCTTTTCGAGGGAGAAGAAGGGGAGGGGTGAGGAGAGGTCCGGAGAGTCCGTTGGAGCCGACTTCTTCCCTCGTCGGACGGGAGCGAGGCAGCATTCCATCCGATTTCGTTGCCTCGGCTTGTTGCGCGAGCGCGAGTCTTTTGTTTTTTGTTTATTTTTTTACCCTCCTTTTCTTCCCCTCGCCCTCTCTTTCTCTCTCTCCTCTCGTGTTTGTTGCCGGGCACAATCCATTACAAGTTCTGTCCTGTTTAAGTTCCGGCGGCCGGGAGAGGTTCGTCCCGTAAATGGGAGGCGTTCATTTGTTCTACTTGGTTGTTTTGGGAGCCGTGGCAGCGCCACAAAGAAGAAGAGCCCTTCTCGGCTTACGACTCAGAAATCCCTATTTGAATCGGCATTGTTAGTCACCCGTGAAATTGAAGAGAATTGGCGTTGATTGCGCCGCCGCTCTCGTGGGGTGGCATGGGGTCGATCCTCCCTTCCACTCCCTTCCTACAATTCTCTCCTCTCCTCGCACTCCCCCGCCTCACCCCCACGCTCTCCCTCCCCTATCCGACCCCCGTCCCCGTGGATGCGTCCCGCGACCGCGGTGCCGTGAGAGGGAGTAAGTGGTGTATCCAGGGGCGGGAGCCGCGACGGGAAGCGGGGTTGGCGGGTGTTAAAAGAGGGGCCGAGGCTCAAGGGGGGGAGGATCTTGCTGAGGGGTCCCGGTACATGGACGTATCCGCGGTGACCAGGGCCTTGGTTTGTCCCCTGTCGATGGGAAGGACGTGGCCGATCCTACGTTAAAACTTCGCCTCTCCGTCGTGAAAATGCGAAGATGCTGTGATGAAGTAGGTGGGCGGTTTTTTTCCTGGTGCATAGAATAGGCGCTTGGGGAAAAATCTCGACGGCCGCCTCTCGCGGAGCGATGTTGAAATTGGTGTTACGAAATCGATAGAGAATCTTTTTTTTCCCAACTGAAGTTTCTTTATCGCATACGACTTGAGGCAAATATAGAAGATGTTTTTTATTGCATCAATGTTGCTTTAGCCGCAGGGCACATCGCAGTGGGTAGTTACTGTATGAAACTTAGATAAAAACTAAAGATCGATACTGGATCAATGCGTTTTGGGCAAAGTTTTCATATCTGAGCACACTTTCAGAACCACAATGGAAAGCTATACTTTTCATCGCACTCTCCGTGTAATATTTGCTGGAGTTTCTTCGCAGAATAACTTGTTTGATCACAAATTATCAAAATGCTGTTGGAACTGAAGAAAATCAAACTCCAATGTTTTCGAATGCGTACCGTGACGAGTATTGAATAAGGAATTCCGGGATGTACGAGATTAAATACTCGTGCGTTAAATACGCTTTAGCACGTGGAAGGTGAAGAGTTCAGTGTGCTTTGGAGGTTTCTCAGTAAAAAACAGCAGAATATTTTGAAAATGACTATTTCCCAATACTCTCTGATAATGTCGGTCAATAGGGAACTTTGTGATGCAAAATGAAAGTTCTCTCACCATGCTATGGTATGAAATACTACGGATAAGCAAACTGTCGGGAAGACTCGACTGACTGAGCCACGCCATTATCAATTTTCGAACGAGATTGCCCCCCGAAACACTTAGCGATTTAAATTCGTCCAACTCTTCCCTGACTTCACGCACTCATTCACTACTCTAAAATGTCATGACAACCTATTAAGTGTATTCTGTCGGAAGAAAAGAAGTACACATGTATCCTGTGGCAGGCACATACGTGCGCTTTGGAATAAAACATCTTAGTCGAACGTTCGACAATGACAAATAAGCTTCGTAACAAAAATTCTTGAGCGATGAGGAGTTACTTCGATGAAGGACGTGAGGTTTTGAAACTGAAAACTGTGGAAATATCTATTACTCCGTACTTTCGACCCAGATATTAAAACATTTGAGGCCAGAGGTAATGTCGGTGCTCAGAGGGATGGATGTCCTCGTTGAGTTCTGGGATGGATTTACTTTATATAAGACATTTTCAAATGTCTTTTGTTGAAAAATCAGAGATGTGAAAAATCGAAAAGATCACTGGTAAAAGATGTCTCCAAAAGTGTAACAAAAACTTCAATTTAATCCTACGTTCGCCATCACCATGGACGTGGTTAATCTCATATCCACACTCGTAGGACCACACACACCAAAGTATCAACGGAATGGGATTTGGATATGCGGCGGAGGCCAGAGCATCGTGCCTCGGAGGAGGTCGAGAGGGAGGGCAAGCGCAGAACGGGAATTCACGGCTACCGAGAAGGGGCCATCGGTTTTAAACGGAAGCCATGTTGCCTCCCGACATTCCAAAAGACATTTATTAGCCATCGGGGCAGCCCAGTTTCAAATTCCTACACATTTTACCTTTTCCGGGCTTTTTATCTATTGGAACGTGGAGGATGTGAACGTTTCAGTCTTACCAGAAAACTAGAGATTGAGGAAAGAGAGAAATAAGGAAAAATGAAGTGGTGAGCATTTGTGAAATACAGCCAAATCTGACGGAATCCCTTCAAAATGCCGGTGACGCGAAGCAACTTCTGTTAATCAGAAATAATTAAAGAGTTGTCTCTAACCGCCAAGTAGGACGTGAAGCAATTGCAGTTGGTCAGAAAAAAATAACGTGGTCGTGAACTGCAAAGTTATACGTCAGCGGCTCAAAAAGCCTGAGACATGAGTAATATCTTTATCTGGGGCAATAGATTGTCCATATGGAGAGGGATGGATGAAAACAAATGTTTCATGTCAAAAGCATGTGCGACGATTTAATTTTGTGATTGGCAGATAAAGATGAACCACTTCCCTGAGCTGCTGTTAATATTCCAATCAACGCAATAAGTATTCCAAAAATACCTTGCTTACTTAAAGCGAACAAGGTTTTCTACGCTGCATATTTTGTTTAGGAGGCACTCATTTATTATTGCGTGTGCAGTGGATTGTTGATCTTAATAGCCTTACAGGAAACCGAATGAATTATGTTGCTATATTAAAGAGCCTGTTAAGAAACAGCTAGAGTAAATGAAGATGGTCGCTTGATTAGTAAGGTTGCCCGTACTTTTCAAGATTAATTATAATTTCGAATTTGTTGGTGGGAAATGTCTTCATTAAGTGAAATAATACCATTCCAAGTGTTCCGCCGTCTCGAAATCTATATCTAAATCCTGAAATGTATAATTTGTTTATTATTAAGGGTATCTGTTACTTGGGATATCGTTAATCCATCATTCCAAGAAAAAGGTAAATTATAATATATTTCAAAACCAAGTAAACATACTGTTCCCATTCCATATCCACTTGCAGTTAAAGATAAGTAAATATATTCGTTTTCTAGAGCTAGAATGCAATTGTTGTTGGGGCTCAACTTTGGCAGCCCTTTGATTAGCGAGTTATTCTTCGCGAACCCAATTTTGTTTTAGAAGTACTTTCGCTGGAAAGGTTTCTAGTTATGTCAGCGTATTCACTTGATTAGTAATCTGTTGAAACAATTGGAAAGTGAGTGAGGACATCGGCTTTTAATTTCAAACGTATTGATATTGTGGAGGAATTTTAATCTGGTGATAGCAACTCACTTCTTAGAAGAATTCGGAGCGGAAATATTCCATGACACTAATAACACGTACTGATATTGATACAGCCACACATAGCAAATTTTTATGGCGGCCACTTTTTTTGCTTGCTCATCTGTGTTGATATGAGTTAGTGCTGATACAACCCTGGCTCCCAAACGGCTTGCGCCTCCGATCCTGTTGGCTGAATCACAGGCGAAGACTTCCTCCCGGAAGGAAAAACACCACCGGCGGAGGCGCTTGTCAAAGATAACATACGTAGTTTTTAATTATTCGGCCAAGGCGAGGAACGACGAGGCCAAGTGAGAGGAATAGAGGGAGGGAGAGAGTGATGAGAGAAGAAAGGAGGGAGAGAGAGGATGAAGGAGTGTGCGTCATCGGTAGCTAGCGAGAGATAGGACAGGGAGGATGAGAGGATCGGTGGGCGGAATGCTCCGGAGGGGCAGGGGAGGGTAAAAGTGAGGGGGGGAATGGATAGGGATGAGAGGAGAGTCCGCAGGAAAGACTAGGTGAGGGAGTGGGGGTCTCTGGCTAGTCTTAAACAATTTCGTATCTCTCTTCCTCCTCCTCCCAACTTGCTCTGTGGGCCGGGCCGGAGAGCACCGTCGAGAGAGTGGCATTTAATTGAGTTGCCTTCTTCACTCACCCCGGGCCTCCTCCTCCTGCGTGCCTCAAGACAAAACGAGGATTTTAGGGGGTGGGCCTGGGAAAGAGGGGCGAACGTTAATGAGAGGGAGACGTCCTCCTCTGCCCTTATCAGCCGAGGACGGTAAGGTCGACGTGCCGTGGATGAGGCAAAAGGGAGCCGTCGAAAAGTGAGCAAGGGAAAGGGAGGGTGCGAGGGCGAGGAGCCCTTTTGGCGGCGCCAAAATCAGGGAGAGCCACGATTGAAGTGTGACGGAATTCGCGGGGTTCCGTTTCCGGTCGTTGGCGAAATTTTGGCGCAAAAAAAAGTCATTACTCGGCTTGAGACGAGCTTGGAAAGAAAAACGCTCGTTATCGTGCCTGAAGGCAACTTAACGTTGCCCGCGGGGATGTCCCTCAAAGCTGTTACTTCAGCAGGGTTCGCCGACTTTATCTTGAGCTAGGAAACTCTCTATTTGATGCCTATCGCCCATCGGTAAATCTCTCCATCCTTGGAGCGTCCGTTTCTTAAGGCTAGCAGTCGATTTGAAAACCCTGGTAATAGTGAGCTTTAGCATTGGCTGCAAGTGACAATGAATGCCAATCAAAGAAATGACATTTATTTCTTGTCAATAACGCACTTGACTTTTAATGGGGAAAAATTAATTTATTATCCATTTAAACTTAAAAAAATTATTGCACCGCCCTGTTTCAACAGATCTACATGTCTGTCAGATCTGTATGTCATATTTAGGCATGAAGGTGACATCGTCGCCTGAAAATAACAGATATGCTGAGGTCGACACATTTAATAACAAGCTGTTGACGAAAATGAACTTAATTTGACTCAACATTAGTAAATTTCCACCGAGTGATGTCCGAGTCTGTTTTCTTACACGTGTCTTGATATCGAAGGTTTGATTCTGTGTTTACGACTGTTGTTTGAGTACACTTGAATTGATTTGTGGATTCGAAAAAAACGGGCGTGAGTGGTATTGCGAATAGATCGGTGGATCTGGGAGCAAGATTTCATTCCTTCACCTGCACAATGACGCGAACCGCGGTGTTTTCTGAGGAAATAAATGATGGCCGCGCTTGAGGAAGTGAACCGTCGCGGGGATGGGGACCACCCCCTGGTTCGGGGAAGTGCCTGCGGTGACGGAAAAAATTTGCTTCGGAGAACAGTATTCCGTCTCCACCCCTTTCCGCCATGAGCTGTCGAGGAAAGAGAGAGAGACTTTCGAAAATATGCCCCTCTCGGCAGTTTGTAGCGCTGCACTGCCGCTCGGACGTTACTGATAAGTGTATAGTATAACGTATATTATCCGTTTTGGGGGAGCAGCCTTTCATCGGTATCACCCGTGAAAGGAAAACGCGCAAAGGCAGTGTAGACAGTCCTTTTAGAAGGAGCCTTGCGCGTGCAGTCGTCTTGAAAGTTGCGTTTATTGATACATTCGATGGATAGTGAATAGTTTACGTGTACGTTTCTCGTAATAATTATGCCTCATCGGGAGCACGCACTTACGGTGTTTCAAAACCTCGAATTAGATAGGAGTTCCCTCCTTCCTATTTGCCATCATTTCCTTCAGTATGGGTCATTTTTGTAAATTAAAAATAAATACTTGGGGATGAAATAGCTACGAATGTTTACGATCTAGTTTTCCAAATTTTTAACGTCTCGTTTCCTTCCCTTCGTTCGCAGAATCCTTAGTGGTGTTCTGGTTCTTATTTGAAGGCCAAAATTCGTTCAGTTCAGTTCGCCAGCCGTGAGGCGTTGAAAACTCGTGAGCTCCTGGCACTTTTAACTGGGCTAATGCCAACACCCGGTTTCTCTCGACCACTTTTTCTCACTCTGACACAGAAGTTATCGCAAATATACGCATGTTAAAACTTGTGCCAATTAACTTTTAAGCAGTCGTACACCTTTCACGCTAAAACTGCCGTAGTTTCTTTGAAGGTTTATCTGCAATACCCTCAAGACCGATTGACAATATGCTCAGGACCGAGTGCGATGTGGAGGATATTCAATTGAAACCTGTCGAAAGCAGTTCCACGAAAGGAGGAACTCTTCAGAAACGATTCTAATTTCGTTTACCTGGATTATGCAACGATCTCGTCAATAAATATTGTTTAGCAGCTCTAAATCTTGTCGCTTTTGAGTGGGTTGCACATGCACCATTGCCATTTGACCGACCATCTCGGTTGGAGACAATGCGTTCCTAAATAATGTATTCTTGACCGCAGACCCTGGATCTTCGGTGTTCTCTATGACTATGAAATACTATGCAACCCTCCGTACAATCCTACCCTCGTGTTCGCAAGAATTATGCAACCCACGCCCCTGCGATGCGCTCCTGACGGTGGGCGACGCAGGATTAATTCGTTAAGTTCATTATCTGTCATGCGCCTGTCAGGGTTCGGAACGATTTTTCCCCGTATCACGAGTCCCACCTGACGTCTTGGATCCAGAATTCCTACGGTGAGCGCGATCCCCAATCATTTATTTAAACCTACCTCAAAGTCCACCTGTGTCTCATTCACTCATGCTAGGCCTCTTTTTGCGCTACGTCTCACTAAAATTCGGCCAGTGCGTTAGCACGACGATAATTTATAGCCTCCTCCTCGGAACAGTCTTTCTTACATATAACCGCGACATTCTCAGCCACGACATCGCCATAACAAAAATCACGCGTTGTGTATGATCGTGCGTTGGTATTTGCGGTCACATGATAACCAGCCCGGTTTCGGGATCATCCGTGAGACCATCCCACCTGTCTCCCGCCTTCCCCTAGACCGACTGGAGATGTGTGGAGTTATTTTTTTCGGAAGCCGGCTCCCGTCGTGGCTGGCGCCCGGAGCGAGCAGAATTCCGCCTCGGCTCTTCGAATCGCCGGCGATGAGATACGGCCACGTGCGGGGCGAGGAAAGCGGGAGAGGGAATGGTGGTGGTGGTTATGGGGTGTTTTTTGGGGGATGGCGAGGCAGTCTCTCTCCACACCTCTGGGTCTCCCCTCCCTCCCCTTCGCCGAAACGCAACAACGACCACCACTCAAGGTGGCGGAAGGTTGGTAGTCGGGGTGCCCTAGGATTCGCCCGGCGCCGCCTCTCTGGCGTCTCTCCTGGTTCTGACAGTCGTCCCTGAGAATCCCTCCCAGTAGGCGGCCGCGCGCAGGTGGCGTGTGATGATGGGGATGGATTTTTTTTACGGGAGGCTAGTGGGAACGCAAAAGCGCCATCTTGTTGGGGTAGGATTACCCAACCAAAGGCCGTCTCGCAAAACGAGAGCAGGAAAATAAATTCAGGATCCCGGGCCCGTCTCCCCTCAAGTCATTTTTTTCCCCCCAGTAAGCACCGCGTCTCCGAGCAGCGTTATGTCTGCCCAATCATCGACGTGAGTGGTATACGCTGCTATTAGGTAGCACCGAGACGGAGCTCCTGGGAGACCGACCCTTCCCGAGATTTCCGGTCGGTGGTGCCCTTTTCCACTGAAACGGTCGGATCTCGCGTCGATTACCTGGACGAATAGAGGGTAAAGAGATCGGCGCTCCCGGCGTTGATTCATTAACCGTCGTTTTCATTAATCCTTTTCGCCCGAGTCATACCTTTCAGAAAGGAAAGCTTTGAAATGGAGGATTCTCGTTTTCTGAACAGAAATTGTATTTAAATGCGACAAAAATTAAGCTAAAATGTTGTTAAAACTTGTGATGTCTGTTGATATCTGTCCACTCACGAACGCGTGTACGACTTCGCTTTAAAATCATAGACTTTATACCACTCAATACTCTGTATAGTGCCACACACCATAGCGGTGACTATCAGGGCAACTTATGTATGTGCAATAAATATATTTCGATTAAAAAGGTGTGGATGAAAATTTGACTTGCGAATCGATACCACTTTAGGGCGAATTGTAAACCAAATCCTTTCGTGAGATCATATCATCCAAAATATCCGACTCGTGCCATTTGCGATGAGATGCGTACGATATTCATCCATTGAGTGCAACGTGGCATGACAGTTTACCAGCAGACGAATCCAGGAGAATCGACTACTTCCCGCAATTCCGATGAATACCACTGTCGGGAGAACGGAGAAGATAATTTGAAGGCGAAGAATTCTAAGGTAATTTTAAGGTGAATCTTACGGGGTCTACACGCTCGTGGAAGTGGGTTCTATGTTCCTTAAAGATTGCTCTCGATTGCCTCACGTTCACTACTGCCCATTGGCTTGGGAGGAGGGACTCTCGTCGGCCGCTCTGAAGAACGAGGCATTTAGGTCGTGACTCAATGCCTACTTTCTGCACAGTATTGCGGTTGCATGTACGATTATAGGCACGGCTATCTCTGACTGAAAAACGGGATTTTAAACGTTATAGACGAAAGAAATGCACCAATTTATCTCCATAAGTGGTAACGTTTGAAAGGCAGCTTACTTCTCTCTCCGTCACGCACAGTGTACCAACGGATATTTCAGCAGGCATATAGCAGTGGAGATGCGCATAAAAAGCAAACCTTTGATCAATTCATTTCGTGATAAGTGAAGCATAAACAAAGGCGTTCAGTTGGTTCTGGAAGATTAATCTCCTCAAAACTTTCACATTCTGGCGAATGATTTTCTCATTTCACCCGTGACTATTTACAGAGAAAGAATCCCGATCTTTTTTATTCCGGTGTAGCTTCTTAAACTTATTAATTAACTGCCTTTACTCTATTCAACATTCCCATGCGGTTTAAAACATTCAAAAGTTCCTATAGTTTGCAGTATTATTGTCATAGAACGGTTTTTGATATTCGGTGCTGGAAATCCCATCCAACCTTTTTGCATGTCCGCGCATATTTTCTTGCTGCGCACGTATATTTTGGGAGAAAAAAGATCTTATATTTGTATTATAAAATGGTTAAATGCTTACGGTCACATTCAGCGGTGCCATCGGACGGCGGCGGTGAAGTGGCAGAATTTCGAGTAAGGTCATGATGCATTTAAAATTGAGTCGCAAAAAATTATTATTTAAATCATTGTTTTTCCTTTGATTGGTTGTCATCTTCTGCGGAATACTCCGAAAGTCACGGCAATGGCGTGTGAGTCGGGTGTACTAGGACTTCAGCCAAGAAAATGGAAGAATAATTCTGTACTAAAGGATTATAATGACTAAGGGACGTCTTGCGGAAACGGCATTATCATAGATGATCTCCTCATCAAAGGCAGGTTTTGGGATGATATTTAATAAACTTTCCCTTTCGCCGATTTCAGCCTGATTGCCGTTTATTATTTGTGTTACCATTTCTTAATATTTTCTGCCTGCCCAAATAGCCTATTCTTTTCCTCGCTTAGATTGTTGCAAACGGGATATTTACGTATAATCGCTTATTTAGCTTTTCCTCTCTTTAGCTGATATGGACGTAATTGTGCAAGGGAATACCGGATGCTTGAAGCTAATCTAATCCTCTTCGATGTTCTAATATCTATAATTTCTATCATTATTGTCTGACCTGCAAATTTGGTGGTTTTCAAATTCATTAGGTGTCGTATGTAAAGTGGAAGGAGGAGTAGTAGTAAGTAAGATTGCATTGTCGAGCAAAAAAAATGTAATTCGCAAGTGAGAGCGCAGTCACATGTATAAATCGCAGTCGAAAGTATTAATGCGCAGTGAGACGGTGATTCCATCGCGACAGCACCCCGTTGCTATTGTCCCGCGTTTAGTCCCGCCTCACTCTGATTGACATTCGAACAAGCGACGCGGCTAAGGTCGACCGGCGAGCTTCCCACCCACCGGACGGAAAAACTAGCGAGCAGGCCGAGACGTGTGTGCACTTTTCCACCACCAGGTTACGCTCCCGGGAGGCCGAGGGAACACTCCCCCTCCCATTCACTCACTCCCCGAGACGGATCTCCCGGAGAGTCCCTAAACATTGCCGCTTCACTACCACGCCATCACGGACAGACCCATCAAAACAGATCGATTAAATGGATCGTGAGAGAGGAGGGCGGGGAGGAGGAAGGGATTTTTTTTTGGGAGAGGGGTAGAGAAGATTCGAGATGAAAAAGTTACATATTCTCATTCTACGAGACGGGGGAGGAATGGGAGAGGGATGGTGGGAAGAGGGTGAAAGGGAGAATCGGAAGAGTGTGGGGAAGGGTTAGGGAAAGAAAATGGGAGTATCGAAATGGGGCACACCATCTCCTCCCTTCCTTCCCTCCGATTCCTCCTCCCACCCCCTTCGGAGAACCCCTTCCTACGTACCCGCTGGAATGTGGTCCAGGTGGTGGAGGCGGAGGTTTGCTGGTCGGGGGAGGGAAAGAAAGGGAGCTAGTCGAGCGATGGCGAGGGGACGGCGGTTTTAGGTGGCCGACGGAGGAATAGGACTATTCGGGGTGGGGTTAGGGGGAGGGGGGTATCAGAGAAAGAGAGGGAGAGCACAGTTCATCGAGGTTGTCTCCTTGACAGCGGAGCTCCGCAAACGCACGTGCGGGCGACTGCTGCTGAGTGGGAGTCAACCCTGCGTCACGTACGTCAGGTGCGGGAAGCGAGAATTATTTTATCACTTTATTTTTCGTAATCATTTGCCGCCAGCGGGAATAAAATTTCCATCCCTCTCAACTGATGAAATTGTATGCCATCCCAAGGTCCGGTGAAACATTTTATGATGAATTCATGATTTAGCAGCACGCCCAAATGGGGAGTTAACCGCGAGCCACGTCACGGCGTAGCCGGATCTAGGCCGATTCTACCGTGTTATCAGTCCACAATGACATACAGGACGTACGTGTTCATTAGCTGTATTGCATTGTGAAATGTGATAGATGAATAACGAATGCATATGGTATTAAACTGGGTTAGAGCGACGTAACCTGCCCTGGATTTAACCGACTTTTCCTGGCGAGATGTGCACTAGATGTAATTCAATGCTGGTGCAAGCCTATGCGAGATTGTTAAGTTGGAGTCATGTGCCCACTAACGGGGCAATATTGGATTATTAATACGTTTAAAACACAATAACAGGTGAGAAAATGGCGCAGAAAGTTTATTTGCTGGAGTCACAGTGATTTCAGATCCCCGTGCTATTAACCACTGTCACCTTAACAATATCCAAAATTTGCCCTTCATCGATGGATTCCGCTATGAACATGAAAAGACATATGCACATTATCAAGAGCAAAATTATTCCAACATTCTCACTGGTTAAACTCGCGCCTGGGACGTGGTTGCCTCGTCCAGCACTCTCGAATGGCGCAAATTTTCCAGTTGTTGGAGAAATGGAAACAGCGGAGTACTACTTGTCATCCCACATCCGGTAAGGATCATATTCCCTGACTCAAACTATAAAAAAGGCAACACAGATGGCCAAAATCCGCCAACTTACCTGTTGTGTATTACGTCAGGATCGGCACCAAAACAAAAAAAGACAGAGTGGAGTCCCCAGCAACGCACCTTTAATTCGTGAACTGTCCCATGGGAAAGGAGAGACCTTGTATTGTGATTCGACGCGCGTGCTTAGGGGATGTTATGTGCGAGAGAGTGAGGGGATTGTGTTATAAAAGGTTTCGCTTCCTAACACACATGACGGCCGGAGAGAGGAGGTAAAAAAAAAAAACGATTTCGACCCTGGAAGGTCGGAGGGGTTAGTCGCCCCCGGGGCTGGGGAAGGGGGCCTCCATCCGTGCGGGAAGGAGTCGGCGGAGGGCCGAACGTCTCCCCGAGGAGGTCCAACCGTCAAAATTCTCCCGTCTTCGTGGGCGCCCTCTGGCTCCGCTTTGATGAAGCACGAGGGCGGAGGAGGTGAGTGAGAGGACGCACGAGGCTAGTTCGTAGTTTTCCGAGCCCTCGCGTGATGAGAGGAATAAGGTGTGCCACGGGGGGAATATATTCCCATTCTTGTCGAAGGGGGGTCTCGGCGCGTCGGAACTATGGACTGACGAGAAATAGTCACGAAATGCCTATGATTTCCTCGGGACGCTCGATTGTCTACGGACGGGACATGCCTTACGGAGGTGGAGCGCGCGTCGAGGAAATAGGGCGATATCACGCGTGAGCAGGCGCGCGGTGGGACACGAATGTGGCACGGGTAAGTTTCGTATCGGAGGATTCCACTCCCGAAGGAGATCGTGGCACACATATCTATTATTGACTTTTGAACCGATTTTTCACTCGACGGATTACGAAAATCATAAACAGTCTTTCATAATATCTACCTTTACGTACTAATCCAGCAGTGACATTACTGTCGATAAAAAATCTGCTTCCAGAAGTGTTGTTGCCCATAACCTGGAGGCTTTGGAAAGAAAACTGTTTTACCCGTCAATACGGAACGCTTACGTTGTAATCGTTAGCGGGAAATTTTGTGTGGAATAAACGTATAACATAAATTCAACCACTCGCAAAATATTAAAACCCATTCGTAAATTGTATGCCCCAAGGAATCACCAGTTATTTAAAAAATAATCCAATTCAGTTGTGGTCCTTGGCTAAACCCAAAGTTGTTAATTGTAACTTAATCATGGATTTTTGTAATATTGGGCAATGTTTGGAGGAATTAGCGACTCTGAGACGATGAAAGTAGCACAAACGTCTTCTTGATTGGTGGATCACGAACATTGCAAAACGCATCCTTCCCTGCATATAAAGCCAGCGTCACGGCGAAGCGACCAGTTAAGAACAACCCGGTGCCAGGTTTGCATAATGTTTATTAATTGTAGATAGAGGAATACACTCAGCAGTTAGGGAGTGGAAACTTTCCCTATCACCAAAGCACGTGGACTTAATTAAGAAACCTCAATTAACGTTTTATCCTTATAGATCCAAATGGAAAGATGTTGAGAAAGCAAACTGCTCAGTGCAGTTCGTTCGGGAAAACTACGTGATATTTCCGCCGAATGCGACATACACACGGCCCTGCGTAACGGGCGATCGCCTTCCCGAGGAGGTCGTGGTAGAAGGCTAATGATGACCAGGGAGGACCATTCGGGGTCGTTCAGCCCACGGAAGGATTGCACTGCCTCCTTGCCCCACACAAACAAGATTAACGCACGAGCACGAGCGGTGTTCCTCCATTATATCACGTTTCAATCTGCCCATAACAAACCCAGTCTCGCTCGGCTCGTTCCGGACAAGCCGCCGCGCGTCGTAACTTATGGGCCTAAGTGGCATCTAATTGGATCCGCAAGGACCATTCATTTAGTCTGAGGCCAAGGAAGATGCCAGGTTATCTGAGTGAGAGAGAAAAAGAGAGAGCGCCTTTTGTCGACGCGGGATTATTTCCAATCTATTTTTTTCGGGAGCGCCTCTTAAGTCGATCTCTCGAGGGGCGTCGACGGCGAAATTGAAAGGGGATTGAGCTGTCCCTACACCGCCCGCAGATTAGATGCTTTGTCTGGGCGCCAGAGACTTCGACGGCCGCAACTCGTTCCGCGCGAGAAACGGATGTGCTAAAATCTCCTTCAGTCACAAGTGTATAAGGGCGTAGCCAGAAGGGAGTGGTATGCTTCCCCTTCCTGCAGGCGTGAAATGAAAGGGGGAGAGAGTTGTGATACACGGAAAATTTACAAAAATATTTAATTGCTCATTTATCAGTGCCAATGCACAAAATGCACGCACAGCTTTCGTATTATTACAGTAGTCCACAGATGTAATACGTCCATCAGAATCTTCTTCTAATCCTGAATCCCGCTATCCTCAAAGCAAATGTTTCTGAAGGTCGAGCACTGCAGACGGAGGCAGGCGCATCGTGACGGCGACTAATGTTGAGAGATGAGAGAGCGATAAGAAATAGAGAAAAACACGAAGAGAGCTAAAACCGTGGGCGAGACAGACCGCGCATCACCCACGCCTCCTGCCGAAGACTGAGTGGGAATCTCGGCCGGGCCATTTATTACGCGCCAAACAAATGACTGCGCTGCTTTTAGGGCGACGTTGCCGTTTGTCGTTGATGGCGTTTCAAATGTGTCAGTAGGACCCTTGTTTGCCGATGACAGGATTCTCACCACTGCTGGAATTGTCGCACGTTATCTCTCGCGACCGTCAAATTGAAAGATCAAATTTTCAGGGCATAGTCATTTTCGAAGTGCAGTGAAGATAATTCTAGCCATCCATTTTCCTAAAATTTTCTTTTAATGTATTACTTGATTGCTTTGCCACCGTTGATTTAGTGTGACTTGGGCGACGGCTAGCAAGCAAAACACGTGAGGAGAATATTTTCCAATGGATATAATATGCCAAAGTCGTTATAAACAGTGTACCATATTCTGTGATTCTTCCTCCTTCCAATTTTTATGTTTTCACTTGCTTCGAATCACGGAAGAATGTCGCATCACGCTCAATTAACCGGAAATTGATAAGGTGACGTACTGATTAAAATCGAGAGAAAATGAGTCTAAAATGAATGAGCCTTCGGATTGAAGAAGAAAAGGCTTTGCTGGCCAACGGACTTCCTGAAATGTAAACACACACCCACACAGATTCCCACTCCGGAACCATTCTCGGACCAATGTACGTAGAACTCATGAGGAGCAAGATTCGTGTGACCCGTGACCGACACCCATTTGAACCCAGCCTGCATAATTTGGAGATGTTTATTGCGCTTTCCCCTTGAATTCCCTTCCTCTCGCCCCCTCCACACCCTATCGCCCAAGTCCTAGAGGAGGGAGACCTTGGCTCAGTCTGTTCCCATCATCACGAGATGATTAGGACCTCCTCTCCGGGGATCTTCCACCCCCCAGCCCCCCTTGCCGGAACCCACCGCTTCCTTCCGCGGCGGCTCCGGTTGTAAAAAGGTGTGGGCCAGGAGTGGGAATGGGAGGGAGGAGGGAAAGAGGATTGGTTTACGGTCCTTACCCGAGGCTATATGTATCCATCCCACTGCCCTCCCCTTTCTATGTATATATGTGGAAGTGGGGGGAGTGGAGATGGGGGATGTGGAGGGTAAAAGGGTCCCCCGCCCAGGTCGTCTTCGGGACCTCCCCCCGCGATATTCACCCCCACCCGCACTGCCTCCCGCCCAACCCGGCACCCCCACCTTTCCTCCTCTCCGCTATCCCACCGGATGGAGGAGAGGGAGTGTTATCTCTTCCACACCCCTTCATCCCTCTCACACCCCCCCTCCTTTACACCTGGGTGGCCCCGGACCACGCAAACGTGTCCATCTCGACCCCCTTCCCACTCCGCCATCTCCCCCCCATCGACCCCCTTTCCCCATTTTCACGGCTCCACTTCCACAAGACGACTCCATCTTAGCACTCTTACTCCTCCCTCCAACCTCTCCTTTCCCCTGGTACCTCTCTCCCTTCTCCCCGGCGGAACTCATGTTTGAAATTTCATTTAGCGATCGACGCACAAGACAGAGGGAGGCGCTTCGGAGAGGGTGAAGGCGAGAACAGACTTAGGGGTTGTCGGATGGAGATGGAGGAGTGTCCTCCTCCCTCGGCACCATTGGAACGAGTTATTCTACATCTACGATTCACCCTGTAAGGCGCCATGAGGACGTGTGGCCGGGGTCGTTAGGTATTCAGTCATTAGGGTATTTGCTGAAAGTGGCATCCGGGAAGTTCGCACTGTCGGAGTTATGTCCTTTTCCTTATTGCTGTGTTCACAAATTAATGGGAGGGAAAAATTATTGCAATACTGATCGGTTTGGCATTTATTTATCTTAATTTCTCGCCGTGGTGCTGTATGTCAATGTAGAGCGTCGCTAACATTGATCCTTCTGCTTCAGCATTGAACTGGAATAACTTTCATTTATCTAAAAGTTAAAGTCGTGTAGGTAATTTTTAACGCTTCCGGTGTTTCTCAATCTAGGATATCCAATAGTAATGTGACGCTCTCTCTTCGCTCTTAACTATTCCCAAATGCGGCAAGTTCTTCCCAGTATCCTGTTATATTCCGAAATAAGTCCTGCGAATGGCTCCCTAATCCTCGACTCGTATTTAAGGCGAGATCTAATCAAGGCTAAATAACACGTCTCATTAAATTTTTCATCCATAATGTATCTAACTCCTAAGATGCTCCTAATCTGCTTTCACGTTTGGTCTTCTTTGTTTACCCGGGCGAGGGGGGTAGCAGGGGCGGACGCCTCTTACGGACGTACATCCTCTTGCACATTCACCTGACGTTCAGTCGCCGTCCTTCCTTTGGTAGGAACCGACCTATCAGTTAACCAATCGGCTCGCGGGAGTGACGAGTTTGGATTCTCACGCAGATATGTGATATGTCACGTTCAAGACATTAACTTATAGTCTGTGCTCGAGGAAAATATTGTCATCCCGCAACAACGTGATGCATCAACAAATGGGGTCAAACAAACGTGTGGCCAAAAAGAAAGGCGTTGGGAATAGTGAAGAAATTGCTTTACACGCTCCCGGTTGACCCGCCACGTACCTATATAGTATTTAGAATTTAAGTTGAAACGAGAAATATTTTGTGTTTCAATATGTACTGTCAAGAGTACACGCAGTCCACATGTGTTTCTCCCGACTAACAATCAAAATAAGCTGTTAAGTTCATTTTATTTCAATAGAATTTATTCCCAAATTTACAGAACGTAAGGCCCTATTCAACCTTTTAATTTAGCTTTGAAGCATCGCCGACACTACCACATTCAAAATGATATACCACCTACCAACTATCACTGTCACTTAAAGCGACACAAATTGTTATCGTGTGGCATAATGGAAGTTTGAAAAAAATGTAGAATAATTTTGCAATAAAATTTATTGGTAAGAGCAGGCCTGTTCCAGTAACATCCTACTGAAGCAAGATGGGTCAGGGATAGAAAATAATGGGATGAGTCATAAAGACTGACGTGTGAAACTAGGATTTGACAGATCTTGTCACGAAAACGCTATATTGCGAAGGGAGACACGTAGGTTTGGATTAAGCACAATGTGTGTTGAACGGTCAAAGCATTAATTCCAAATGCAATTGCAAACTTTGTATTTCTGCTTATTTGAAGAGGCCCTGCTTCTTTTACAATCCTTCTATCATTCAATTATGAATATTGCTGGTTGAGGGCAAAATGTATCTTCAATTTAATTAATTCTGTCACTATCGTATTTCACAAGTAAGAAATTGAAGCATCGTTAAATCTCTTTAGTTTTTGTCTAGTTTTTAATTGTTAGAATAATAAGGAATAATGGCGAATGTTTTTCATCCAAATTTGGTTCGGAAAAAACCAATGTAAAAGCGCCTACTTGTGTGCAGGGTTTTCCTGCTACTCAGGATAAATTTGTCAGTGACTGAAAAGGATCCAATATTGGCCATCAAACATTAGTTCTCGAGTTTCCCCGCTTTGTCGTAAATCACGACTGAATAACAGATGTCTGTACATGTATTGCCGACGGTTCATAAAATGTCTCCATCATCCAGATCCTCGGGCCTCATCGTTTCCTTAAAGGAGTTCGTTATTCCTTGAAAGTGTCGAGGGAGGAAAACCGGCTTTTCTCGATTTTTCCATCCCAATGAGCGTCGACCGTCGCCTAGAAAGGTCATGGAAATCAACCCGCTCATCCTTTCCTCCCTGGTGAGCGGAGACTTCGGCTCGAGTTAATTTTGCCGGATTTCTTGACTTAAAAAGGGAAGAGAGCGTCCCGATAGATTCTTTGGACGCTGCCGGCGAGACGGGGCGGGTAGATGCGGAGGGCCTGTCCGAGACTCTGTTCCCATTGCGGTCGCGAGAAGAGAATCAAGACCTCAAGAGGTGGAGAAGAATTCGTCCCGTCCATTGTATTTCCCCCCTCGCTCGTTTTTTAGACCCCAAAGGTATTTTCTGCATTTCCGAAACCTTTCACATCGTTCGCGCCACCGGACTGACATTTGTCTTTTTCCAAGAATAATATATTCCGAGGTGAATTCCGAGAACTTTTCACAATGTGACTAACTTCTTCGCCTACGATATAAAAAATGATGTGACATTGAGCGCTCACCGTGATTTGTTATTTGGTTATATCGCCTGGAAGTTTACGCAGAGATATCCTATTCAGCTAGTTCTCAGACTTTCAATAAGCATTCTGTCGGCACAGGGGCTCCTATGATTTTAATCTTGAAGATATATTTTTCCAATATCTTCTTGATCATCGTGAACGGTTTCTTGAGTGACCCGGGTGATGTGATGTATACGGGCCAGTACATGTGCATTAATAACTTCAAGCTGATGACATTTTAGCGTCTGTGGAGGGGGAAAGTAGTTTCGCTTGATTCCAAATCGAAAGAAGCTGCCAAATGGCTATATCAATTGTCTTATTCGAGAGAAAATCCTTCTCCAGAAACAAAATATTACTTCTTTAAATGTATGAATGCTGCCCAATTTGAATAGCCAAAACATAACATTGGCTGTCCGATACATATGCTAATTACCTTTTTCATTTTGTACACTCCCTGGACCGAAGAATATCCGGATATTCTACCTTGAGCACATCAAAGGCCCATTTAAACGGCTTCATTTTTTTCCCAACGAAAATAACGACGGTGGTTTCAGAGATGAGTGGGAATTCCCCGGCTGTTCGAACTTGGCAGGATCAAACTCTGACTGGGAATTGCTCGCCGTTTACTTAGGGATGTCAACTCGCAGTGCGAAACCATCCGGGCCATCTGGGGTAAGCGTCAAGTCTCGGCAGAATATGTTTTTCGTAGTATATTTGGTGTTAACTTCGCGATGGGGACACATATCCCGGGGGCCCGTGCTGCAGTGATTCCGCCTACCTCCAACTACTTCGCCTCGTATTACGTCCCCCTGAGCTTCGCCGCGACCTGAAGGAACCAGCGTCCATCGTGGGGGGAGAATGACGCTGGTTCGTGGGACATCGTGGGGGGAATGTCCAGAGGCGCCCGCACCATATAGAACACACGCGGGGGTTAAAAGAGGCCGACCAGATGCCAACTCCCCCCACCCCTCGGACGAGCCTCCTCATCCCCACAAAACAACCCGACATCTCCCGTGTGTCCATATCCCTCACCGGTCAGTTCGTTTATTTCGTCTCCCCATACCACCTCAACTCTCCTACGGATACCCTTTCCCCTCAACACCCCTCCTCCCCGCTCTGGTCCACCCTCTACTTTGGCTCGCCCTCCCGTCGTTATTAATCTCTCTCCACCTCTCCTCCCATTCCTATCCTCCCTCTCATCTTCCCACCGCTCTTTTAACGTCCGACCACCACCATCAACGCCCCCCATCCCTCAAAGAAGATGGAGGAAGGGAAATAAAAAATACAAGAAACTCCCCCACCCTCGCAACCCTCCTCCCACCCCCGACGTCTATACATATCCACCCCCGACCAAACTCCCTCCGACCGCCCAATGATCTGTGCTGTCAGGTGCCGAATACTTCCACTCTTCTATCTCCACCAACCAACCACCCTCCCGACGACTCTCCCGACTCCCTCGGAATAAAAAAGTATTTTTTTCCCTCCTCGCTTTTTCTCTCTCTTCTCTCTTTCTCTCACACCCCCTCCCTCCCTCAAGACGTCCATCCCTTCGGAAACCAGTGTTACCTAAAACCCCCAACCCCCTTCCCCTCTGCCGATCCATTATTCCCTACCCACTCAACTCCCCACCGCCACCACCACCACCTTCCCATTTCTCGACCTCGCCTACCCTTAACGACCGCCGGCGTGGTTGCCAAACTTATCTCATTCCATGCACAACGGACCACCACCTCTGCATCACCCTCCTCCCTCCCTCACCTTTCCGCTCTCACCTCTCTTCCTCCCCTCCCCCACCCCGTGCCTAGAAACTCTCGCCCTCCTTGAGAAAAGAGTGAGAGAGAATGGGGTAATTCGTCCCCCGGGCGACGTCGTCTCCGGTCTCCTCCCTTCCCTATGCCATCCCCCCCCCACCGTTGGGCCGCTGTTGCGTGGCGACCTCCGGTTTAAAAGTCCGGGGTGAGAGGTTTTCGTCCGAGCGAAAACGAACGGATGCTTCGGACGCGGTGATGTGCTCGATGGGGTGAGCAGTGTCGGGCGGTCCTCCGCACCTCATCACTGAAATTATTTGGTGGACTTAGGGTTGATGTCATCTATTTATGCACCTACAGATATCTTCTATCTGTTGTCCCGATACCAATCTTATGCTTTGCCGACATAATGATAAGTGTCTCAATTAATTTCACGCTTTTACAAACACCACCACAAATCATAGCAATTATTTGATGTATGTAGGAGGATAAAGTTAGGTGTAGCCAAATAATACAAAACGTTTTGACTAAAAACAACCAGCAAACCATAGCAAATGTTGCAAAAGCAAATGTTGATCATTTACGTTCAATGAATGCTTCCAAGGCCAACTGGGAATCATGTTGAATTAAACCATTGGTCGTATTTCATACAAAATATAATTTATCGCCGCAGTTGCTATGTCATGATAATGATGCTGAAATGATGCGTGTGCCTTCCCCAAAGTTATGGTCAATAGGTATGATTGCGCTTAACGATTCACCAAATTTGACGGGAAGTGGGCATACGTGTATGAAATATCCCGAGCTCACTTTTGTTAGCTTTTCGTAGCCTTATGAAAATCTGTGTTGGATAGGGATCAACTCTCTCAAATCATCGTCCTGAGAATTAAATACTCGTTTTAACTTTTAATTAGCGGTAGTGGCACTGCCCCCGAGGCCTCCAACCGCATCGTGAGACAGAAAATCGTAAACGGGCGGTTGGTTTTGGTTTCCTGCGTGGGTGGTGTGGACATGGGAGAGGAGGAAGGGCGATCCCAGACCTCGCGGCTATGTAGGAATTTTTTCCCCAACGATGTGGGTGCCGAAAAATATATTTTTCCCCCTGTAGCGTGGTGGGGGAGGCGAGGGTAACGTAGGGGAACGGCGCGGACGGGAAATGGCCGCTTTCGTCGACCGCTTCACGTTATCGCCCGAGTGAGCTTGTGAGTGGAAGCGAAGTTGGTCCGGGTATCGGGCAACGGTGCCCTGTCGTATGCGATCGAATCAGTTTACGACAACTTTGACAGATCGGTCTCCAACGGGTTTGCCAGTGCAGCTCATAAAAAACAGTAGAAGTTATCAAATAAGGTGGAGGTGATTTTACCCGATGCTACATTCCTGAGCGTAAAACTATGCTGCGTACAAGTATTACACGACTGGTTTCGATGTACTCAATCATCTTTAGTTTATTATCATTAATATTATGTTAGAATTTCACAATATTACGCCTGAAACTAAGCTATTTGTTTGCAATGTAATATTAATCGATATTCAGATAAATCCGTGTACATAATACGTATAGAATGGAAAATGAGAGAATAGAATTTGAATCATCTTACCTCGAATCTGAGTCCAGGGTACAATGTGCTTCAAATTATTAGGACAAGAAATGATGGAGTTCATATTAATTCGCTTGTAAAGTTTTTAATTGGATTAATGTGAAGTTATTAATAGTAAACAGAGAGAGAGGGTCAGCTAGGATAGGTGATCATAGCACGGTCATGTCTATGCAAGAATAATATGGTTGAGAGAAACTGTGCATCGGTATCATCCGAAATGGTAATAAAGGTCTACCAGAGTTTTTAGCCCGCCTTCTTCTGCTCACCGATTGAGCTTTCTACCACTTGACTTTTACGAGATATTTATTAAGATGAATCAAACTGTGAAAATATATCATTTCATTAGGTAACATAAAGGTAAAGAAATTACTGCCTTTTCGTAAGTTATGTTTTAATCAATTTAGACATCAATATTATGGCATGTTCCTTTAGTCTTCAAAGTTGCCTAAATTCTCGAATAAAGGGACGACGTAATAGTACGATAATGTCTGCTGAAGACAATTAATGAGTATAAAGGTCACTGGAAATGCAGCGGAAAAACATCTTTTAATTTATCTTTTTTTTTAATTATTTTTTTATCATATATTATCTTTAGCATTAGCTTTCTGTCGTGGGACTTCCCTCAAAGGTTTCATGCGACCGGACGTTTTCCAACTCACTCACTCCTCTCGATGTGGTCCAACCAAAGGGGTAAATGTGAATGGACTAGAGAAGCCCACTCTTTGTGTACAGAGAAAGAATGAATCGGAGGAAATCAACTGAATAATTTTTCTACCAACTTATTGTCTTATTTAAAGGCAACTAACGCATAGATGATTCTGAAACAGGGCGATTCTACAAGTATATCGTATCTGTTCAAATATCCAGTCTCACTTAAATCGGGCATCTTGCATCATGAGACCCCCTGAGAAGAATCTCTATGACTCGCATCGTTCACAATATATACGTTTAGTGCTTATATCTTCCAGAGGAAAAGAATAAGTGCGACGTCTTTACTTCACACACTTGTATAATGTACAAAATCTGAGCCTTCAATAACGTTATCTAACCTTGTCCGTTGTGTAGATACCTCTACTTCTACAAAATATCCTTCAAGATGCCGTAAGGGCGTGTTGCGGGGGAAAAAAAAGATGTAAAAAAAACAAAAGGGAAAGTAGCCAAGCAAAGATTAACATGCCACGATAACGGTTCTGAGAATTCCTTGAACATCGTCACCGATTTCGCAAACAATTTTACCACGAATGCATTCAATTAAGTTTTTTCCTACATCATTATACGGCGTTAATATGTACAGTTAAGTGTTTTGGCGCAAGACTGTCATTAATTCCTTCGGATCATAATTTCAGTTGTTCGTCGTGATTCAACGTGTAAAAGGAAAGAAAACATTGGATAGCCAATGTTTTTTTGCGCTTCTCATGCACGCAAGCCAAGAGGAACCAGGAGTTCTCATTACAAGCTAATAATACCGAGCGCTCGGACGAGTGATGTGATCAAGAGATTTTTAAATTGTAATTGTTTTATGTTATAAAATTGTAGCTCTAAATTATATATAGTTGTTTACACCATAACTGTGACAAATGCTGTCGCCGGAGAGTTCCTTTATTCTCCCCGTGACAGTTTTTTTCATTTGTACACGAGCGCTCACGCGTAAGTGATGATGCCTAGGGATATACTGAAATCCGTGATTCACCATAATCATGATTAATCGTGATTAAGCAATCTTCATTCTCACATCAGAATGTCGTGGTCGCACGAGGAAAATGAGAGTTGGATTTGTTGAGTAGAAAGAGTATCCCGGGAGATCCCTCGGGAGACCTGGTGAACAGAAGCTAGCTAAAACCTACAATAGACGAGCAGTGGAGTAGCTTGTTATCTTGTAATCATAAGTTCACCATAACTCGCCCCTCACGGACTACTAAGTGCTCTCCACCAAGCGGAAACGGCTTTCCAGAAACAAGAGCGCGGCCAAAGCCGTACGGATGCGTGTTTGGTACTTAACCATTACAGACTCCGACAAAATTATTGACTTTTGCCTCGTGCGTCGTTCCCGGTAAATAGCTCGGCACGGTATCTTTTTGTGTCCGCGTGTGCGAGCGCAGGCGCAGCACTCGATTGTGACGCATCTGGAAATCCCGACCGAACGGCGAAGTTTGAGAGCACCTGACGACAGAGAAAGATCATTAACGATCGACGCAGTTTCGTGAGACCGTCCATTCTGGGGTCTTATTTAGAGAGGTATCGAATTTTTTCAGGTTGTAGACTCCAAATATTTCACTTCACACAATCCAAAGGGATCGGGTTGATGTACTGGCATCTCATCCCGAGGGACCGGGTTTGAATCACTACGGTGGTAAAATTTTTAGGATGTAACTCGTTCCCTGCTTGGGTGTCTTGTGAGAAACATGTCAAGAAACGTTGGCAGTCCGTTGGATTAGCTCACGTTAAACTGTGCGTCTTTCTTTACTTGAGTAGACCATTGGCGACATGGATTTTCTCCCCGCCCATCCTCTATTTACTTAAAATCCTACCTCAACCAAATTACCGACCTATCCCTAACGGCGAAAATGACCTCATCTTTAGGTGGCCTCCCCCAACAAATACCATCACTGCCACGAACCAAGAACGGGATTTTCTGTGACTTCAGGGTTTCGTCATTGTTGAGTTGCGAATAGTCGGTTCCTTCCCGAAATAAAGCCAGGACTTATTCGAAAGTTTTCCCGGCGAATGACTCCCCCGAGTCCCTAGGAGAGGGTGCGGAATTGAAGCACATACGTTTAGAAAGAGAGGTGGCAACTGTTTTCGCTTAAGTGAGCGAAAAAAATAACTAGGGGGACCGTTTTTTTCGTAATAGAACGTTTCATCAATTGGTGATATTTAATGGGAGATAAGCGATGGCTTTTAAGAACCTCAAACGAACCTTCAGGGTGCGCGGAGTGTGGGAGGAGAGACGATGCAAAAAGATCTCCAGAGGGACAGAACGAAGGTGAGAAAGAGGCGTCGGGGGATAAAGAATAGTACAGAGATGCTGCCGGAGAGTGAGAGGGTGAAAAAAAAATCGAAAATCCATTAGAAGTAAACGCGCGTCGCTCTTCCAGACGCCTCCGGCAGTATTACCTTCTTTAAAGGCTGGAAAAGCATAGCTATCGTGTAGGTTAGTGGAGGGAAAGGGGTGAGAAAAAGGGACGGTTGAATTTTTTTCCATCTTCCCGGGCAGGGGGAGCGAGGGAGACGGGAGAGATGGGAGGTTTTATACACGTGAAATGAAGAACCGGGAACTGTAGGTTGTAAAATTTACGTTCTCACCGAAATGACGGGTGAGCGCGAGCTTTTACCCACAGTTTTCTCAAGTCCCGCGCGACGTCTCCAACAAGAGCGGCGGCGAACGAAAAAACCGACGGGCCCTCCCACTGCCCCTTGGGGGATAACACGGACACACCGCTGGGGTGCTTTGATGCGCTCGGGGCTCCGGTGCGGGGGGGGGGAGAAGGTATGGGATGGGCGGATCGGGAAGAGGGGGGGAGGGGTGGTGCCTCTTAGCCGCCCAAGTGAGGACGGGGAGTTTTGCCTTACTGCTGGGAGGTGGTGGTGGGTGGGAAATGGGAAGGGGATGGGGAGGCGGGGAGAAATAGTGGGGGAGATGGGCGAGGGGGGAGGCAGGGAGAAGAGTGAGCGTAAGTGAGGCAGCCCTCCAGACTCCTACCCATTACTCTCCTTCCGACGGATGCATTGACGCGCGGAGCTACCGGTGAGGAGGGAAAAGAGGCCCTTGAGGGACCATTGGGCAGGGAACTCGGCGCGTAAATGCACAGGTCCCAACACAACCTACCGATGTCATGCTTCACATCCCGTGGTGGGTGTGTCCTACGCCCGTTGTTCCGATCTAGTTTACGGATGGGCGGCGAAGAGCATCACGGAGAGCAGATTGATAAGCGGGTAGGAAAGGGAGTGAGAGAATACTTTTAACCAAGCTTAATGGAATTTAAATGCGGATTAAGTTATTTTGCACCTTTCATGTATAATCCAAGAACACCAAGGTATCAATTACGTTTTCCGAAATGGAGGGATATTCAAAAGAATGTGGATTAGCCGCCGAGCACCCTGTCCTCGGAACTAGCCATATCAGAAGACGTTTCTTAGTTAACATTTCATGGAGACCTATCAGATGTGAGAGCTCCTGAAAACTTAAGCGGTGGGCACAATTAATGAGATTTGGTTAAGAGTTGTAATTGACACTTGCTGGCATTATCTCCAAGGAAGGAAAACAGAATCATGGACTCTTTCAGATCGATCATAAATGAAGACATAAGACGAATTAATAACTAGCCGGAACTATGACATTTACGGCACTGTTACGATATGGGCTCTCCTATAAAATAATAGGTATTAGCGATCACTGTTCATAAATCTGAAATGAATACAGATTTGTAAATCAGAAGCACTTCACGTGGTAGTTTACTCGAATTCATCCTCTAACATGAATTTAAAAACCCATGCCCGAGGCCTGATTCGAAACCGGATCTTTCAGATTAAAAAAGGCTATTCAGATGGCATAGAAGGCAAGCCAAAGATTTTTTTCTCAAAGCGAGAACGAGGCACTATACTTCTTAGATTTACAGCATCTTCTCCATTGGAATGAAAGAATTTGATTTTTCCATTGAATTTGCTCGAGCATAATGCCTATGCGTTGATGTTTCTACATATGACGTTTTGATGCTTTATCTTAATTGTACAATATATATATATATATATATATATATATATATATATATATATATATATATATATATATATATTGTACAATTCCCTCATCTCAATACAATACCCACCTCTCTTGTGTTCGTCCTTTATATGTGTTCCTTTACCATTTTCCTTATCTCTATTTCAATGTGAATGAATATATATATATATATATATATATATATATATATATATATATATATATATATATATATATATATATATTTATATATACGTCGTCATAATTTTGCTTAATGGTCATAGATTATATTGAAATCTCGGCAGTGTAAATAAAACGTTGAATTCATAGTTTTAAATTGTTTTTAATATAGAATATCTATAGTTAGTGCTTGGCGAGTGATGATTATTCGATCTATGAAGTAAACACGAGAGTTGTTTACTCAGGAATTCAAATAATTAAAAGAAATTATGTCCGTGGGACTCACTTTAAATTCAAAGGCAATACTATTGTTCTTCTAGGTGAGGTACTCGCCCGGTGAAAAATGTTTCGTCTAACCAAATTAGAGGCACGGTGTGCTAACTTTACATACCAAAGCGATCATTAGAGTATTATGCGAAACGGTGAATTGCTGTTAATCATCATAATCACGCCTGTTTCCTATTCTGTTTTAGGAATTCCAACGGCGAAATCTCTTTCGTAATGTCAGCTTCAATTCCGAAATGTCTACTATTTGAACGTTAACCAATCAATATCCTGAAAATAAAAAAAAACCCTAGTTTGCATCCACAAATCCCTAACAGCTCCGAAAATGAGATCCCGCAAACGCAATAATTAATATGCTGTGGCAGAGTTTAATATTATTGGGAGTGAACGAAAGATAACACAGTCCGTAGTTCAGATGGATTTAACTCTTATCGCTAAGCGAATGTCCTTGGGAAAAGGAGGTTGTCTTTTGTTTTGGTTTTTGTCTAATCTTATTTTTTGTAGAGATAATGGCACTATCATAAAACGCATATCTAAATCGCCTTGTTCCTGGCGAAAACTTCATTCTCAATGCAATGAGCAGACGCTGGTGGCGTACATCATTCTTAAGGGTATCGATATTAATGCTATGGATACTCTTTAGAATCGATTGCGAGTGGCTCACTCGCGTTGCCTTTGTCCGCAGGCCATTTTCGTAAAAGTGTTAAAATTCCGCTGTAGCTATGGGCTAACATATTTGCAATGAACCAACCAATACTTCTGTAATAAAATAGGTACTTAAACGTTGCATGGAATATTATATTTTTTTAAGGCCTCCCAGAAAATTATTCCGGCCTTGGCACCGGTGTCGGCATTACGCAACAAGACGCAAACTTTGGGGTAATCCACTACATATAAATGCACGTAATGAGGCTTGAGGTGACATTTTTTTTTGGAATTCCCTTACACCGATGTCATACAGTACGTTAGGTGTGTTGCCGCAAGATATTCCTCTTTTAGGGAAATATCTGGTGGGTTTGGGACGTGAGAATGGAGACTGGAGAGGCAAATACAATGTTATGCGAGTTTATAACCACACTCAACCCAAAGGGAAAACTTACGGGTCACCTGACGAAGGTATCCCGAGAGAGGGGTCACCCACTGTTACGTCCCGAGAGGACATCGTACATGGCGAGAAGATGCCATCGCCCTCAAACCACGAACGCGGCAGTGGCATCTGGCCAAAAACCTCTCCCTGCCCGGGAGACGAAGGAATTCGTCGACTCGAAGCGAGTTGTTGCCTTCTTCCGAGCGACTGTTACGCACGGAATGATGGGAGTAACTAACTCCCTGTGTTCCCAACCACCACAGATGTATTATAACGCTCCGGTCCGAAAAATATTCTCTCCCTCCTTTTGTTTCTTCTTCTTCTTCCCCCTCCAACTCCTCTTTCTCTCCCTCTCTCTTTCTCCCTCTCTTCGGCTTCCCTCCGAGGGCTTTAGAGAGGAGGATTCTCTCGACCCATTCATAGATCTCAGGATAAAAGTATATATATACATGATATATATGTATTATTTTAAAGGGTAGGGAGACATGGCAACGTTGCGTGGGCAGCGGGTAACATTGGAGGAAGGCTGGAGGAGGTAGAGAGACCCATTTCCCCTCCGAAAGGCCCTCCCTCGAAGAGAGTGGGAGAGAGGGGAGTGAATCCACCCGATCCCGCATAATTTGGAGGGAGGGAGGATTGGGGGGAAGGAGGGGAAGAGTGAATCTCGGAGAGGGGAAGGGACATGTGGGGGAGGGAATTGGGGGAGGGGGAGCTATCCGGTGGTGGGGTGGGGTGGAGAGAGAAGATAGCGTGGAGAAGGGGGGAGCTGAGGGAGGGGTTAAGGTGGGGGACGACGGTACACGGCTGAGGAGAGACCTGTTCTTCGGTAATCGCTATCTCAGTCTCGCTCATTGCGAAGGGAATGGGGGAGAGGGGAGAAAAATAAAGCGCCCGGGGGGGTGGCTGAGGGAGGACGGGGGGGGAGGGGTATGGAGTTAGAGAAAAATCTCTCTGTTAATTCCACCACTGTTTTACTTAGTGCGGTTTTTGATGGGGTGGTGTTGCCAAGTCGAGGGCTCTGATAATTCGGAGAGATAAAGTCGCTCCTATTTTCTTTCGCTGGTCTCCCTCGTTTTCGGTCTACGTTTTTCTCCCACACCGAATCCGGATTTGTTGTGTGAGCTGTCAGACCCGAGTGGCGAAATTTCAAATTCGTCGGCCGGGTTGTTCGGCAGGGTAACGCTTCCGTTTGCCGACCCAAAGGTCGCCAGTTCGAGTCTAGCCTTGAGTATGGATGTAGCATCAAAAATCTGGTAGTTTGGTATACGGGAACCCTGAAGGCACACATGCCAGGAGTGTCTTTCTGAGACGTCAGGGCCAACCGGACCTCCAACGGCGTCCGAAGAGCGAAGGAAAAAAGGTTCGATGTTATGGACTCCATGAGTGAGATGATATGAACGTAGTCAGTAATAATGAGCGAGTAAAAATAATAATTTTGCATTTCTACTAGTACTCAAGCGTATCCGTATGAATTCGGAAGAATTATTATTACCTCCCTCCCACCTCAAGCGTATCTTTTACGCCACTCTTTGTACGAATAAAAAGTTATTTTACGTCCAATTTCTGGTTGAATGATATCCCCCTCAAGTTGTTTCCCCAAACAGCTGTGAACCTGTAAATCCATCTTACATTTGACCACGTTACGCAATACGACGTTTGGCATCCCTTTAAAAAAAAAGGATGAACCTAGGAGAGGAAATTCAGCGAGGGCCAACCCAGAATTTCAATCAGTTTTCCAAAACCATAGTTTTGGTTATTCGAATAAATTGATCCGATTAGCAAACATCTACATCTACATAATACCCCGCAAGCCGCCGCAAGGGCGTGTGGCGGGGGGTTAGGTCACCACCCAAAAAAGGAAAAAAGAAATACCGCATTCAAAACCAACACACACATGCAACCCCCAATCCACAGCAGTGCACACATTCATCGTAACATCCCATCATTCGACGCGCATGCAAACACGCATCCACCTCCCTTCACTCCACAAGCATGCAAGTACATACGCTTAACTACAACAAATAATTTTACCCCAGGATGCAGCAAGAAATTAATCACGAACGTGTAAGCTAGTTTCTAGCAAGTAGCCAGGCGAATTACCACCACCACAAGAACGTTCCGCATAAAAATCTCTCCTACTCACAAGACAAAGTTACAACAGGTGCATATTTCAACTGAAACTAGGGAAATCAAACAGGTACATTTGTAATTGTAATATTTCAGCCTTAATACGCGGAAATTTTTAAATACTCATGGAATCGCAACATTCCACTTAAAAACTAAACAGTGGAACGAAGTCGATCCTCGGCGATAACGGGAACGTGAAATTCTGTCGCCACATGTGAGAGGTCTACCCTTATCTCGTTGAATTTGAACGGAAACGAGAAAAAAAATGTGGTAGCATTTACAGTTACTCGCGACCTATTGAAATTTACCCATCTGTCGATCGAGGGACATATTTAAATTGGATGGCTTCACCCTCCCCCTATTTGACCCGTTGATTCCGAAACGTAAATCATCACTCCGCGATGCAAACTGGAAGAAAATTAGTCCGTCGGCCGCGGGGGTCACCTCGCTGCGTATAGCCGTCGAAGTTCATCTCTTGAGGGCGTGATATCTTCCTCACTCACTCGAGTAAGAATCCGCTGCTCCACTAAACGTGCCCAGCCACACACACACACACACACACGATCTGACACCATCGCTCGATAAATTATTCTCAGACCAATGGATTCGACCGCTGATCGTTCCGCCCTCTCCACGCCCTTTCCGCTGGCTTCCATCTCAGCTTCCCCCTTCTCCTCACCGAGGACCTGCCGGACAGTCCATTGTGAATCCGCTCCATTAACGCCCGTCGATAAGTAACCCCACACCCATTAACGCGATCCATGAGGCGAACAGAACGCGGAAACGGGACACGGGCCGATCGGGGAAACCCGTCATGATCCGTTTTGAATGCGTCGGGATTCAATTGGATTGCGTCGCGAGGAGGAGGCTCTCGGAATTTTTTCATTGACCGCACTACACTCCCCTCGACACTCCTTAAAGGTATGTCGTCGGAAAGCAAGGTGATCAAATGCTGATATTGTTCATCCGCCTGGCTCACTTTCTCCTTCGTCTTGTTAAATAATTTGTTCCTATCCTATTAATATGATGTGCATCAACGTCAATCATCATAACCGCCTAGACTCATCAATCACAGGAAGGGGTTCCCTCTACGGTTCACCTACCGTGCCACACAAGGTTCATCATTTTTACATTCTACAGTATGCATATATATGACTGAATTTGATAAACATTTATGTAGAAGAAGTGCATAAATGGTTATCATTTAGCGATTGCCGATGGTTAAATGCTTGTGTCCATCTCCGAAGCAAATGAAGTCAACAGATTTGTCAATACCTGCTCTAATATACCATGACCGTATTCTTAAAAGAGGAAGAGCGTGGAAATTTCGATGAAATATCATTTAATTTCTCCTAACGACTCACTCTTCCTGCTTTTGTGTCTCTAAACTTTGTATAAATCGGCGCTCAAGTTATACTTCGGTGGATATGGAAAAGTTATTCAAAGTCAAGTAAATCACATCCTATTTAACTGTCGGTTTCCCTGGAAATGTCTAGTGATTGTTCTTTTTTTTTCCTTTTTGGAATGGAATAATATTAGCTAAATGCATCTAATCACAGGGACGGAAAAATCCGCGGTGTTTACGTGGTAATAAATGGTGGAAAAAATTAAAGGAAATTTCATGGTTTTTAGATTTTAATTCATCGCTTATATTCCAAAGGCGCTTTTTCCTAATTCCTAAAGAAAATTGTGAAAGTTGTACATTGCAGTATGAATGGGCCTGAGGGATCGGCTTGATGCATTGACTTAATTTTTGACGTTCCACACCGTGGACTAAGTCTAATATTGTCTATGGCTTCGGATTGAGAGGTATCCTGAAAGATTCCTACCTACCAGGTTATCGTGTGCTTCAAGGGCAGCACTTCGAAAATTGAATGGGACGTTTTTAACTTCGTAGCCCCATTGGCGCAGTTCTTAAAGAGCCGGCAATTGCATACGTCGGGTTTCTCTCCGTCCTTTTCTCCACCCTACAACAACCAATTATCTACCTACCCCGCCTAAAGCTACAGGTGATTTTCAGGGATCCGTGGTCTCCAACACTATCTATTTCTACTAAACACGTCGTATCGACGCGCAAAACCTAACACATTTAACAAACATATTCCACGGAAATGATCATAAAAGAGGAATCCTTCAAATCAGTGCGAGGTACATTTTCAATTCTTTCTTATCCATTTTGAAGAATAAGAATTAAATTGGCAACGCACAATACATTCAGAATGTATTCATTCCTTCTTACGTTCTTGATGAACTGTTCAAATTGTGTACTTAGCTTAACATGTTAATAAAGTGTGACATTCATTAAAAATTGGCAAAGTGTCATAAAGGGATTAAGGTGCCATGCAAATATTGTGGTAATTAAAAGTGATTACTTCGTGATACACTTCTAAAAATCTCCCGATTTTTCATTTTTGAAAGTTGGCATGTCCTCCCGATTTTTCATTTTTGAAAGTTGGCATGTCTGCATTCTGAGAAACACCCAAGTTATACATTATTCTCGCGCTGGCTAGACGCCCTCTCCCGTTTGGCTGGACGACGGCTACGTAGACTTTAGTTCAATCACATTAATTAATCAAGAAGACTTATTTATCGTGAAAACAGTTTCAACTGACATACAATTAAGACGAATTTATTTGATGATGATGATTTTATTTATACTACCGTTTATGGTAGACTTTGAAAGTACAAAGACTGAACAATGATAAATTTCTGTCTCTCCTTACAAAACACAACCTGACAGCTGACACTACGATTAACTCTTCTTCCTTCAGTGCCGCATACTTTTCCTCGCTTCATTCCGTACCATGTGCCAATCGTATTCCTCCCCCTTCCCCGCTTGCCAAACATTCTCCCCTCTATCACAATCTTCAACATCCCATTACCCAATCAAAATGCTCTGCATCCATCCTGTCATTCCTGTCTCCTTTGGATTTCTGCCAACGATTCTCCGCTCTTCCTCCACCATGCCAACCAAGTATTTCCTCGTATGTTTTGCTTATTTATATGATTGTTTTTTGCAAAATGTTTGCAATTAATAAAAAAATCTTAATCACCATGCGTATCACTTCATATTAATCCCCTATTTGTATGCTTTCGAGTAAAAGTTAAAATTCTTAATGGACAACGAAGCGAAAGTCCGTTATGATGAAAGTATGAATGCTAAATTTTAATTTATATTTTGCCACCTGAATATTTTTCATTTCACATGATTAAAGACCCACACTTTCGATCACGTGACCTTCCTGGGGGAACCAAATCATGTCTTGCGGTTCAGGATCAGCTGGCATCCCCGGTTGTTCCTTTGCTTGCTTCCTCTTGAGCCAAGCTGAGAGCGTCAAGAGAAGAGCTCCTCGGAGAGATTTCTTGAGTCGCCTTTCATTATGCGAGACGGGTGCAGGTTCCGACAAGTCATTCACGTTCCTTGGAAAAATCTACCTTTCTATAATATAACGGTAGGAACGGAGAGAGGAGATGGAGGGAAAGGCGACCGAAGCGATCGTGGTTTTTCTGAGGCGATTGTTCAGCGCTTGTTAACCGTCTTCATCGCCGAGTTCGCGGGCATAGTCCCTGTTCCCATTTCCTTTTGGGTTCATCAGTCAAATAATGTTTTTAAAAGAAATAAAATGAGGAGGGAGTTGTCATTTCGCCAAAACCAACTCAGTAAACTTTAAGGTAGCTGCTTTCAAAAAATAACACTTCTTCGATGAAAAAGATATAACTGGCTTGTTATACGAGCTCGTATCTTGGACGCACCTGCGTATAAGGTTGAAATATTTATCGGGTCAGCAATTGTCTCAAGTGTTATATTTAAATATGATAATGGCCAACAAAGTTTTGAACTTAAGGCACAAGCTAATGATAGTTCCCTATCTAACGCGACGTCCTTGGTTAGCACAACTTCATATAACCGTTGGACATCCAACCGACAATAGACTCTACCTTTTATGGAATATGGAAATTTCACAATTGTAAAAATTCCTGATTTAAATACCTGTGCAAAATGAAAGAATCATACTCAAGAGCACTTATTAGTTGCCAGAGAGACCGTAGTGGGAATATCTCAACTACATTTATTATAATGGCGTATCCGCCTACAAATAAATAGCATTGAAATGTTTCTCCTCGTAGCACAATAAAATGTTTTGATACTGTGTTTAACATTCGCAAAGCAACAAAAAAACTGATTTAATTTTCGTTCAATATTTGTTAAGACCGAATAGGTCTAGAACGTCATTTTATTTCCAACGAGATCTTAAACAGGTGCTCCATCTATCTTCTCTTAGTTATAGCCTTCGTTCATCTTTATAACTCCCGCAACGACACCTACGTTCAAGAGAGGGAAATATCTGTGACACGAAAGTTTACAGGTATGCAAAACGCAATCCAAGTTTCACGAAACGAAAATTTCGTTTGAAGCATAAATATGATTGTCATACGGCGCCCACCTTCATTCATATTCCGTCCATTTCACATCACTTTTCTTCTAAGTCACGCCCTTGTTTTGCATATCGCGTATCCCCTCGGGGAACATTCCTTCGCCGTTGTCACACTTCAATAACTTCAACTCTCTACTTGCACGAGTGGATACCAACCTTTGGAAAGCGTCCCGAAGTGGTACGTGTCTCGACGTGTAAGTAGTACACGGAGCCGTGGCGGTGACTCCGTCCGTACGGTGGGGTCGGAAGCCAACGTTATAATAATCAAATTGTAATAGACGTGGTGGGGATCGTTTGAGCAACTTTGATACCCCGCGGGTGCATGTTTGTTCCTTAAGCTAATACCATGACTTTCGGTTTAGGGGGGCTCCCATCGCCTTCGTCGATGAAAGTTAATTACGCGGAACCAATTACAACATCGAGCTTTTTTCCCAAAAAGCTTTAATCACAGAGCTTTTGGGAATACAAAATTAGCAGCCTCGCCATCAAATCCAATCCCCAGCCCCGATTAGAGGGGAAGAACAGGACCAGAAAGCCTTCTTCGAGGACTCTCAACGTGGAGATTCCAACGACCGGTCGCAAGCCCGCCATCAAGACTTGGAAAGCAGCCTCCGTAGCCTCTCTCAGCAATTTAACGTTTCACGACTTACGCGCATTATTTGAGCTATTTAAGCCGCCTCAAAGGCCCCAGTTTTACCACCCAACAGGATGCTTTATGAGCGGGAAATTTGTTTAATTCGTTCATCTGCACCCCTCGCCAAGAGCCTCGCGTGAATAACGTAAAATTCGCACCGTTTTACGATCCGTTTCGGCCCGCCGGCTTTGAAAGAAAACACCTCCCACACGGTTGCAACACCACATCAACCACGCGCACGCACGGTTGCACCACACCCTCGGAATGCCCCTTGGAGGGAATTGACCAAGAAGGAGAGAGATCGTGAGAGAGAGAGAGAGAGGAGAGGGAAGGCAAGGGAGAAAGATGGAAAACAAGAGCCTCCCGAGTCCAGACTTGTGGACATGTATAAATATATTCGGGGTCTTCCTCGCCCCTCCTCCCCTCTCCCTCCTCCGTTTCTACCCCGCCCCCGACACCCGAGTGGATGGAATGTTTCCCGAGGAAGCGATGTTGCTTGCTTGCTGTTCCTCCCTCCGAGATGACTCCGTTCCTCATGGCGATGGAGCACCTGGGACGTCGTCTCGAAGGAAAGAGAGAGAGAGAGGGGATGTAAGGAGGAGGAGAAGAAGAGGTCAACCGTTGGGTCTCCTTCTGCCTGAGGAGTGCAACGCCACGTTGCCAAGAATACGTACGCTCCCGCATGACGGGAGGCAGGAGAGGAGAGATGAAGGCCTTCCTGCCAGCGTGCCGGGACGAGCCACCCTCGCGAACGCAGAGGGTTGGAGGGGGTGGTGGTTGAGGAAAAGCTGGGTCCATATCGAGGAGCAGTCGCAGCGTTTTAGAAGCAACGAGACTGGCATTATTATAATAGGCGTGTTACCATCGGTTATTCCCAGCGTTCTCACACACCAACAACCGTTCACGTGCATTGATAACCCGTGTTTTGACATTCACTATCAACCTTAGCTTTCTGTCGTCGTTAAAAACATGTCCACTACCCAACGTTTTTGCCATACGAACATGATATTACGATACTGCAAGTTAACTTACGTTTGCTATCACCTGCGTCCTTTTGAGCTACAAGATAAACGCAAACGTCAAGTTTATCAGTCGGAGTTTGAAACCTTCAGTAATACGGAAAACGAAATGAATTTTATGTTCCACATTTTTATCCATCAAATATGGCTTCCATTCGGATGCAGCTATTCCAGTTGAAAATAACTAGATGGAATTTATATAAATAATAGTCCATTCTCTACGCTGGTTCTCAGCCATACTTACATGATGTTATTAATCGCCATCAGAAGCGCTTTTGGTGCTCCTTGTACGCTTAAGAGGCGGAGAAGTTGCCAAGGTGTAAAATATAGGACTAATGGAGAATTATTTTTGAGAGAAAAAATTTTTTTTCAATATTTTTGGTTGGAAAGTGCTTCAACCGCATTGGAACATTGGTATTAAGACCGCAAATTACAATGGACGTGTAAATAACATTTATGTAGACCTTTTTTGAAGAAATTACTTACTGGACACAGTCATAGCTGAAATAATGCCGATGAATATTTCGGCCAATAAAATGCAATATTCAGTTTTTAGCTCCTATTGTGCGACTGCCCTCGCGTACTCAGGATAATTGTGATTGGAAATAATTTGTCCAAGTGGACCTAAACGGACAGATTTCGACGAGTGATTCGACCGGATATAGCTGTTGCAATTGGCTGGACTAAGTAAAACCACACCTCTTGTTAGCGACGACAACCACTCGAATAACCATCGACCATAGTTTTTCCCTATGCCCTATCTTCCATTCGTAAACGGACTGAGTCAGTCGCGGGAACAGTGCCTCCTGCCCTTCGCCATTTACGGCGAAATCGAGATCTGTTGCACACAGCCCCGAGGATGAGAGGGTGAGGTGAGAGGTGAGGAGAGGAGGTAAGAAAGTAGGGGGCGGGAGGGGGGGAGATACGGGAGCGCTCGGCAACGCTGCAGCGGGAAGAAGGCGGGCGCATATCAGTCTCATTCGTGGATTGGCGTTTGATTGGGAGGAGGAAGGGGGCGGGAGAGGGGGGGGGCGAGGGAGAGACACGAAGGCTAATGCCCTGCACCCGGGCAGAAAGACTGGAAAGGTGGTCATGGAAGGTTATGAAAGAGTGGCTATGAAAAGGAGCCCGTTGGAAGAAAGGTTATATTTAAATTACAAGTCTCCACGGTGTCCAACTCAGACTGTCCCAGAAGACTACTTTCCAAACTGTACTGGGGAGTTGGATGTAAAAATATTATAAATCTGTTATCATACATACATTTATAGAATACGTAGGATTACGCGTTTCGGGTATTCTCTCTCTCCTCTCGCTCGCGGTCGTTATTCACACGTGTACTTCGTTCTCGCACCTTCTTCGTTTTTCTTCTACGCCGATCTACTTCATTTGTGTTCTTCTAATTTCGATTAGACCTTCATACTGTATTCGTAATGTCATTATTTATGAAGAACTTGATGGAACTGAAAGCCAGTAGAAGTCGTTCTGGACGGTATCCAACACATTCACTAAAATTAGACGGATGCTAATGTCACTTTAAGAAGGGGAAAATCTACACTATTAAACCTAGATTAAAATATTGGTGCATCGACAACTATTATGAAGTGAGGGTAGAGTTGACGCTGTTTTAAATACTAATAGGTTCAAGGATACTTCTACTTGATTCAAGGTGTGAATTTTCTTGCAAACGCAGATATAAGTAATTAATTCAGTAAGACTGCGAAAACTTTCTTCGGGGAATATCACACTGACAATGCATTTTCCAACTGATGCTATTCGTGTCCAATCTGATTAAAGCCATGTATGATGATCTGTGAAAATTAACCTTCTCCACAAACCGAAAAGGATCAATGAATGAATGAATATTGAAATGACTGCAGTAATTACGACGGTGTAGACTGAGGTGCTTACGAGAAGTGCCTGCGTTTCTCGTTTTCTTTTCCGCCTTCGATTTCCCGACGAAACAATCTAAGGTTAATTTGAGTGAACACAGAGTAGCCGATAAATCGTTAAAATCCAAAGAAAAGAATACAATTTTATCATGCCAGAGGCGTCCTTGTCACTCTCTGACTAAAACCATACGAATAGGTGGGGGTGATTTACAATTTCCTTCATAAATAATACACACCATAGTAATCGACGTGAAGTTTGGTTTGATTGGTGATGATAGAGCTCACCTGGTACCCACTGACCCCTCCCCAAGGCAAGTGAAATTCACACATTCTGGGTAGGCGGGCGGACTTTCTGCGTCCCACCTGCCGTTGTTTCGAAATGGTGTGCTACCCAGAAAATCACACTGCTTGTGTTTGACGCAGTTTATTTTTAGGGCCATCCTTAGGCATTCACCCACGTGTGAACCTCGTACGGTGGTAGTCGATCGATCTTCCACGCTCACAAACGCAACGCAGGCTACAAGTGAATGAAATCATGTATTCTCAGACGTTTACAGATGGCTTAAGCGTGGTAAATACGAGTTAAATCCAATCGCCTCGGTAGACGTAAAAATAATGCATACATTTACACGGACAGCCGTTTAAACAAATGATTACGAGCACTGAGTCTAAGCCCTAGGGTACACCCCTTGATGCCGGCCAGGCAAATGTTTACGTACGATTGCTGTCGCTCGCACGGATTCTGGTGGCCGAAGTTGGAATACACCGAAATCGAACACGTGTAAGGGTACTTGGGTGAGGGTAGAGATCCAAGAGAAGAAGAATGCTCGCCGAAATGAAATCAATGGTTCGTCGGCAGGACACAGGTGGAAACGGGGGAGCAAAGTGGAAAGTGGGATGGTATGTAAATCGCGCTCTGCTCGAGAGCGACGAGGCAAGGGAGCGGGAAATGAGTCATGCGCGGGATGAAGGGCTGGCTGGCTGGCTGATGGCCGATTAGCCTCTCCCAGGGAAGCCGACACTTACTTCTCTCTCCCAGAACCACACGATTGGCGCTCGCGAATGAACCTGCGGTAGAAACTCAAAATTCACGCAAACGGCGCAATGCCGGAAGTGGCCGGATTGTAGGAAATTGTCTTGTCAAATTGAATTACCTTTCACGCCAATTGTTGCGAGGAGAATTTCAAAGTTCGTGCTGCACTTTCCGAGCAAGGTAGTGTCACGAACACGACAGATGGACTCTTTCTCTTGGGGCATTCTTTATTCCTGCGCTGCATATCTTTCTTGCACGAAAAAAGAAAATTAATGACGTTTCCACATAAGAGAAATCGTACTATCATACTATGGGAAACATTAGAATGCAACTTTCCTTCCACAGTTATATTTAAAGCTTCATTGATTTTAGGAGTTCTGAAAAAATCAAATCGACAATTTTTTTAATTACATTTATTCTACTTGTGTTATCTTATGATCGTATTTAATTAATAGCTGATGGTAAAGTGAACTGTCAGTAGTTTATCATACCCTCGCGAATCCCATTATCATTTCCGTTTGTCTTAATGAAGTTAATATTAGTAGCTCATTCGTGTGCAATTACCTATTGTCTCTCATCAGTCACGTCATAGTTCATGTTACCAAGGTAACGCGATCTTCTCCGTTTCCATTTAGTTCTATCACCAAACGTAACATGGACAGAATTTAGACGTTATTCCGGTACTGTTAGTGCAGGAGAACCGGTGTGGTTAAGCACGCCTTAATATCGTCTGTTAAAAATTATATCACATGATAAAAATAATTTATGCAGTTAGAAAACATTATCAGGTGTCACAAAGGGGATATGATAAACTTAAAACTATATTAAATTATTTTTTTCCCTTAAAGTCTCCCTGTCATTCAATTGAATCTCCAACTATTGACGAAATATCCGTACGAACTATTTTATGCACAAAACGCGAGGGATCCAGTCGCCAAAATGCCACGTCTTATTTTCTTCCTAAAGTTATTCTTCAAGAATTCAACGATATCCGCAGGAGGTCTACCGATATGGGATTATTTTGTGCCACATTTTAAGTGAATGTGACCAATAGCTTCACGTGGTGAGGGAAATTTACGGACGCCTACGCGGAATTTAAGGTCAAGAAGTTGTACAACAGTGTGTCCCAGATAATTCTTAGCGGTTTGTTTCTTCTGAGAAGTACAGAAAATAAATGATAGTGATTCTGCGAAAATTTAGGGCCCTGTTTTCTGTAATTTCACACATCAAAATGGTCGGTTTTATTTATGTAAAAAGATTATGTTTTCACTTAAAAAGAGTCCGTTGTCGTCGGAGTGAATAGAAAGGAAGCAGCCGTCCAGAGGCGTGCCCGTTGGACCTCTTATGGTCGCTCGTGCCATTCGACGGAACTTGGGGACAAGGCCGGCCTTTGACGGACGAGATCGTCTTCCCCCTCGCACGGCAATTAAAACCAATTACGAGGAGTCTGGCGCTCACAAATGGACCCCATGTGAGGAGAAGATATCTAAGTGTATGCACACACACACATGCTCGCTTTTGCTCAGAACCTCTACGGAGATAAACTTAGACGTCAGTACGAGAGGAGATAGGTGACCTTAATGGCAAAAGGCATAGGATAACATAGGAGGATGATGGAAGAATTAGAGATTAGTAAGGAAAGACGAGTAAGGGAAGATTTGGAATAATAGGAGAGAGAAGGTACGAAGACACGAAGAGGTAAGAGGTAATAGACACGAAGTATGAGCTTCATCGCTATTGGTGTGACTGAGCAGCTTCACCCGAAGGACTCCTGCTCGATTTGAAAGTAAGATGCACGATCTTCGAAATTGAAACCTCCATTTGATTCTAATTTCTCCTCGTTCCAGAGTGGACCAATTGCACGATTAGGTATCGTAAACACTCGGGATGACTATATTTGGGGATCGGTATGTTGCGGTGGCTAAGGTACTGGCTAAAGTAAAGGTCGAATCCCGGGGGCGGTAGATATTTTTCGGTATCCGTACTTAAGGTGTTTTGTGGAGAGCACTTTGAGTGAGTATGCCATCTGTCAGATAATGGGACGTTAAGCTGCGGACCTCTTGGCACCTCTCGTTAAGAGAAGGCTAATGACGACGCCGGGTTTCTCTCCACCCTTCATCCTTTCCTGTCCATCCCTAATGGCGCAAATGACCTAGCCGTCGGTCGCCTCCCCTAAAAAAATACTACAACTGACTATATTTTATCGGCAGAAATTCCTTCCAAACAAATTCATTCACTCGTAAGGACGCGTGATCATCAAGATCAACGGACAGCCTTAGGTTCACCTCTTACCTTCTCCCAACATTTTTGTCTCCCTTCAAAATGCGGGGGTTCAACAGGAAGTAGCAATCATCATTGCTAACACGTCAAATTTTTAACTATTGGGATGGATTCTGGTTGCTTCTGTGGGATACGTATGACAAATAGCGGCTCCTTCCCGCTAACACCGTAGAGGGCAATATTTATAGTTATCTTTTCCCCGTTTCTTCACTTTCTTATGGCGGGATGGGGCCACACGTGTTACAAAGATCTAAATCTATATTATCTACAGGGCAGAAACTGGATGACAACGCTTCTAATTTGTCTCAGTTGCAGCAAATTTCATGCTATTGAATCGCTTTATCGGCACTTAAAATGTCCCCGCCGCCATTTCAACTCAGAAGAATTTGTTATAATTTAACTTTGAACAAATATTGCATCATTCCTGATAGAGCGCCGAAGGCAGTGGGGAATTGGTCACTTCCGCACACTTTACCGGAACAATTAAATATCTGATCTAATTTCATATTTTTAGCCTCAATGACATAAAAAAGTTGGTTACAACAGAACACCGCGTAAAAGCATGCGCTGTTCTTTTAAACTCTTTAGGGAAGGAAGTAAGTCTTAGAGGAAAAGCGAGAAATGAAGTTAGCTGGGGATTTTTGAACGGATAAAGTCGAGGAAGACACCGAAGAGTTCACGAATTCACGGGCGGTAGAGAGGAAAAAAGTCTCAAGCCGAGGCCTGTGTTTGGTGACCCTAAGCTACGACTAGAATGGAGTGGACTGCTTCCCAATACATGAGGCTCATCTTAATGAAGGCATTTTTCGAGAAGAATTACATGTTCCTAAGATCTGTATTTTTTAAATCAACAGCATCATTGAAAAGATGTCACACTTGGATACCTGTCTCAGTCATGATAATGATGGAAAACTTAAAAGTACTTTATTCTCTCTAAATAAGAAGTAAAATATTGAAGGAAAGTCGAATTAAAATAGCAAAGTAAGCTCATTTAGTCCCATAGAGCTCCGGAAATAGGTTTAACTCCGGTAAACCATATTATGAGAGCCACCTATAGATGATCTCTCATCAATATTTTATTGCAAACATGTATTCTCAAGCCAAACCGTAATGGAATTTTCGGGACGTTTGGTAATTTGGAAGAAAATCAAAACGTTATCTTGATGAAGGAAAAAACAATAAAAAAAACCATAAACACAGTAATCAACCCGAAGGTCGGTTTAGTAGGTGATAGCTCACCCATGTACTAGGCCCGACGGCGTGTGAATATTCACACATCAGGGTAGGGGGGCCAGTTCCTTTCCCTGTGCCGGTTATGGTTTCCGAGGAAGATCTGGTACCCGAAAAATCAACTAGCTTGGGTGGAGCTGCAGGTGCCCTGAGTGCCTTGCCCGGGAATCGAACCCGGGACCCTCCCGGGACCCTCAGTAGTCCAACGCTCTACCCACTAGACCACCGCGACCCGCCAAAAACAAAAACTATCATCGTGAAAATGTGAGGTGTCGTTTCGAGTTAACGTATTTCCTGTTAATTGACATGAATACATAATACTCTTGTTTCTTTATGATCAACCTGAGGCAGAGAACTTTTCCGAAAGTCCTTTATGCCATTAATCTCAAAATTTCCCGAGCGCAGTTTTTTATTAAGCATTTCGAATTATGTGATGGATTAACTGCGTGAATTAGTCTTTCATACTAAAGTTACTGCTAGCCCACACGAACACCATTAATATAAAATTGAATGGCGTTGCTTAAAATTTCATTATTGATTAATTAGTGAGCCTTTATTTGAAACTGAACCCAAGGGGCGTGGCGTATCCATCTTATCGGAAGAGTGCAACGCTTCGTACGTATGTCATTTCTAGCAAGGGTGGTGAAGTCGTAAGAGGTGGTAAGACTTCAGGGACTGAACAAATTTTTTTCTACATTGCATATATTGAGTTATGCTTCCGTTCAGTGACATAGGTAACTGTATTAATACAAAATTGGCGATGATACAATTACAGCTAATAAGGAGTTAATGACATGAAAATGAAAGTCATCTAAGTTGTGGAACAAACAAAGAAGACTCTACCACGTAACGTTTCACTCAAATATGTCTTAATGGTATGCCCGGAGAAAGTTGGAGACTTTGGGGGAAATCATTATGTGGGATCAATAAGAGTAAGGCGAGAATAATTAATAACCTGTCGCCTAAATGATATTTTCCGTTCGCATCGACCGATTCAAACCACGATGAAGCTCCATTAATAGGGATTTCTCTCGGAGATCTCGAAAGGATTGAGGACTGAGCCCTTTGAAAACAACAGAATTTCCACGATCTTGGAAAGAGGATGTGACAAAATGACCACGGGAAAACGACGCCACGGTCGGATTTGAAGGTCGGGAAAGGGAAGAGGTGTGGGATTAGATTAGAGTTTAACTGATAACGAAGAGAAAAGTGCAAGGTATGAAAATGCCGACGAATTCACATCCTTGACACATGACCGCTTATAAACAACGCAAATGAGAACGAAAACAAAATATATGGGATTTGTACGCGGACATTTTGCTGCTCGCATTAAGCTTCCGCAACGATTCCACCATCCGAACGAGACAAGACGCCCACTCCAATCTTCGCCAAGCAGAGTGTCTTCATAATTCAAATAAAAGATTTCTCGTATGAACTCAGGTGACTGACTGACGTAATTTACAGGGAAAGAAATTGTGTGAGTTACGTAAGGCCAACTATAGTATCCGACTGGTCTGGTGATTTTGCAGGTACATGGATTCGTGACTTCATTCATTATCAATGTAATGACTACTGGAAATGTATTAATTGACAACAGCAGATACAAATTTAAGTGTAGGGATTTACTTAAGCGACTTCAGCATTGCTTATATTTAAAATTATTCCGAGGGTGCAGGACTTTGAACACGCGAATGTGAACAAGTGCAGGCGGCGTTCATCATAAAACTTAATGAAAATATGGTTGCCTGTACAAATAGTATTACTCCGTAACCTATATCGATTAAGAGGTACCCATCGCTATTTTTTTTCGAATTTTCTTTTAAAGAATCGGATTTACGAACGAAAAAGTGAAGCTTCACCGGCTAGACAGTGGACCGACTAAAGTAGATGTTTCATGAAGTCCTCGAACGGTCTCTAGTGTACAACCATTTTAAAGATGAACATTCTTGAAAGTTCTCACACAGCCGTAGGCAAAACGTTTAATGTCACACATTGGGCTCAAAATAAACACTTCACTGTAATAATTTATCACATAAATAATCATTATCATCGGAATATCTTCAACGCTAATCCATTAAAATAACGAGAGGAAATTAAGTTATAGAGCAAGTCCTTTTGTAATATTGGCGACGAATCGTCCCGGTTTATTCGGAATTATAAGATAACTTTTCTTAATACATCGATTACACTCGTAGTCCTTTGGCTCAGATGTCTTCAAAGTGTTTTCCTCCCTTGATCCAATGACTGAGAGCTTGAAACATCTTCCTCTACGACGAGATTACATTTGAACACTCTCGGAGGGAAACCGAAGCCAATTTGTTGTATAGCAATAGCAATTTTTCGACAGCAGACTTGTGTTAAACTGCAGGGGGGTAAGCCATGGACTGTCTTCCCTTGTAATGAAAAAAGTAAATTCGTTATTATAATGGAAAACCTTGAAAGATGCAGGATGAAACCTGGTCAATGAAGACTCATGTGAAACGTATGCTTGGAAATATTGGCCTGCCCGTTATGAAGCTTAAAGTCATGGATTAAGGAAAAGTGTATTCGGAGAAAAATCTCGAAGAACCGTGGAGTAGGTCTGAAAAAAACCTAGGGATGGTTGGTTCATTGTAAGAGATAAAAACGTGGAAGGGGTACGAGGAAGGGGGTGGGGAAGGAACGCTTAGGAAAGTGGCGTGACGATCGTAGAAATCCCGAGAGGGAACGAGAGAACGAACACGTTAACGGGAAGTGGATTTTTCCTCCACGTAAAACTCGCACCGCGCCAGACATCTCATGGGTCGCATTTTAAAATGAATCGCGGTTTCCGCTTTTTTTGGAACAGGGCGGAGCGGGCGAAGGTATCTTAATGCCGGAATACATTGGAAGGACCGCTTCCCTTCTAGAATCCACAAGGCGGTGGTATTCTTTCAGGTACTCCCAAACATAACACCTAATAGAGAATACACTATTAAATAGAGCAACACCTGAAATAGATGCACTTTTAAAGGCACGACAAAGCAAAACACGTTGGAATTCGAAAGCTTTCACGCCATACTATATTTTTAGTTTACGGAAACCTGCTCTGCGGAATCGCCGATAGTTGAATCTGATTACGCGAATAAACGTGACTATATTTTTGTTCTCGTGGAAGCTGGGAATCGAAACTTTGCGTGGAAAGTGAAATAATGCGCAAATGCCTGATTATTGGCGAATATGTTCATTACAATCGATTGGACGTCGTGTAAATATGTATAACTTCAAATGAAAGCCTTTTGGAAATTACAGTGATCCCGTATTCTTCGTGCGCCAAGTGTCTTTTATACGTGAATTCTTCGGTACTCCTTCGGCCATAATTATTAAATCAGTAAAACTAATCGGATCATAATTTTAGGATCATGCGCCTCAGAAAACCTAGATTATTTCCTTTGAATAACTGCACAAATATATCCTTTTTCACAGCAAATAAATCACCTGACTATATCTAGCATTATTACTACGCCTCAATATCATTTTCGGAATAAATGGAGTGGATTAATAATTAAATATTAGCTGACAATTGAACACGAATATCTCATAGTCTCATCAGAGTTTAAGATGGCAATTTTCCCACCAACATCCGACGAAAATATTAATTCCGCTAAATACAGAGAAATTCCCTTTGATTCGTGGGATGGGAATTGTGTCAATACGTACATGTACACCACAGGAGCTATTTGGGTAGGAGCCTTTATTTCGATTTTTTAAAAAGTGGTTCGTATTTAGTTGGTTTTATTTCCACTGGAGAATCCGATACGCGTTCTTTTGCCATCTGGTTTCTTAGGTTCCGAACCGCCCGAGTCAAAAATTTTACCCGAGGCGTGGCACGGACCTTCGACTTATTGGATTTGAAGGCGAATGAATTGCCCTTCTGGTCAATCCTCACGTTATGAGGATTGATTGAAAAGTCTCCTTAGTTATTTACTTGCAAAACATGGATGGCAATATTGTACATTTATGCAATACCCTGCATGCCGCTACGAGTCTTATTTAGGTATGAGATTAGGTGAAAACATTTTTGTTGCCGTGTTTAGAATAGGTTTTTTTGTGCTCTCATACTAACAAAACGGTGGTTTGCGTCTCCTATCTTTATCTGGGTGTCCTATTCTGTCGATACTGTACGTCTTCATAATTCCCTCGACGTCGGAAGTTAAACTCAACAGCCCTTTACCTTCATTAAATATACCTCTCCTGGCTTGCCCTTTTCGTGACTGAGGGCATCAGCGCCCACGTCGTATCAAACATTCGAGATCGAAAAACTGAGATGCGGGGGGGAAACATTCCTTTCCCCCGTTTCTACGCCTTTCATAATGAATAGGCGCTCCATGTGAGACGCTTAAGAAAAAAATCAGGAGCGCCATATGCCAACATAGGAAAAAAAACAGGGGCACTAAAGCTTTTTCAAGTCTTTTGAATTCCAAATCTTTTTCACACGGCCTCACTCCCCTCCTCTTCAGCAGAGTGACCTAGTGCTGTTGGCCCGGGGGCAGCCAGCCTACGTGGGGCCCGCTCGCCTAGCCGGGATCCCTTTAAAAAATTTCGGGAGGACGCGTCTGCCGCGGCGGAAGTGGCCTATGACTCGTGCAAGTCCGAGGAGATGAGGTGGTTTGAGTCGGGGGAGGAGCAGGGGGCGGATTCGGAGGCAGATGGAGGGAGGTAGTGGGGAAGGACAGGTGTCGGGGAGATGAGAGTGGGGAGGCGGTCAGCGGATGTAATGGAGAGAGAGAGAGAGGGATTCCCAGGATTTCGTGAGGAGGAAGTCCGTCGGGTTATCTTTTATTTTCTCTCTCCTTCTCGGGGGTCCTGGGTCGATTCACTCTACCTCCCCCCCCCCGGAGGTATTTGACGAGTGGTGGGGGAGTGGGTGGAGGCGTGTCGGGGTTGGGGTGAAGGAAGAGACATGTTTTAGGGGAGGAGGAAGAATGTATCCTCCGTGGAGGGGTCGACGCTGTGATGTGGTAGCTGGGGGAAGGGGCGGGGTGTGTTCAATGTCGAGTTTTGAGGGTTGCTTGATTCGCCAATCGCGTTCAATTCTCTCTCCGGTCAGAGGAGCACGGGATGAAAATGAATGACGAGGCGAATTAGTGGCGACTGGATCTCGTGGAATACGGCGTAATTTCTCGGCGCTTATTCCTTTCACTCGTTCCTTCGTTGATAAATCATTTTATGGGGCTATGAAAAATAGGAAAGAAGACCGCGTTCGTTAAATGGGCATCACGCCAGCCTGCTATCTCTGGGATTCCGGGGTCTAACTCAAGCTATGACGTGGACGTCTGGTCCATGGTAAATTGAATGTAATGGTAGAATTTTGGAACGTAACTACGTAAATAAGAAAGAATCACCTTGAAAACAGACATTTTTGTATTAGGCCTATTTTTCAACAAAAATTTGATAAACGAAAGGTTCTAGCTCTTATAATAGACCATAGCCAGCATGATACAATGGCTTACTAAATTGTATTGAGCGTTTGGCAAAATATAAAGACGCTTGATACGTCGATATGTTGATCGAGGAAGATTATACTTAAGATTATGGGGAAAAATGATAAGCAGAACATTCGTGCTCATGAGAAATACTAAAAACATTGCTGCCGTCTGAATTTGTAATTTTACGTGGGGCAATCGAAAAGTCTTTCGCCTAAAATGAGAATTAAAAATAAATGTTTCATTTACCACTAGAAATGAATATCAAATGTTTCAGTCATAGGTTCAAGGCGTTATAACGTCTGATGAAAAGGACTCGGACTCCTCTGGAATTAAGAAATGGTGTTATTTAAAGCTTACAGGAATTTTTAAATTTTCCTCGTGTTAGGAGGTCATTCAGAATCAGTGAACAATCACTTGAGCACTTTTAGACTTCGACGAGGAATATTAAACATTTTTTTATTACCCATGGTCAATTATTAGATAAAAGGTTATTTTTAACTATCCTTGTATTTTTAGGAGGGCCATTCAATATGCCAGCGACATCTTCCTCTTGCATATTTATTTCCGCGGTTGGTTGTTTAAAACGGACTCCATATACATTGTGCATGCCTTTTCTAGGAATACGCTACTTAATAGAGGTAGAGTAAAATCATAGTAGGTCCTTCAGGGTCACTTTTATAAGGAGCCGATTTTTGCTCTACATAATTTTTTCAAACTTGGTTAATTAGTGATAAGTTATTCGTCTAACAAGTTCCATAGATGCTTCATGTTTGCCACTCCGCGGCAGTTTTTTGCACAAACTCTAATCACACGCCAGAAATAACGGAAACTAACCATGGATTCAAGGAAATTTAAACATGAACACCAAAGTACCACTCCATGAACGCCATCACAACCTTCAAAACAACAATCAAATGTGACTGACCACGGCTCACTGGATATCGGGGGGAGGACAGAAGGCCTACCACAGTAGAAATGAAAAAAGTAAGCGTGCGACAAGAAAGGGTTGCAAACGGTGACGAGGGAGGAAACGGGGATGGTCATTCCTTTCGGATTCACAGTGAATGCACGTAATTTCATGAGCTTCATCGTGGCCTGGGGAGATGGATAATTAGTAAATTATGCAAAATAAAATGTACTATGTCTTTGCGCATTGCAACTGCGATTTTCAATAATGGGCCATTCACATTTTTTTGGTTGATGCTCAACCTAGTGCAACTAGATGCTAGTATTAATCTTTTTCATGCTTCTCTTCAAAATAAAAGTCGTGAGAAAAAGGAATATACGGTGACGAACGAAGAAAATGCATAGAGTATTAACAATTTCGCTTGTTTTCAGCGCAGTAATTGATAAGCAAACAAAAAAAGATTAATTGGATTCGGAAATATTGGCAAACATATGCGCCGATTCAGTACAAGTCAACCCGATTTATCGCCAGCGTTAATGTAATTCGATTGTCTAAACATTTTAAATTCATGATTTTTGAATTTAGGTTGTCTTTTCCAAATTTTTGGCGCATCCCTCCCTTGCTTCTCGATGGAGTCACGTGGCACCAGCTGGTAACCACTGTGGTGCGCGGTTTCCTGACCACTTTAATTTAAACAACCCCGTACACCGTTTGCCCCCTCCCTTAGCTGATGCTCCGATACGTGGTTACGCGTTCGAACTAAGATTCACAAATCTCGACGCATCGCCGTCGAACGTATCAAGAAGCCCTCCGATGCACATTCCTCATCCCGGGCCACGCCTCCATCTCCGAACCCCCGTCGCTCACGTCCTCGGTAGATACCGTGAGCGCGGCCGGCAGATTGCGCTTCCGCCGACCGACATTCCAGCATCCACCGGACGCACTCTCAGAGACCCTTTTGCCGCCCCCATCGGCTCCCTCATAGACGTGAGCTCACCCGCCCCCTCACCTGCCCTCCCACGCTTCTCCTGGAGATCCCTCCTCCCGGGCAGTAGCGGTCGTTAATGAAAGAGAGCTCGGTCGGCTGGCTGGCTGGCTAGCTAGCTAGCTCTAAGGCCTTTCTCTTTCCAGGCCGATAGAAAACGACCGAATGGATGCGTTTCGAAGCCCCCGGGAAGTCGTGAGTCGGCTCTGCAAGGCAGCGGCCGGGAGGCGGGCTGCTCGGATTTAAAACACCCAAAGGGGTCTGGAAGGATCGACAATCGAATTTGTATGACCTACCTACTGATTTAATGCTCAATACTATTTTTCGGCGAAATGTCCTTTGAAAGGCCGGTTTAGAATGCGCCTATTAGGTCAGTAATGCGAACCTTATTTTCTCCTGCAAGGTACTGATATTTATAATCAGTGGTGCTTCACAATACTCCTATAGCCTTCAACGACTCAAACAGATTTCATTACTAATTCAGAGGACCATCGCCCAACACCTTCGAGGTTGACCCTCGGACCGTAGGTTGCCAACAGTTGCCGTGGAAACGATGGACGATGATTGTCTTAGGAGTGGAGAATAATGAATTCTATGATCCCTTTGCATTGTTTATAAAATGTTTAATAGGAAAGCGACTGCATCGCAAGACAACAGCCATATTCCGCGAGCTTATTTTCTGCCGCAGTTCTTCCATCTAACCCATCGTAAAATAAGTAGTAAATTTTACTCCTCCATCCATGTAATAAAATCCTTAAATCGCTGCAATTTAAAAACAATATCGTTTATTAACCGTGAGTTTTTATGAAAATATGCACTTTTGTAAGACGCAGGGCACTCATAATAAAGATAATGTACAAAAGGGCAATTGTAGAAATACTCATATCGCGAAATAAATGGAGGTGAATAAAAATATTAATAAGGTACTGTGTTTCCGAGCACAAGGGAACTCAATCGATGCGGATGAATCGCCGCCGAAGACCATTTCGAACTTACATATTGGCCTCCAGTTGTCTTCAAATTTGAAACAGAGAAAAAAATACTAAACTTACGCGTTAAACAAACGGAATGAGTTTTGAATTCCACTGAATTATATTCTACGCTACCTGGCCTGAACTTTATGGGATTCCTTAATGATAAATGAAATACAATTGGTACATTCTTTTAAGTATTTCCAGTGTATACGATGTACAAACACACACTTGTACGTGATTAAATTGAGTGGAAACTTATCGAGCATATTTTATCCATCCCACTGCATTAATAAAGCCGCTGTTAGCCAGCTTATCCGGGAAATCAACCTACCTGTGAGCTAAAGCAAAATCCCCGAATTATCGAATCATTCACACACTATTTGATCTGATCGCAATTGGTTTAACGTTCTTGATACTCCGTTTGCTGATGATCTATCTCATTTTTATGGCTCGACTGAATTCGTCATCCGCTCCCCGCGAAGTGAATAATACGAAAAGGCGAGACATCACCCCTTGGACCCTCCCCCCCCTCTCTTATCCCGATACATTTGAATCCCTCCTCCCATTTGCTTTCCCACGGAAAAGCGCCATCGCGCGGTCGAGTGTGGCAAGAATGAGGGCGGAGGGTGGGGTCCTTTTGAGAGAAGGTGGGGACGGGAGGCATAAAAATGGAAGAAAGGGTCTCTCGGGAGGGCCTTTAAAGGCACAAAAAAATTAACAACCCCTTTCGGAAGAGAATGTTGAGAGGGACGGAGAGGGTGGACGGTGGGCAGTCGGGTAAGAGAGTGGGAAGGAGAGCGGTTAACTCTCCCTCCCGTGATGGAATGCATTAAATACCATCCACTGGTCGGCCCCGGAAATAACTCACCGCCGGACTCGCGTGAATTCGCTCACGTTCTCTCGAATTTCGGGTATCGCCTCGGTGCGGTGCGGATTTATTGCCGAGGATATAAGATGGATGTTTTTACGAGAGGTGGCATCATGATCCCGGTGGCGCGGCTGCGTAATATCCCCGGAGGACCCTTCTCAATGCGCGGGAGGACTCGGCCTTCCGTAGGTTACCTTCCTGGTGTCGTCGCGAGAATCCAGGGGAAGGGGTGTCGTTGGGCCTCGTGAAGGATAACCCCACCTTCCCGACCCATGGTTCGCATCGACGATGATTAATGAAGATCGACCAATGTAGTGCCGGGCGGAAGTTACGAGGCGTGACTCCGTCAGGAATCATTACGAAGCGGAAAAATGATAATAATAAGCGATGGTGAATGCGGATGGGTCACCGTATTAGTGATGATGAAATATCGGCCCGTGCGAAGGTTTTGCTTCCTGAAGTTTGGGTTGGTGCCGTCGTTTTTGGCGTCGTATGTTTTATTCGCAAGGTGTTCCTAATGTGTGTTCGGCTAGGTAGCTGGACGAACGCTTCTCTCGAGAGGTTCGAGATTAAAAATTAGGAAGTAGATCGTTTTCCGACTTATATTATTTTATTATATTATTTATTAAATTATATATGTATTTAATTGTGAATATAATGTAGTGTAGAGAATTAGATAGCATAACATTCCTAACCATTAATAAACCAGGAAAAGGAGCTGAATAAAATACCTAGTGGGATATTTTTAAAATATGCATTTGAAAAACTTGATGGAAAACAACAAATAGAGAGTGAGACAAATCTTGTAAATTTATTGAAGATTTGTGAGCCGTTTACAGTAAAGGGTCTTTTGAGATCATATATACCAAATGAGAAAAAATATGCCATCATAGAAAACGCAAGAATAAAATAACGGCATAAATGCGGTAAAACGTTATTTAATCTATTCGTATTTCCACCCACTGTAAACGTAACGTGATTATTCTTCTTAGCGGTGCAAATAGTAATAGCAAAATATCATTAGGCACCGAAGCGCAACAAGCAAATATTTGCCGGTAATATTTTCCACTCATACAACGGTCAGGACTAATCATGTAATTCTTACTTTTCATACAGCAACTCCGCAGTGCTGAACGCAGTAGCTGTGAGTTTGTGATGAGACCTTGTCATTAGAAATTAAAAGAGGATTTTTAAACGGGACGTAATCTCGCTGTTTAAGTTTCCTGTGAGCTAACGCGACGAAAACAATGATTTCCAGGGCACGCATTATTTATATTTACACAAACCCATTGAAAGACGAACTACGCAAAATTAACCTTCCCTTCTTAATATGTGCTTGAAATCCTAAGAAACGCATAGCCAGCTTCCGCAAGGAATATTCGTTGTTGGTGAAGATTAAATGACCTCGGATACCTCATCTTACCCAACCCACTGCTCCGATCCTAAGTCTCTGGATAAACACATCCCCATGAATCGACAGAAGCGGGGCGGATGTGATACCAGAACCGAGATAACGCCGTAATAATTAGAATAGAATAAGGAACCGCGGGAGGAGGAAGAACTGGAGTGCGAGGACGAAGTCGTTCGCGAGTTGCTTTCGCTGGATAGGTCCGCCGGAGTCGCTGTTGTCGCAGCTCCCGGTCGACGGCTGAGGGAAGTAGGGAGGATTATGACAGCCGAGACAGGAAGTGGGGCTTGGGAGTAAGTAGGTGGTTCCATTGGGTCGCCGGAGAACAGCCTCCTTGCCTCGGTTTCATCGGGTGGACGCGTTAAATTCCTTAATTCCTGGCGAGATCGCCAGGGGTCGAGGAAGGAAGGAGGGGGGTTGACGGAGAAGGCAGGGGGAAGGAGTCAAGAGCGAGACGGAGAAAGAAGCGATGATGGGTTACGTCAGGGTTCCATAACTCCCGTTCCCCCGACGTGGACTGCATGAGAATTCAGCACGGAGCCTTGGTGGGCCTCATTGCCGCCGTGGTGCACTACACGTGTCACCTCATGAAGGCAGAAGAAATGCCGTTGCTTTCGTTCACATCAGAGGTTGAAAATCTATGGTGCGTGTGTAACGTGAGCGAGCTGAATAAGCGTCAGTGAAAATTCCACGCAGAAAATTTGGTAGGTCAAAACCAAAGATTCCGTGGCATTCCGTGACGCTTGGGTAATTAGTCATTTTTATTTAGTCCACTATTCCTTAGGGGTTTATGATAGAATGAATATACATGTATTTGACCATGTTGAATAAGCGATTCGAAAGGAGGAAGAAAATTCGATTGAGATGCGACGAGATAAACGAGAGAAAACATGACTGCCATTTGTACAAGCGAGTCACACGGTGTGAGATCTTGGATCGATACCTTTTCCTTTCAGTTATAAGGTAAACACATAATTTTTCTGATAAATGTTATCTGAACTACCTTTTTCGATAGGGGTGCATTACCTACTTAAAGATAATAGAGACTATTATTTCCTCCTTAACTTCAAACTGCATCACTCATTTGATTTGCTTTGCTCATAAAATTTGCTCAAGAAAACGATAATCGTAGGGCGTGATGTTCGCTTAAGGACGCCGTGATGATAAAATACGATAAGATGTCATTCCGCTCACTTTTATTAATATTATTATTATAAGAAAGAAGTGGGCTGACTGATATATCAATTATTTTTTTCCTTTGATCATTTTTACGAGTGGTCTTAGGCTTCTTGTTTTGGATATTTGAAAAATTTGTCGAAGAAAATGTTTATCCTCGCCTGTCCATCGCCGCTTAACTAGTCCGCAAATAACGCAGCAATGAAAATTATACTTAGACACTTGATACGTAACATTATAGGAAAATAATTTTAAACTGATTCAATATTTAGATAATAGGAATACTTCAGTGCTAGATACTGAGGCAATTGGAGTTTTCGACCCTCTGACTTACCAGTGTTTCGGGATAAAAGGTTTATATAGTTATACAAAAAGAACGCTAACGTATTTTAACAAGCGAATGAGATATACGTACGTATAACCAATCATTGGGGGAAGACTAATTAAAAAAAAACCCTAATCATCGTTTGTCCCTCATCCCCTGCCGCCATCGACGACGTAGGACTATTTTAAATCTATGCCTCGAGGGAAAAAAAGGCATGCGAGTAATAATATCTCATGGCTCATGCCGATTACTAACGTAATTAGTTAGTTATTCGTTTCCATGCTGAAAATACTTTCTTGTAAATAAACCACGGAAATAACGATAGTTAAAAAAATGCACCGTCTTTCGATACTTCTGTTTGTTTGACCACCGAAACGTAAAAAAAATGTAATCTCTACCACAACTTCCAATAAACTGCGGGAGATTCCGCAACAGTAACTTTTAACGGAGTCATCCCCTAATATGCATGGCAATGCAACAATTTCAGAGTGTAAAAATAATTCGCTTTGACCGGGATCCCGATCAATAGGCGAATGATTTTTACACTCTGAGATTGTTGCATTGTAATCTATGCCAATTCATAATTCCATTGCACTTGAGCACTCTTTCATTCCAAGTTGGACTCATCTCCTGATAAATAATTGGTTTGGTCAGAAACTGACCATGAATCAAAAGCACTGCGTAAGTCTTTCTCCTGAATTGTATGACCGCCCATAAAATACATAAATTTTTGGAAGCACGTCCTGGTAAATTGTGGCCTCAACGTGTAGTAACGTGATAATTTGGAACGATACATCACATTCGTCAACGATTCGGTCAAATCGTACGTACCGATTTATGAAACGACGCTTAAATGTTATTACTGAACCATTTGAATGTATTCGCGTAAAGAGGAATACGCGATTACATTGGACGCTTTATTTTATATCGAAGGCAGTGGTCCTGTCATGAGTCCATAAGCATCAGAAATGATTGCCCATTCGTCAAGCAACCCACATAAATACATGCCTGTAAATCCAAGACGATTATCGAGAGAATCATTTGAATAAAAAAAAACTAGAATTGGATCTGACACCTGTAGATTCTGACCCTGGTCTCATATTCCACCGCCTCTCCCCCAGGGTGGCAAAAGCACGTCTTTTGTGATGGTTTACAATTTTTAAATTTAACGTATTTTACAATAAGTTAATATAAATAAATACGTGAAGTTTTTTAATTTATTCCATTCCTGTATAGTTCTTCTGGGCCTCCCACGTGCATTTCTGCTTTCATGTGCCAAACTCAACTCCGCCTTATGATTCATAGTCACTTCAGTAGGAGTCTGATTTTCCCACAGCATTAGCCATTATTCCAGACACTCGGTTGGCTCTGAGCGATTTATTTGTGGTGAGCTCCATCAAACGACTCAAAAGGAAGGGAATGGAATCCCAGGGAGGAGAGAATAGAGACGTGAATGAGATTGAAAGAAATAAATATTGATGGCGGAGGCGGAGAGAATTGTATTATTATATGGTAAATATATGAAAATGACGTCTGCCAGGGAATTCATAACATGCCAAGCCCCTTCGGCTAACGTTACAGCAAACGAAAAAGTGCCATCCACAGCGGAAAAAATAAACAACCGAACCGTTTCCATTTATTAAGACACAACACACCTTCTTGCCTTTTACTACAAAGCAGATACAAAAAAAGTTATCGTAACGTAAAAGTTAATGATGTAGGCAATATAGGCCATTGGAATAACCGCGATTCAATCTAATTTTTAGCAGATAAGGATTAAGAAATTGACGATTCAGTCAAATCGTTTTCAGGGACCCTACAAAACCTACCTCTAACGGCTGTATTAAATGTGAATTGAATTATGAAACTTAATTCTCTTCTCCCGTCTAATTAGTTATTGGGCATAATTCTGAATGGGCCACTCTCCACCCAAATGAACAACGATGACTTTTGAGAAAGGTTACTGTGAGTAAGCTTCAACCGTTTGGTTTTGCATCGGGGGTGATTCAAAGATGCAATCCTACAATCGGCACTGTTTATAAAAGCAAAAGAGGCGACGACGAGCCTTTCTCCACATCCTCGAGCATTCAGTTTCCACACAACCTGACTTCCTGCAACGTAAACAACCAGGGAAACCCAAATCAGCAATGAGGACGAAAGCCTCCCGTGTTCCTCCCCCCACCCTCTCCCTTTCTCTCTCTCTCTCTTCCTCTCCCTCCCTCCCAATCGGCTGGTTCTCCGGATGACAACACCGGAGGGGGGAGAGTGGCGGGGAGGGGAGAGCAGAGGAAATGCGCGGGTCATTCACGGTTTAACACGCCTCAGTGCCGGTTCGTCTCTCCGCTCGTGCAGTCCTCGGAGCGGCCGTGTGCGTGTCTATTTCCTTGTGTCTTCCCACACGTCTCAGATGTTAGAGGACGGAAATTAGCGTCCCATTCTGACTACCGAGCGACCACCCCCCTCCGACGAGTTGTTCAACTACCGACTTCATCTACGCCAGAGCCCCAACGAAGGATTCTCCGCGTGCATCGCAGCAAAAGACAAGCTTGGACGTTACGTCTCCCGTCAACCCGCATCGTACCTTTTAGATTCTCCTCCACGAGAGGACGAACTAATTTCAGCGAGGAGGGGAGGTGAGGAGTGAGGGGCGGAGTGGAAGTGGACGTGACACGATTACACTTAACCTTTCCCTCGACACCGACCGAAGGACAGGCGACCTTTGACCCATTTACCTTCGTGGCGCGACTCTTTGTCTTGATCGAGGCGGAACGAACGGAGGGGGACTTGGGGCTTCTTGCGTGCCTGTGTAACGAGAGAGGACTCGAGATATCGACACCGGGAGGAATGGATGAAGAGGGGGCCGGCAAGAGGGCGGGGCCATGTGCGTGCTCTCGGGTTCCGAAGCAAGCGGGGTCAAATCCGCACGGCGAGGGCTTAATCGAAGGAACGCCGCTCGGACTCTCGAGGGAGAAGGTCTCGATTACAGTCCGCTGCGCGATCTTCGTTAGGTTCAATTGTAAATGACAATTCCGTCCTTGCCGCGGACGATGGTCGAACTCGAGGCTTGTCTTGCTTGGAGACAAGTGATTCACATACTCTTTTAATCGGTTCAACCACATAAACATGAGGACGAAGCTTTTGTAATGGATGTTTTGTTTAGATGTCAAGGACGCGGTAATCTAAGAGGAGTTCTGAAGATTTGTAACAATTATCGAGCATGTGTGTTCACGCTTCTTGAAATTTTGCACCAGCAAGGGTAAAAATGTCTTTCAAAACCATGACTAAAGTAGGGTCGACGTAGATAGATGATGAAATTCAAAAACATGTAAAATTGAAATGACGAAGCCCTTATTTTAGCGCATGTCTTTTTAGTAATGTGCTATGGCGATTTAATATTTATTTATCGCAGCTGGTATTTATAAACGCGTCGACAGAAATTATTATTCCATCATTAGAATGCTATAAATAACATTTAAATCGATATTTTAAAGGGAGATCATAATGAATTAAAAAAGCAAGTATATTGTACGAGAACAACATGGAATGGGGAAACCTCGCTTAATGATTACAAGTGTGTACCGAAGTACATATACAAGAACAGGGGAACCAGTAGTAATGCAAGATGTGTGTGGACTTTGATAAGCCTCTGTCAAAGTTTACACACAGTTATTCATCCCCAATGACATTTAATAACCATGTCGGCTGATTAATCCGATCCGTAGGGCGTATTTAAAACTCTATTCTAAGAAATTCGTTTGCGATGATGTGTGGTAGTAAATTTGGCCATGAATTTTGTATTTCTTCAACTGGAAAGAGAATTTTTTCGGGAAACTAATACCGTTCCTGTATCTCTTTTGACTTTTCCCAGGGCGTGAGGAGAGAGGCGGTGGTGTCGAGGTGGTGCTGCCACCCCCTTCGCCACCATGGCGGTCTTCGGCATGGTGTCCGCGGTCGCGGGCTTCGTGAAAGTTCGTTACCTCGTGGACAAAGCCATTATCGACAACTGCATCTTTCGGTCCCACTACAGGCTCACCTCCGCCTTCCTCTTCGTCTGCTGCATCATAGTCACGGCCAACAACCTAATCGGTAAGTCACCGCACGGACATCCCCCGAATGAAACGCCTGACACAAGACCCTCCCGTATCCCCTACCTCCGTCTTCCTCCGACGGCAACGAGCATCGAGATCTCCCACCGGGGGTTTGCATTTGCTCAGCGTCGCCGAAGGATGATTACGTGACGATCCATGTCGAGATACGACCAGGAGAGATTTTTCAATGACTTGTGATGGCGGCTTTCATCTGAGTAATCCTTACCGTGCTGCTTTGTTCAATCATCCTAAACGTACTTCATTGTCTAGCTCTTTGACACCCACGTCGGCTTGCGAAAACAAGCTTTTGAAACATTCCTGGATCGCCGGGCTCTATGGGAGTAATCTGGGTTCTCAGTTTGAGGAGTCTGCACTAATATTGTGCACGTATGGGGTCCGAACACATTTTACCTTTTTCTCATTAAAATACCTTTGAAGCAAATAAACAGGGTAACGATTAAGTCAATGACAGACTGGATCAAAACTGCAAAAGTACTTGGGAGTGTATAAATGGGCAAAGACTTGCATGCTTTAATTTGATCGGCATTGTCAAATTGCTGAATTTAATTCATTATAGTATCATGGTTTTTAATCAAATCTGGACTACATAAATGACACAGTTTCAGGCATAACATGGTGGAAATCCTTCATGATGAAAGAAGGCACTTTGCTTTTCCACATAGACTGTTTTTGTTAGATTTCACCAAGTTTTCATTACATCGTAACACCTAAAGATGTAACGCTGTAACGAATACATAGTGTACATACATCCTACATTTCCTGTGTTGCATGTATACTATGTATTCTCGCCTGTACATAGTCAATACATACGTATGAAACATTTGATAACCTTTCGTTTTGATAAGAACAAGCGTATATTTATCCTGTCAAAATTATGATGACTTTAGTCAATGTGTACTCTTTTTCTTGCCTCCCTCCCTCCCCCTATAAAGGTGATCCAATCAGCTGCATCACAGACGGAGCGATACCTGCCCACGTGATCAACACATACTGCTGGATTACGAGCACGTTCACGCTTCCGCACCAGCAGGGGAAGCCGGTGGGGACGCACGTCGCTCACCCCGGTGTGGCCACGTACGTCGCCGGCCGAGACGAAACCTTCTATCACTCCTACTATCAGTGGGTGCCCTTTGTCCTATTCCTGCAGGTCAGTGCACCAAAGGTTTTGCAATTCCATTTACGTCGAAAATACGTTATTCATTCAATATTTGTACTTTAAAGATTGATGTTTGGTCATCTATCACTTGCTGGTGATCCTTCTAAGGGTGTGGCCGATTTTCAACTTTGGTGATTTAATAGCTTTAATTCCCATTAAACTCAGATTGACACAGACGATCTATAAGGTATTTAATTGCTTCATAAAGGTTGCAACATGCACGGAAGAGGCGAAATAACTTCAAACAGATGTTCCATCCCAAGTTTCAAAGGCTTTGATGGCGTGTTTCACCTAGGACGTAACATAAAATTCCATGTTTCCATATTTGACCCAGGGATGACATCCCAAAATAAAGAACCAAGGAGGTAATCTACTGTACCCATTGCTACACCGCCATACCAAGGACCCTGTCATTGTTGGCAAACAAGAAGAGTAAGGGAAGCGCTTCGACGAGTCATGGATCGTGGATGCCCCTGGTTTTCCTTAATTCATTGAGCACTTAAACAGATGTCCAAGATGTAACGAACGCAAATGACTCTGTATATTTATCGGAGATTTTAACCGTGTTAGAAACTGAAAAATCTCCTTGCTTAGTGCAACATATATAATGTAGTACAGTGCAACATATATAATGCTACATTCTAATGTAGTACAGTAAATTATGCAAACAACCGACAGTATTATGGAATTTCAATAAATCACCCGAGTTGTTTGGAGTAACTCGGAATTTTTATATATGTGCAGACGATGTGAAAAATGAATTCGGCCATTGAACGTTTTTGAAGGTTCAATCGATATTATTTCTGTCACCGTTTCCAGTTAGGACCACTATTATTTCCTCTCGGGAGCTTTGGCATCCCTGCTAATTTTGCCAAGTGCCAATGATTGGTTTGCATCCTGGCACCGAGCTTGTTATGAAGTCTGCGGTGAGAATTAAGACCTTGAGTTGAGGCGAACTCGTGAGATAGAAATCGTTAGTGAAGAAACATTGTGATGTCTTGGGCGACAACAAGTTTTCGTTGGGGAACGCCGAAACTTCCTTTGTCGGTTTTATATTTAAAAATATTTTTGCTGACAGTTCGCTAAATGGATATCCGGAAAAAAATTAGATGGAGGAAGGCCTCTGATACTACAAAAGTTGTACTGTTTTGCAAACGACTTTTTCGGGTTCCGTAAAAGGTTCGGAATAATTTCGCCTAAAAACGAACGTATTTACGTTGAACTCCTACATTTCACTTGATCACACACAGTGGAGTGGAATGAAATTTTAAATATGTTTTCCTGGTGCTTACCTGAAATAAAAACGGAACCTGATGCTGCCTTTTGAATTATATGTCGGAATCCTCAATTAAATTGGAGAATAAAGAATTCACTTTTTCGCAACACCGCTTGCGGAATGAACACCTGGACTTCCCTAGTGTAGAATCTGCCACTCGAAACGACGACCCCGCCTGAATATTTTTTCGGTATGGTGAAGCATTGCAAAAATGTTAGCATTTTGTTGGATAATGTTTCTTTCCAAATTTGCGCACATTTTACATTTGCTCCGTTTGAGGATAAGTAAGGTACGGACAGGACGGGCCCACTTTTGTGAGAACCTAATGAATCACGTCTACAACAACGAGGTTATGGGGAGAAAGGGATGGAGATAAATAAAGTACCTCCATCGACGGATGCCGATCGAAAGTGGTTAACTACAGTGCCTTTCACTTCGACATTTCTCGCTCCAGCCCTGTTCTCGCGTCTCCTTGCCGCCGCGGAGGCGAGTAGAACTTGGGAGTTGGCAACGGGAGGAATCGGGCCACTTGCCATATAATGTCGTCTCAGAGTATCCCGCGGCGGATGCTCTATTCAAGTAGAGCCTTGGACAGGAGAAGGAAAGGTTTGGAATGAAAACGCCAACGTGGCAAATGCGCGGGCGCTTACTAACTTACTCGCGGCCATCGGTAGTGGGTACCCGCTTATCTCTACACATATCAGCCGACCCTCGGGTCCGTTTTATCGATTCTCGTACTTAGTGCGATTAAAGTACTCAAAACGCCCACAATGAGCAATCCCTATATGCCCTTGCCTTCGTTTCGCGAAGGCTTTATCTCTCTCTTATTTATGCAACGTCCTTTATTCATTTATCCGTGCGGCTATCACCACGCTATTGTCCCCCGACATCAGGGTATGGCGAGGTACGCTGTGGTTCTCTTTCCCGTGTTGAGACACGTGAGAGTCCATTCTTAGTAGGATGGAATTTAACGGGCATCTTTAAAAATTGTATTTTTCCAAATAACAGGGAAAGAAGCGACGGTAGTGTTGACACTGCAAAGTATGGTTTTGAATTTTTGTATGCGTATGGGCGTTTAACATTATTCAGTAGTAACAAAGGATTAGAGAGATAATAAAATTCGTCGGAAATTGTTATCCCTCTTCTATCGAATGTGTTCAGAGTGCTTAATTGATTTATTCTACGCCCTTATATTCTACCATATGCGTAGGGAAAGTAAACGGAAGGCAGCGTACCTAAAGAGGATTCTACTGGTATATTTGCAGTGCATTCATAACCAACGAACGATTGCGTAAAATTCAGTCTCCTTTGCGCTTTTTGCAAACAAAAAGGATAGCAACACGGGGGTCTATCTCGATGATTTTATGTGGTGGAGGTCGTCCTCGAAACAGGATAAGATTATCAGCCGGATAATATTACTCCCACCCCCATTTTTCCCTTGGCATAATTCAGACTTTCAACCCCCATGCGCCATGATAAGGCGAGCACTCAGCCGGAGAAATTTACGGTGCGACCCACCGATGGCGTTTTATCAATAGAAACCTGATGGCCGCTTCGAAGAAACGAACCATTTCCTCCTCCTTTGCCGCCTCGTAGGTCAGTGTGCTACGTGCATCTAATCGAGGGGGAAAGAAAAATAGTGAGAGGGTGGCGTGTGTGAGTTCCAATGCGAAACGTTGCGACACGAGCCCTAGATACCCGTGACTATGCAGATCTCGCCGATGAAGCCTCTCCGCCTCCTTTTCCCTTCCCCGCGTTCGCTGACTAGCGCCATATTTCCAGCCCCAGAAAACTGTTTGTGGCAGTGGCGGCCTTTTTTATAAAACTCTGGACACGGCCAACCATCGAGAAAATGTTGACGGCGTAAAAAGGTCGAGAGATCTTTTATTCTTTCTTTTTTTTTGCAACCGCCTTATTAGGAGGGACACGGGAATGGGGTAAGGTTCGGCAAATACCGACCGCAGATCGACGTCCTGTATTGCAAAGAGTATCTTGTGTCCGAATAAAGCGATGTTGTCATTAATTGATTAGTGTCGTATTGAATTTACTGGAAATGAATCAGCAGTTGTTAATCGCTCAAATATCGCAAGGGATGTGTGTGACGTGTGGCCTGATGACGCGGATTTCACTCCTAATGTTTAAGATACGACATTACCTAACCAATAATGAATCATAATTCACGAGGAGTTTCGCGGTAAATTTTGGACGTACAAGTTCGAAATATTGTTGTAATTGTATTGTAGAACTGGAGGAATCTTTGCCACGACCAAGCTACTGTTTATATTTCACGGGTTTCGCGTAAGTTTTTCTCTATTCATTCAATGGGATGTTTCAGAAGAACTTCACTACCTGCAAGTGCTGTTGGTTGAAATATGGGTACATTCTTCCTTGGATCAGGTGTGAAAGTACTTCTGCCAAAAATATATCACCTAAATGACCGATATAGATGAAAGTGGTGCTCCATGTGTATACTACAAATAACACTCATTTATGGATGCTTTGACCAAAAGATCTCCAAATCCCAAGTTTATACACGACAAACCTCGTCTCGACGGAGCCAGCTGCATATGGTTTCACCTGATATTTACGAGTGTCACCTTTGTCCCGTCGCCAGATACGCGAGGGAAAGCAGAAATTCGCTCGGGAATAGTTTTATACAACTCAGTAGGTGGAGCAGGCACGTGCGCCGTCTTTGCGGCCCGGCATGCAATACTCCCATTACTTCCCAAGGCCTAGGCGCTTTCCTCTCGCAATCCGCTTTAAAATCGCTCTACAGAAGGCGGAAAGTTGATACAGAGGGAGAATCGAAGATTTGACTTCGAATTTAGCGGGCTGGTGTTTGAAGATGATTTTCACTGCAGCCCAAACCACTCGCTGACCTACTTTCATTAGGTTTTACTTATGCAAACCCATCCGCATTCAAAAGCATTTTGTTTTTCAAATTTATTTTACATCTTGCTAATTTTAATCAAGTGAAAACTGACCATTTTTCCATAGAATTTACTGGAATGGAGTCGCATGAAATAAAATGAATATTTTATTACCGGATTCGTGCAGTTGCCGTGGTCAAGTGGCAAAAATGCAGAAAACGCTCTAATTTTACTAGAATTAAAGAAAATAATGGTGATAAATATATATGGATGAAGATGTTTGTACTAAAATAGTAATGCTATGAAGCAGCAATTTACCACGATGTGCCGCGATCATGTCGTTGCCGTCATAAAGCGGGTACACAAATGAATTAAGATGAATCTTCAGTTGACCTGTGTGAAATTACCTTTTCGTATCATTCGAATACCTATTTATAATGGATTTCACCTTTCATGGGATAGTAGAGTATTTTCTAGTGAAGTTAGTCCAGGGAATTCACGACGTCAAATTCCTTATTGCATCTTCCCAGAAGGAAAACCAGTTTTGCTGATGGCAACCTGCAGCCAATAAGAATACGCAAAGCTACGTCAGCAAGCCGGAGACAATTTCGCGGTGGTCTCGGAGTGGTCCAGACGAACAGAAAGGCATCAAATAAGATGGCACAAAAGTTTATTGAAATGCTTTTTAAAGGTACAAACTCTGCGCAAATGGAAGTCCACCATTGAAACCATAACACCCATTAATACGCAATATGCACGTGGGAGAGGGTCATTTTTTTTACTCCTTAAAGCTTATTCGTTAAAGAGGACTCGGTTGTGTGGGATATAGTTGACGGGCATCTCTCTAAATACAGCTCATATCACCTTTTCATATGGAACTCACAAGTTATTGGACTCCCAGAAAACCATGAGAGCAAGTATACGATAGATTTAAAAAAAGTTGTTTAAATAAAATGTTGAGATTCGCATTAAAATGAGCAAAAAATCGATAAATGCTCCTCGATTGCTTCGTGTTTTTTTTATTTGTTGAATGAACGCGCATTCACTGCGTCTGCTATTGTAAATTTGCATATTTAATCCAAAAAGTCAGAAAAGGAACGCTATGAACCAAATCAAACTACCACCGTTGTTATTTTACACAACCTAAGTTTCATTGGAAGGCAACTTACGTAACTGAATGCAGCTAAATACAAGTCGTGCAAGTTGCTCGGCACGGCAAGGCGCTCAACTGTTTCATGTTATTGCATCGTCGCCAGCAACGAGCCTCGTTTACGTCGGGAACTGAAAGCAACACTTAATGTTCTTCACCTACGGAATACATCCTTCAGGAATTCTGAAACGTTGTTATTAAAGGTGTTGCAACGGTGGGCATGCGTACGGATGCAAACCCTTCATCTGACGATCTAAAGTCGTATAATGCCCTAGTTTCGTTTTTACGATCCATGCCTCCTCTTTCTCCCTCCCCCACCTCACCCTACCGAGCGATGGGATACCGGAGGAGCCGCGGGAGTCCGTTGGGGACGACCCATTTTCCCGTAATGCCAGGAATTCGCTCGTTGCAATCTCCACCCACGGCGCATGGCATTAAAAGCGCAGGCGACCCATCCACGCGAAGCGACTGCGCTCGAGGCCGTCGGGGTGCCTTTCCCGGATTCTCCCGTGGACTCACGCCCCGTGGTTTCATTCCCTTTATTTTTAGGTCACTGCACTCATTCCCAGGGATGCTCCCCCCTCCCCAAAAGGCTCGCAAAGACTTCCTTCCCGGAATCGGTTGATATACTCGGTCTTGCAATCTCGCGGTGTGCCATCGTTTAAAAAAAAATCTCATTCCCCTGATGTGTAAGTCGGACGCCATGACAAATGCAAGTGGTCTTTCGTGAATCATGCCACATGACGTCTGGGCATTTTTGCAGAACTATCTCCCTCCCCTGGACCTCTTTATTTTTCAACTTCATCGGTGTTCCCTCCGTTTAAGTGTTTAATACACATAGTGTGTATGAAATAATTTACCTTGAGGGGTCAGTGCATTTTCACTGTTCCCCGTTTCTCTTTTAAACTCGATCACACTTGGAAGTTCCTATTTTTCCCTTATGGCAGCACACAATTATGCAAGCAGAGATCACTAGTTCGTTGATTCAAGTGCGAATGCTCTAACGTAACCATCGTAACGGTAATCACACTGATGCTTTGTCCGTCTATTGTATTGATTTTGTATTAGTTCCATCTTCGGAATATTGAAATGCGATCAAAGCAGTCGAATGCGAAGTGGACCGAGCTGTCCTGTGTTCTCATTTTGATTATCCAGTAAGATCACATCTAGATAGGTTCCCAGAATTTTTAACTTAATTGAACCCATCCTTTCGATAGAATGTGCCTTGAGTACCTTAATGCAACGCTGAAATTGTTGCATTGAAATGCATGTTTGCGGATGACTCCGTTAAAAGTTACCGTATCTCCCGCAGTTTCTTGAAATTTGAGTATCTTAGGTTAATAAGACCCAGCGTGATCAACTGATGTTTATGGCTTCACTTGCTGCGCACCTGAAGTACGTAGGGGTTATGCGAGTTAACGAGTCAAGTCTTTGCTAAGATTTCTAATGTGTCGTTGATTACAGCCATTAACCCTCTGCATTTGAGATCACCATTTTTCCAGGAAAAATTATTTAAAAGCTTCCACTTCATGAGAATTACCCACCATTGGCTTCTTTCAATGAGATACCTGGGGACGTGCTCACTCGAAGTTCTTCTCCAGATGCATCCCAAGTGATAAGACGGGGCCGAACTTGAAAAATGAGTGGCATTGATGAATTTTATGATGCATCTCAAAAAGTAAAGACTGAGACAATGTAGAATTTAAAGTGAAATGTGAAGACACTTCACGATGGGGTTGGGATTATCTCACGTCCTCTACCATAAAAACGGAATTTCATTTTATGGCGTCGTCACATTTATTCAACACACGTCTATCTTTGTTACTCGGGTTCAAGACACAGTTCGAGTCCATCAAGATCTCTTACGAACGGGTACACGTTATTCCCCCGCGCAGCAGCGAGGCAGCGTTGCCGAATCGCACTTCCATTGCGCAACGATTCATCTTGCCAGACGAGTTTGCGAAATTCCTCTCGGTAGCAAAGATGATGGAGAATTTGACGACTTTTAAACACTCTGTATCACATTAGTTATAGTAATTCAGTTGAAAAATATCAGGTGACATATTTAAGAGCCCCATATAGAATAAAACATGAGTTACACGCTCTTGCATTGGCTCTTTCCTATCCCAATAATCTCATTATTTTCCTCGTAGCTATAATACCTGCAATTTTGGACCGATTTGTTATCATCTCCGCTATATTAGTTGCAGGAGCGCATTCAGTGTGTTCCTTACACACCTGAGCTTATTCTCGCATGTAGTGACAGCATAAATACTCTTCGTTTGACTTGATTCGCGGCAATATTCTTTTCCGTGCGTAGTTCTGGGAACAGGGGAATGTTGAAGACAGACGGATCCTTTCGGAAGCGATTTTTAGCAACTTCGGGCGAAATAAACGGACAGCTTTCACCATAGTCTCGTTACCCATTTTTATATTAACTTTGATCAATTTTCGGTCATGTTTTCGATCGCCAAAGTCGTGTCAGAGGAAGATAGTTATGGCCATAGCCATTTAGAAGATGGGAGGCATTTCGATGTCCAGTGGCTCGTCTTCAATGGCCACAGTTGAAAAATGAACGGATCAACACGAGCCCGTAGTGTGAGAGGATGAAACTGGTGGAAGGTTTAAACGCAGCGACTGACTCCACGTCCCACTGAAAACATTCCTTTCGCCCGATCGTGTTTTGGACGTCAACGCTCGCAACGAAAGCGTGGAAACATGGGAGGAACCGCAAGGGAGGTTATTTCCAGACGGCGCGCGAAGGGAGGAAAAGTGCTGGGAATCGGACCACGATGACCGGCAGAATTCCGCTTCTCTCCCTCTCGCTGGTGGTGCCCCAGCAAGGACGCCGTCTGGAATGGTGTTGGGGAGGGAGCGATTCGGGGGTCTGACGAAGTGGGGGAGGGATGGGGGAAGGAATGGGAGGGGTTCATCATCATCTGGACGCCCACGCGGTCCCACAGGCACCAGCACCACCCGGGCGCATTTGGGAGAGGAAAGGCGATGGGGCGGGGGCGAGTCTGTGGAAGAGGGATAAGGAGAAGGGGGAGGCGACTCGTTTTGGTATGCAGGGCGCAGGTGTTGAGGAGGACGGCGCACGGAAATTCGGATTTGCCCGCCGTGGAATCGCGGTCGGGAGGAGGGGGGGGGGAGGCTTCCGAGCTCAGTCCCAGACGTCCGACGATGATCATTTCGTTCGTGAGTCGCATAGACGTCGCGACGAATAGCCGGTCGCTGCCCTCCCGACGACGTGCCTATCCACTGCAAATGGCTAGCTCTGCATCGATTTCACGAGTTAGCCACCCTGTGCAGCTACGATTCTTTGTCCCTTCCTAAGGCAATGAAGAGGTTTGGCACATTTCACGACCGTTAATCGGAAGAAAAATTCACGATATAAGAATCATAAATAATGAAAAAGGGAATCGAGTGTGTTTGAAGACCGCTCAAGATGGTCACCGGTCATGCGAAAAATTCCCTCAAGAAATCAAAACACTGGATGCCTAAAATTTTAATTTTACTATGACGTCTTGTTTTTTTTTAAATCATCATTCTGAAATTCCAATTTTCTCCATTTGTGATCTAAGGATGCTAAGTTTTTTAATGACTTATAATTTATGAATATCAGCCATCACGTTTTTATCAACCAACTAAGCTAGCAAATCATTATTTTGAAGCAATAAGGGAGTGGTGTGTACATACTGTGTATGCAGCAATTAAAACAATTAATAGGTCATATAAAATTGTCCATACGTGAATGCACTTAACCTTGTGACGATATTTTAGAACCTATGTTATTGAAGTATTGAATGTGTTGCTCAGAAGAATGGGAGCATGCTTCTTATGTTCGCGACCTCCTTTGTGAACCTCTGACAAATCGCAGTGCCTCAATTCGCTTCGGATCACTCGTTTAATTCTCATGTCCTCCTACCCGGTTGATGGCTCTTCAAGCAGCAAGCACGTAGGCAAGTGCAAAAAAGGATCCCGCACCCATTTGTTCCTTCTCGTAGTACAAAAGAAGGTACACACGGGGTCTTAACGAGCGTCATTGGCCTTTTCATGTCTCTTTCTCTCTAGATGTGTGTGTACGTGTGTGTGCTTTGTTTTAACAGAACTCTCTCTTTCCCTTCCTTCCGTCCCCCCCGGACGCACAGGGCATCCTCTTCTACACCCCGCACTGGCTGTGGAAGAACTGGGAGGAGGGGAAGGTGAGGGCACTGACCGAGGGGATCCGTGGCTCCGTGATCGGCTCTTCCAAAAAGGATCGGCGTTTGAGGCAGAGCAGACTTGTGCAGTACGTGGTGGAATCCATGCACCAGCACCAAGCGTACGCCGCGGCATACTTCTTCTGCGAGTTGCTCAACCTGGCCAATGTGATCGGGAACCTCTTTTTCGTCGACACGTTCCTCGGCGGTGTCTTTCTCACCTACGGAACTGACGTGAGTGCTCGAGTCTTGAATCCCTCGGCGAGCTCAAAAGGCCCGCCCGGCGCCTTTGCCGCGCCGTGACTTCCAAATCCAGCTGATCAAGTCCCTCCTTCAAATTTGGGGTCAAACTCGAATGATGCCACACCCTTTCGGAATGGGAAGTGGGGACGAGATGCGGCTAAGGGTTTGCGGGAAATTAAACAGGCTCTGGAGTCGTAAGGATTTTTGTTGGAAACGGCCTGATTGTTGGAAAGAATTGTTTTAGGAGCCAATTGGGCTGAGTGACCTGTTTTTGAAAGTGGCCGTTTGGAAAATTTGTGGCAATTTTGATTAAGGAAATAGGTTAAAAAAGGGTCCAGAATCACCTTCTATGAATTGCCTAAGACTTAATACCGAAAATTAATTCTGGGTATGAATCATGAAACAGTAATGAAATTGAATATCCCCATGCCATAGAAATAGCCTATGGAAGGAAAAATACATAATTGCAGCAAGGTGCCTTCCCTCCAAAGCTCTGAAGTAGAATCTTATTTTTTTACTGTTTGAATTTAATATAAAGGGATTAAGATACTGTATGAATCCACAAAATTATTCACACTAAAGTTATTGGAGAATAACGCTGTCATAGCAAGCAGCCATAGGTTCATAAACTTGCTTTATCAATCTCTATTTTTCCTATTTTTTTCTGCTGATTTCACTCCGCTCAATTTATATACACCTCAGTAATGAAACTCAATTTTTCGGCAGCTTAAGCTTAAGCGGAGAGCGGGCAATGCTGGCAGATAAAAATTCCTTTTGGGTGCACAAGAAAAACTAAAATACAAAAATAATATGTATAAATCTGCTTATCCGCGAGTCAAGTGAATCACCACAATCTTTGAGGGGTATTTACTTTGCAAGAAATATTGATTAATACATTCCTAGAAACACAATTCGCACGGTAAAAAGAATAATTGGTGGTGTTCAAGCGCAATGGCCTTTTCTATCTAGGTCGGTAGTACCGAATTGGTTATCCCCTGGCGCTTTGCTTTGAGAGAAACATGGGGATGCCCCGTTTCACTTTGCCCTCCTTCCTCGATCACTTAATCCTTCGCTTTCTCCGAATAAGTCCTTATGGCTAATAGCGCAAATAATATCCACTGCTTTGTTTCCTTAAATAAATGTAGATAAGTGACAGACTATGTCATGAGGGCGATACACCTCGTAATTCGAGAATTCACGTAGAAAAAACTAATATTTTGATTAGGGTGTCCGCAGATTTCATCCAGGTGTGAACCCCGGATTCAATGGTTGAATGCTCTAGCCAAAATATCTCGAGTCCCTTTAATGCTTCAGTTTTACCATTAGTAAAGTATTATCTAGTATTACCGAAAACATGAATTTACGGAAGGGACCTGAAAGCATCACTATGAGTTTTTTTCTACCGTATTTTCTCAAGTTAGCCTCAAATCTCCCCTCTGAAAATAGCGTTTAAAACTACAATTTGGAGTGACTAATCCTGGGCATTGTTGTCGTTCGCAGGTCATTCAGTTCGCCGGTATGGACCAGGAGGACAGAGCAGACCCGATGGTGGCCATCTTCCCTCGGGTCACCAAGTGTACCTTCCGCAAGTACGGTCCCTCCGGCAGTCTGCAGGACCACGACGCCCTCTGCATCCTCGCTCTCAACATCCTCAACGAGAAGATCTACATCTTCCTCTGGTTCTGGCTGATCGTCCTGTCCGCCCTCTCCGGGCTCGCCATCATCTACTCAATGGTCATCATCGTGTCCCCCTCGGCCCGTCGCAGCTCCCTCCGCCGCAGGTTCGTCAACATCATCCAGGTGGGACACCACGGGAGCGGCGGCGGTGGAGGCGGCGGGAGTGGCAGTAACGCCGCTCTCACGCCCTCACCCATGCGGGTGTCGCGGGCGCCGCCCGGCCTCTCCTCGCTCATCAACCGCATCTCAGTCGGCGACTTCATCCTCCTTCGCTTCCTGTCCTCTAACCTGAACGTGATGGTGTACCGTGAGGTGATCGAAGAGCTGTGCCAGGAGATGGGGCTCAAGAGCAACCACTCTCCGCCCATCTCGCCGCCGTCCACCCTCGAGCTGAAGCCGATGGGATCGGAGAAGTACGGCAAGGAGACCGAGACATAACGGGGGACGGAAAACGGACGGATCTCCTCCTGATATTTGTTTTTAGTTTGGTTCGGTCCACCATCTCTCGAGATCCTTCCCGCAAGAAGTTCTCCCAACTTCCCCTCCCTCTAGCTGGGGCGTGTTCACACAGAATGAACTGGTCGGGGGCCCAGTTTCTTGCTCTTCCTGTCAGGAATTCCTGAGCCGCTTACCAACCACTCCAGATGCAAGAATACAATGCACATTGGTAGTGATCCATGTTAGCTGGTGCAGAACGACTGACTGCTCGAAACAACTGGAATTGGGCCCCAAATCAGACTAGACCTGACCAGAGTACTCTGCCTGATCTTTTGAGACTTTGTGATCACTCGAAGCAAATCAGGCGACAAAATATGCCGCTGACCACTTCATCATGCCTATGTGCAATTGCTGTGAAAGGGGCCGTGGCTTTAGAAGCTAAATGCTGTGGAGGAAAATGAATCAGTTTGAAGGTTGTTTAGGCCACATTGTGAGTCTGCTCAGATCTTGTCTAATGCTTTGTCACTGTGCTTCATCTAAACATTGTGAACACCCCCATACTCCCCACCGTCCTCTTCCTCCAGACGAATGGCACACCACCGAAAGATGAAACAAAGGAAAGGGAAGCCTGCATGTGAAGGATCTATTTTGAGGCTCTCCTTGAACTCTTCCTGCCTAATATTATCCAGCTTCAATGGAGAGAGAATGAGAGGGAGAGAGTGATAAAAGCCATGCTTTCTAACAATTTTAAAGAGTGGACCTGCTCGCTGGTCTTGTTTTTCATGACCGTTTCCTGCGTGGGTGACTCGCCCTGCTGCCTTCCCAAGTGACCTATGTGTATTATGTAGTTCTGCTGCTGTGTTGTTCTTTTTTTTTTACTTGGTGCACTAACACAACGAAGCTCATGCTATATATGTATGTTGGTATGCATGTTGCCTCTCTCCCTCTCTCTTGACTGCTTCAATTTGTGGGTTGTTGTTTTTTTTGTTTTCTTGGATTATGAAATGCCTTCAACGGTGGTGGTGACTGGAGAAAAATGCCAGTTTTAACTTGCTTTGTTTCGAGAGTGCCTTAAGTGAAGAATATAATCAGTTTGGGAGGGAGAGGAGAAAAAAAGTATTTGCTGTATTCCCCCAATTATTTATCCTCTTTGATGTTAATTTAAAATTCCTTCTGGTTCGTCTAATGGCACCTAATGTCGTATGATAAGTGAAGAGGGAATACTTAGGAGAAATATTTGATTATTTTCTTTGTTCTAATATTTTTCACTACTACCCAATGATTTATGTGGCTGGTATCCAGCCACATGTTTTAGTGGCCATTGGGTTTTTGTCTTCCAAAAGCTCTTTCTTGCTAACTATTTGCAATCCATCTATCCACTACTCTATGCTTAAAAAGAAAATACTGCCTAGTCAGAATTAATATCTTTTTTTGAAAAATTTGACCAATTAGTACATTCCAGATCATTTCCTCATAATCCATTCCATTAGTATCTCTTTAGAATTAGGAGCAATTTCAGCAAATTATTGCCGCTGAGTTAATGTTTGTAGTGTGATTTCTATTTTCTTTATGGGAGAGCTATTTTTAATGAGTGGCAATGGCTGCTATTTTTAGTTCCAATAAAATAACATTATTATACTGCCACTTATTTGCCTTAATATCTTCTCTCTGTAGAAAGTGCAAATTAGGAAAACAATGAACTTTTTGCATGCTCAATGAATTGTCTCATTAAAGGCCATCTAGAGTTTTAAGTCAGCATTATACGCAGGTGAAAAAACTAGGTAGGCATTTTTAAGGAGTAACTCAAATTGACTTTGAATATGCTCATGGTAGAGTGGTATAGAAAGTATTTTTTTGAATGATTTACAACGCTGAGAAAGAGTTGGAATTGGAAGAAAAGAAGAAATAAATATGGAGGAGGAGGTTTTATTTTTGTTCATGAAAGGTAGTAGAGTTTCTGATGGATATTTTAATGTTGCACCAGTGATAATCAATTTCTTGTTTTGTGAAAACTGTTTTAAGAGTGAGGAAATTCTATTTTAGGAATGCCAACATTGCATATTTCCTTCCTATGCATCTGCTTTACAAAATTATAGTGAATCACATATCGTGGCAATGGATGTCAATGTCTTCCAGTTTGTTCTTCCCATAATATAGTTCCAATCATTAAGGAGATATGGTAGCCTTTCATAAAGTACAGTAAACAACTGAGGCCCTCGACTATGAGGGCAACAATGTGGACTCCATAAATTTAAAACTGTTGTTTACAAGGCTGTGTTATTGTTCAACATCTTTTGATATGCTTTGTAAAAGAAAATTTGTATGTACCAATAAAGTTTATATAGTAAATTTAATCTGAATGCAATTTTTGGATAACTGCTTGCCCTGCTGTCTCGCATAGGTTAATATGTGTAAATTATACATATAAATTGATAATTGACAAAATTGTATGCAGATACCAGACATTTCTGAAATGCCATTGATAAAAACCAAAGGTTTTCATAAATTATTTTCAAACTTTACTTTTTATTTATCTTTTGGATTTATTTTCTATCATTTCTTAAGTTTGCAAAATTTATGGCAATAATCAGAAGTTAAGAAAAATTTAATCTATTGTTTCACTTATCAATGTGTGCTTTATGCTATTAGCTGAGTCACAGTAAGTTTCAGAGGGGTGCTCACATGTTTCATTTGTCATCAATCTTTTACATCACACCCATGCTAAAAGTGGAAATCAAAAATCTATTGTTTGTTTGCACATGTGTTAGCTGCTGAGGTATATCAATTGGCTATGAGAAAATAAACACTTAAAAGCCTGCCTTTGGTTAATGATATTCTGCGGAAGGGAATGTCCTAGGATAGGAATAAGTTTTAATGTATTTGCCTCCTAATGATGAAATACAGAGTAATAAGCTGAAAGGTTTGTTTAACAACACATCATGAAAATCCTACAGTGTGTCAAATTCATGCGGGGTGGGATGGGAGGAGGTCCTTTCCCTATGCTGCAAGTGGATTCTCAGGAAGGTGCTGCCCAAAAAGGAACGAATCTCGAGTCATCTGGATTTAAATTAAGTTTTCATGTTAAATCACTTCTAAAATATCTGTCTTGAATTACATGCTAAGTCCATATTTTGAATTTTAACCTGCAAAAACCTATCGTAATTGTCTATGTGATGATTTGAGTACTCCTGGAGTTCACATCCATATAAAATGAAGGAAGGATTATTTTTTGGGAACCTTGTCTGATACATTGACTAGGGAAAATGAATATGCATACCAGAATGTGGGGAAGGCACAGTCATACAGTCAGCAATAGTGAGCCTTATTTCCATGACTTTTGACTGATAGAAATGGTACAGACTATCCTTAAGTCCTTATCATGGCCATATTACAATGGGGAAAATACTAAATTATATTTGGAACCTGTAAAAACCTGTATAAAATATATGCAGTTAGATCCTGAAATTGTATTCATGTTCAAAAAAGATTTGTAGCATCAAACATTCTTTGATTAATTGGGTTCCTTTCAATGCGAAAGCTAATCCTAGATTACTGCTGATACTCTTCATAATTGCCTGACTCTTTAGAAAACCATTTCCTCCATTGAATATGATAATCCCTTGCGAGCAAAAAGATTAAAATTATTACTCTATGGTGCCTACTGTTTTAAGCAAGTTTTGGATGGACATACTCGACACCGCCAGACTTCCAAGCCTCTTTCAACAAGACAACCTGACACCCTACACTACCATAAACCTTCCTTTGAATGCACACTTTCTGTCTCTCTTCATTCCATTCAACATGCATGTTCTTTTCCTACCCTACTTTGTTATCCACTAGTTCAATGCCTTCTCCTCCCTCACCATGTCTAATACCTCTTTTTTTTTCTTTTCAATAAGTTTGAAGTAATAGTCACCAAAAATTTAAAAAAATATTAAAGCACACAACTATGCTGAACAACATGGCAGTGCAAAAGGGTCTGTAGTCAGTGCTGTTATTCCCTTGCTAGCAAAAGAGTACCGGTTCAAGAAAATCTATGAAATTATGAGAAAAAATAGTTCAATGGGTTAAGATGATTCTTTTCATATGTACATCATCCAATCTCTCATCAATCCCGTGAAATTTAGGGCAATTGTCTTGATTTCATGTGCCTCTTAAGTAATGATGGACATTTTTAGAATTCATGTCTATTATAATGTACAATGGGCATATATATGTAAAACCATGAGAGGAAAAGACCTTATGAGAAAGACAAAAACATAAGTACATAGAACAGATTAAGAAGACAGTAAAACAGAAAAGCTATCAGGGTGTGACCAAATCAAAACTCAATGTAGAAAACTGGATGGTGGCAGAAAACCAATCTTAAGATTGACATGATGATGATGTATTCACCATTGTTAATGGAAATGATGCATGTTTTGACTTATGTAATCATCACAACTAAACATAAGATTGAAAACATTTATCATTTTCAGTGTAAATACTTATCTGAAATGACAAATTTGAATTGTTTTAATTATTAATTCTAGTAATTTGTCATTCCATGAATCTTTTTTTGGGGCAAAAATCTGCTTAAGATGAATGAAAATATTTTTGAGTAGGAATTTGGAGAATTTTTTCTCAATACCTCTCCAATGCAAAATAGAATAGGTTAAGAATTTAGAAAAGTGACTGGATGGGACTGAAATGGATTCCATGGTTAGCGATTATTTGGAGTGGATGGCAGAGCGAATATACAAGGGTAAAACTAAATGAATAGCCTACAGTGTAGGAATAGGAAGCTAATGAAAAAGGGAAACCAATGATAGAGACTCTCCAAACAAAATTTTAAGACACCTCTATGTCCAATATGACATCTGGACCAATGCATGTAATCTCAAAAGTACATTTTAGTGGATGAATGTAAGTACTAAGTGGATGAACTTGGTAAGAATATGTTAGAGTTTACAAATATATTTTAAAAGTCAGGGGGGAGGAGGAAGGAAAGCTGAATGGCAACTATGTAGGAGAAACAGATTGGTTGCATTTAGGCTATTAAAAATCCATTTACACTCAGATCTCTACATGTAAACATCAAGCTTCCATGCCAAGAACGTACAGTGAATTTAATGAAAAATAGAAGTTCTACAAATTTTACCGGGTAAGATCTGAAAGGGAGAGAGAGTTTTTTTTGTATTTCTATGAGGCTTCTGTGAAGTGTTCGGAAAGGTTATGCAGGAAAATCAAAAAAAATTGGCATTTCACCAAAGGAATTCTCGAGAGGGATTTTGAAGGGGAAAATATAGTTACAATTTCTCAGAATCTTTTAATGTTCAAATTCATCATATTTGACCTTGCATGCACCATACTCCAAGCCCACTCAATGGCCATTAGGAAGAGAATGAAGTGACAGCTTCTCATGAATCAATCTGAGAACAATGGGTGTGCAGGAAGAGCCCTTGCAATAACTTTGAGGAGGCAACTGTGACAGGTGTGAGGAGGCAAAAGTAAGCATGAGATTCTACACTCCTATAACAGAAAAATTTAAGTGTATCCAGACCCCAAAACTTGGCATATCCTGTTTTAACATAGCATATCCATAAAATATCCTTCTTGACTGATTCTCAAGGAATACTTGCAAGCCACTCATGAGTTCTTTTTTCATTATCAGGTAGGCTTATGTCATTTTTAAGAGGAAGATTTTATTTTCCTAATAGCTTAATTCACTTTGATGGTGAAATAAAGATAAGCACAACTCCAATGAGTATTCATATATACATTGTGTACCCTGTTAGTATGATGAGCTCAGATTTTTCATCCCTCCCCTAGGAATTATATAATGTTACAGGATGCCTCTTAGCAATGGATCCAAACAGAATTCACAGACAAAGTAAATGGCAATTTGAATAGTATTTGAGTTGGAGGACTATGCTATTATTTATTATTATTATAGGTAATCTACTAGTTAAGAAAGGTTTTAGATAGACAGAAGCTATCAAACGATACAGTGGCAATTCCTTTCTCTCTCCTAAGAAACATTAAGCCCATCTTCAACTCTGTATACTTCCTTCCTCCCTTCATTCTAAGACTAAAAGTTACTCCAATGACGAGGTGAATAGTTGTAAAATCATTTCTTTGGAAAATCTGTTTAAGTAATTCCATAAATAATACCTGGAGTAATGCCACAAAGCACACTGCATTCAGTCAGTATGCATTTCTCAATTAATGCACTACTATGCAGAGATTTACTCTGGATAAGAACATAGAGCTTGATAAGAATATGCACCCATATCTCATCATTGCCCATTTGGTATGAGTGGCTTGCTAATGTAGCCTTTGGGGGAAAGGATTTGAAATACATACAACTCCAAAGATATTCTCAAATAGAGGTCCATAACAATAGAAGGTTTAGAGAGTTTCAAACTGCTTCTATCTTGTATTAATTGGCATGATATTTGCACAGACTCTGTTGAACAAACTTGTTTTTCAAGTAATTTTGGTGATTTCCTAGACATTTTTGAAAATTGATTTCCTAAAAAAACACTAAAATTCCCTGACCGAGGACATTACTGTGTTCATTGTGGTACAATCAGCTATGTTACTCAACTTATGTTTTGAGACAGGAGATTTTTCAACAGCTCTAAAATATTCCAAAACACTATGTCTCAATAAGAAAGGTGATTAAGGTGATTTAACGAACTACCACCCCACTTCCATTGTCCCCATTTTTGGTAAAATTTTGGAACCTATAATGAAAGATCAAATATATGATTTTTGAGTCAAATAATCTGGTTTTCAAATGATGGCGTGGCTTTCGATCTGGAAAATCTACAATTTTGGTTGTAGAGTCCATACTTAATTATGTCATTAATGCATTTGAAGAGAAGGAATCTCTGTGACACTATGTGATCCTAGTAGTTTTTGACTGTGTCAATCATTCAATATTACTATCAAAGCTAGAATATTATGGTGTTAAAGGTGTTGCACTGAGACTAAGGAAGTCATATTTGGATGATTACTACCAATTGATTGAACTTGATCTTAAAGTAAAATGTGGTATCCCACAGGACTCTGTGTTTGGCCCAGTACTTTTCATCATCATGATTAATGACTTGCTCTGTAATATGAAATCTACATCTGTTTTATATGCTGATGACACCACTTTTGTGCAAAAATGTCAACATCTAGAAGATGCAAAGGTCTAGTGCTTCCCAAAGACAGGATAAGGAATGTTTTGATATTAATTTTACATTTAAATACTAAAGAAACTCAGCTTATTGTATGCAGTCTTAAATCAAAAATAACTAATATTGAAACTTCTAAAGTACTAGGAATTTATATCATACAAAACTTAACTGGGAGACCCACATCAGTCAGATCAGTAATAAACTGAGTAAAGCCGTTTATATGTTAAGAAAGCTCAACACTCTCATTTCAAATGAGTATCGTTTGACACTTTACCATGCCTTTTTTCAATGTCATTTGAATTATGGAGTCAAGTTATAGGATCATTCCCCACATGTTAAGCAAATTTTGCTGCTCTAAAACAGAGTTATTTATTCTCTTGCTAATATACCACCACGTGATTCCTGCAAACCTTTTTTTATTGGGTATCGAATCATTGAATCAGTGAATCTAAATACTACTTATTGTAGATTGTAATCAAATCAAAACAAATTTCATTATGTGAATATACAACTGTATAAGTATCTGTCTACTCAGTTGAAATTGGACTGTATCCAGAGTTTCAAGAATAGGATATATACTTGGTTACTTGCTCATCCACTTTACTCATTTGGTGAATTCTTTTGTGGCAATCTTCATCACATTTAAGAACTTATGTTCGTATATTAAGTAATATTTATATTAATGGCATTTAATATGATTGTACCATTTTTCAAAATGAATAAAGGATCATTATTATTATTGAGTCAATGAAAATTATTGAAATAATTAACTGACTCCTTTGCATTTATATCGACTGCCACATTGCCAATTTTTCCATCCTGCATAAAAAAATCTTGGAAGAAGAGCCCTAATTATGTAAAAGTTGATTAAATTTGGAATTCTAATCACATTTTCAAATGAAAAATCAGAAATAATATTTTCATTATATTATTGATTTTAAAATGAGAGAGTGCAAGGCATGGTGGGGAGGAGAGAAGATTGTTTGGAGAAATAAAAAAGAAGCAGGAAAGATGAATTCAGAGCATTTTGATTAGAAATGAGATGCTAAAGACTGTGGTAGAGGTGAGAATGTTCGGCAAACAAGGAAGGGACAGGAATGGGATAGGGATGTCGGATGGAATGAAGGGAGGAAGGAAGTATATGGAGATCAAGAAGGGCTTGCTGTAAGGTTGGTTGTCAGATTGTGTTTACTAAGAGATAAAAGGGAACTGTTGATGTACCATTTGGTAGCTTGTGTCTATCAATATTAAATGTAGCAATAATTAAATAAACTGGGACTCAGCAGAATCAGAATCAAATGTGAAAGTAACTTTGACTTTTTAATGTAAATCGAGTATGGACAGCCAGGATAGTTCAAATGTAACTATGTCAAGGTCATGGGCTTACATCCCACTATGGACATTGGAACACTCTTAAGTATAGTGGTCCAGCCTCTAAAAAAAAACTGATAACGAGTGAAATAGTGTGTAGAGAGATCCCTAGTACAAATGACACTTAATACTGAACTATGACATGTGAAGTGTCACTGCAGCTTTAGACCAAAGGTAAAATACCCATAAACAATTTGAGTTTTGTCAAAAAAGTCAAACCAGTGCAAAATGACTTTGAAGTGGAAGTTGTTTTCTACAATTGATATTTGTGTAATAGATGCTATTCTGGATAAAAATTGTCTTGTCACTTAAAAAGATATTTATATTGGCCAAGAACGTTCATTCTTTTAAGCAAAAAAAGGTTCAAGGATACAGAACAAAGATATGTAACCTGCCGTATTTGAAGCTTCCATACCTTGCAATGATTTAAGCCAGGAGTATGTGCTATGAAGATCAATCAAAACTTGCAAAAGTTTAAATTGTTCCAATTTTTATGAATAACAATTTCATTTTTGCATGAGAATGACTTTAAAAAAATTTTAGCCTCCTATGTAATCTCTAATTGATTTTGGAGAAGTTAAAGTTAAAACTTTTTATTAAAAATCTTAAATAATTCCATAAATTTCATATTTATGATATTTTTCCTTGCATTAGTGTAATTATATAACATTACACACTTTTTTTAATCATCCTTTTAAATAAGAAGATTTCAGCACTTGTAGCTTTCCAAGTACATATGAAACAGTTTCCTTTGTAATTGGCATTTGAAAGTTAAACAACTTGGCTTTTCCACTTAATTTTTTTTAAATTATCACGACATAGGTTTCTTTATGGCATAACATCATCAGGATGTTATACCATAACGAAACTTAGGTCGTGATAACAAAAAAAAAATTTAAGAGGAAAAGCCAAGTTGTTTAATTTTCAAATGTCAATATGAAGATTTTCCACCAAGTTATGCCAGAAACTGTTTCATTTCCTTTTTAATGTCAGCAGGGATGGTGGGTTTGCCCAAGTTTATCCCCCTTGAACCTTTCTGTGGCTTATAAGCACCAAAGGTATTACAATAAAAGTTCATGGCAAAATTTATTAAAGCAACCACTTAAATTAACATTGAAAAATGCATTTACTTTATTCAGGGAAGTCAATGATTTCCTAGCAAATAAATACTTCTTTTTCTGTTTCATTTATCATGAGGATAAAGGTATTTTGATAGTTGCAGCCGCTACCAGTTCAGCTAAATCATGGATTAGGCTAATTAAATTAAGCACCTGACATGTTCACATGAATCACAGATTATTCATTCCACTCCAAAGAATTCCTGCTGAGAAAGACTGAGTTAGAAAAACCAATGCTTTTAGGATATTTGGGCTCAAAAGTCAATGACCCTCTTTGTATTAAAAATATTAGCAATGCCAGAGGGATTCCTCACTCAAAGACAAGGGCTTATCCTTATGAATCCTATTATCAGTGAAGCGATGATTGTGAAATTTTAATCACTGTACTTGAGTGTCATCAGAAAGAAAAGAAAAACTAATATAGGAATGGATCAAACTAAATGCACTGTAAATAGATGGAAGTAATACTGTAATCTTTAAGCATTTTAATTTCCTTATCACAATTAATGGTACCATTGGTTCAATGTAAAAATCTGTCATTTAATGCATATTTTGAAATCTCCAGTTATTTATGATTAATGTTTTGTTTAATGATGTAAGCTGAATGACTACCTACCTTCAATTTCATGAGTTTTTTCTACAGGTGTCATCATCTGGTTAGAACCAAAGAAGATTGTAAATCTATCACTTCACTACATGAACAAGTTAAGAGCCTTTGAGGATTGCATTTTTTAATGAAAAATAAAAATTTTTTTTCTGTGTTTTTAGGGCCAAGGTATAAAAATTCGACTGAACTACCTACGTGATCCAAATGTCAGTGTGAGTAAACACTATAGTGGTATGCAAATGGTAGATTATAATATTGATAATTATCAATAGAAATGCGTTTGAACACATGCAATTAAGTATTGCTACATTCCAGTTGATGAACAGTGTGCATTACCTGAATGCTTATAATCATTTCATGAAAACTGAATAATTTTTCATCTATTTTATATCTTTCCCATTTTCATTCAGAACTCATTCAACCTCTCATTTAATTGATTTCAAATGTTTCTTATCCGTGTTATGAACGAAAATTATAAGAACATATCTTAAGTATCAGTTCAAAAGGAACTACATCCTCTTATTACGAGTTAAGTAATTTAGTTGTGTCCATCATATTTGTGGGATTCAGGTAGTTTCCCATTGGCTTCCTCAATAGAGGTTTTAAATTGACATCATCACTGAAAAGACATTCCACTGCAGTTAGGTACCTAAGCAGCAGCCTCACTTAGGAACAAAGACTACATACATTGACAAACAGTTGGATGTAGTGGGGGTGCCAGGGTTTCTTATTACATGAAGCTAATGAATGTTAGGTCTGTGCCCATCCAAACCCTACCTTAAATGGAATACTACCAATTACTATAATAACTACTTAAGGTTCATACTCATCACAGACCAGTAGTAGGTAAGGCAATCAGTGAGCATGAGTACACTTCTGTCTGCCTTGCCTACATCATCACATGAAGAGTTGTACAAAGTTTCATGAGGTATCCCTGGACTACAGTTCAGTATAATGTCCAAAACAGTTGAAATAGTAAGCATAACTAATGTACAATAGGTTGGATGTGATTCAGTGATTACTTACATTTTTCTTTGTCCTCCTTGTGAAAGCAATGGTGCCCATCCACTACTGTACCCTTAGACTCCATAATATTTTATTACAAGGATCATAGACTTTAAAATGCTGTTTGATCAAAGACTATGCATAATTGACAAGTATACTGTCCATTTTGTACTGCATACTGATGATTTTTTTTGGATCTAATCAATGATATTGTACCTATTTGAAAGATCTGGGACCCACATCACTGAAAGAATGAAACTGCCATTGATAAAATCATCCATGATTTCATGGCTGTTACATAAGGACCTAATGAAAAGTGTCTTACTTCTTATTTAGAAACAGAAGTGACACCCTGTCAAAAACTAGCACAGATTATTGGACCTTAACTTGGAGTGAATCAGCTATTTTTACAACTTTGTTTCCATTTTTACCTGCAGTTCAGTTTCTGAAGTTGTACTAATGCAAGTAAAAGTTATGTGATCACAATTACAAATTTATCTAAAAATGGTAACGTAGTATCCCAATCCTTACTTAAGGTGCATTTGGAGAGCACATCAAAGGGACATCAGCACTGATGTATCCTTTTGATGTGGAAATTACTTCATTAAGTACAATCAACTCTGACAACCTGATGGGATTTAAATGCATGGTTTCTGGTGTCACTTGTTGGAATTACTTCATTTAAAATGAGCACAACACTTAGCTTGCTTTCCACATACTTTAACTTTATGCTACTCAGGTTTAGTTGTTACACAACATTATCAGATCACACATGATATCTTTGTAAAATGAAAGCTTGGTGTCACAAATTTTAAAGTTTGTGGATAATCAAACGAATATTATACTTATCTAAAATGATCAGATTTTTTGGGCCCCTAGGCTCCTTCATTTGCAGTAGGATAAGGCCAAGACGAAGTATATTATTGCCAATACGAGTATTCTCTCCTCCCTTCCCCAATTCCTTGAAAATCCTACCTCTATCACCAATCTCTAATTGCACAAATGAGCTGTCAGTCAGTCACCTTCCCTAATATAATAACTACTGACACAACAGTAAAGATTGGAACAGTATTAAATACAAATGCCTATTAGATACAAATTCTGCATGAAGTTAGTTAGCTCTGAGAAGTCTCCGGGCAAAGTGCAATCATCAAAGAGTGAATTGGTACTCAAAATTTAGACACATGTACTTAACTTGACATTTTAAGAGTAGAAAGGGTATTTAGCATTCAGGATTCAACTCACATGTCTACTTATTTAGTTATAGGAATTCTTATGATAACTTCAATGGCAAATATTGATTTTGCAAAAAATGGCACATGATTTTATGGTATTTGATAGATCCAAAGTAAAGAGTTGACACAATTTATTTTGCTGTGTTTCTACATTAACTTATAATGTTAAGATGAGACATGTACATTGTAACCATTTGTGGGGTGATCACCCATTGATTAGCAAGTAGTGGCACAACAATTCTTTCATGGGTCTGGGCGAAAAGCTGACAAAATAAGACACATGCAATTCTAATTTCTTATTAAAATTCTTTGCTCAATACTAAGGGTAGGAGCCCTTGGAAAGAGCAGTCTCTAGTATAGCTCATGGACTATGTTATCACTCCAGTATTATTCCACTAAAAATTAGAGTAGCTTCTTTGGTATATTTTTCCAATAATACTGAAAAAGTTATTGATGTTGAAATGAAATTTATTCCTAAGAAATCACCAAAATCAGGCAATCGACACCTATGATTTTATTTACAATAGGATTCTTGAATTATTTCTTAAAATGCTCAAGAAATTATGCAGACTTATACACCTACTACATGAAACCTGAGCTTAAAATGGGGAATGAATGTAAACTCAATGTTGTTTCAGCATCACTTTCATTTAGTTTTTGCTTAATTTTAACATCAACATTTATTGGAAAGAGATTGCTAAAGATCGCATGGTAAATTTCCTCAAATATAAATTATGTTAACTTATATTTCTCATTAATTTCTTAATGGTAGTCATAAATTTGCAAAAACAATGAAGAACAGATTGAAACAACACTATCCAATGAATACTCTGGATTTGGAAGTAACACACAATAAGGTAACATTTAGGATTGAATATAAAATGGATTTCTAAACTTTCTGATTACAGTGCTGAGCAAGTGAGAGAGTTGAAGTCATGTGGGACACAGTTAAGTCAGACATTCATCATTCAGTATGTAACTTTCTGCACTTTTAAGTCATGAATTTATACTGCAACTTGCCAGAGAAAAGAATACATGTATGCAGATGCCTTCCACTCCTCATTTTATCATAAGTAATCTACAGGGTACAGATTACTTTTGAACAGCCCCTGAAAACTAGTAAACATTCATTGAGATTTTCTAAACACATGTCAAAAACCCATTATACCATTGCAATGGGCTAGTTTTGCTTTAATCAATTTACGATAGTTTCCATCTTCCTTCATATCCTTAAAAATCCTATTCTCACCTCTTCTTTTCCCTTCTTAACAAATATTCTCTCTCCTAAAACAAGATAATAATAATAATAATAACAAATTTCTTTCAATATCAATATCCAGATAATAACAAATTCCTGGGAAACAAAATGGTGGCACAGGGAAAGGTGCTACCCTCCCCACCTTAGACTCTCAATGGGTGAACTTTGAACTCCTAAGGCCTTAATTCAGCATGAGCTGAACCCTCACCAATCTTCAGGTTAACCAATGTGGATGGATGAAGAACAAACTAATAGTTTTAAGTGCTTCAATGTTTCTCAATATCTCCTTCACTCACTTTATCTGTTCTCCAAGAATTTCCTCAGCCAAATTGCCTTTTAATACCATCCTGTTCAATACTTCTGGACAAATAATGAGGAACAAATAAGGGAAAATGTCCACTCAAGGAACCATGAGAACATTGTTATTTTTGGAAAATACATTGGTATTTTTACTTCAGTGATAATGGATTTCCGCCTAAAAACATCGATAATAAAATGAAGAGACTGGCAGCAGAGGGTATACTTTGGAGAACCACTACAAACCAATCCTCAGTTCAATAAACCATAATGACTAATAATACTTCTCTACTTTCTCTGGTCCTAATCAACATTTTACCATATAAAATTGGCAAGGCTTGTTAATGAGTCAAGTGTTAAGCTACTAGCTGGAGGATCTTGCATTCATATCCTCTAGTGATGTTATCACTGTACAACCCCAGCTGAACCCAAACTGTGAGTGTTGAGGGGGTCAGAGATCCAGCAGTATTTTATGGACTCCTAATCTTCCATGGGAACCCCAGCTGGTAGTGTGAAATGATACTTGCAGATGCATGAAATCCAAACATTTTTTGGATTTGTCAATTCAACATGAGCATTACTCCGACCTTTAAATTAAATTTATTGTTGATTACAAAGGTTTTATTTTCTATGGGGGAAGGCTAGAACTTGAGCTTTACTTCCTGTGAATTTCCTCCTGTTTCACCTTACAGTTGATTTCTATGGTTACAACTTTGTAACTACGTTCAAAATCGATATAAGATAGACAAATTTGACACTATGACTCAGGTAACAAATTACTTAAGAAGATACAGGAGGTACTTCAAACCTTAGCTAAAATTATTTCTTAAGTTTTTTATTACAGTTGTCATGATAAGAGCATATAATTTTTCATAAATTTCTGTATTTATATGAGCAAGAGCAGAGATATGGAATTGAACAGTTATTATTTGACTATGTATGGCAAGAATATCGCTATTAATCCAGTAGAATACCATATAAAGGAATAACACTTAGGATTTTATCTACTGCCATGCTTTAAAGGTACATCAACAGTTTTGATTCTTAGTGGTACAGCTATGGTAAACACTGGAGCTCATATTTTCATGAAAAATACATTTTCTTCCGATCTTTACACCATGCGATGAATTTTTTTCAATTTAGACAAAAATGTTTTTCTGCCATGCAAGACAAAAAAATTCACTTTGTATTACACCTGTCCTCATATTCTTAGTTTCATCCCAACCACAAATTTAATGTAAATTGAGTAAAAAAAATGTAATTTAATAATGTAAATTACAATGATAGCTGAATCAGATTTCCTCCAGAAAAACTTAATTCATGCAGGCATATTGGGTGAATAAACTAAGCCTGTGTTTTCTAGAATATTGAGGCCTTCAGGAGAATGATTATGCAATCATATGAAGGAAAAATAACTTCACAAGAACAGGCAGACCTTTTTTTCAATTTATCATTTTAATTTTTTGATGATTCAGCTCTTATGAACATGTATTTTTCATGATAATCTGAACTGTCGATGATTCTTGGCAGTTCCGAAACTCTTGAAAAATGATTGCTAGCTCATCTGTCACAGTATGCTCCATAACAATGAAATTAATGTGATTTAAGGTGTTATGTTATAGTGTGAGCTTTGGATTTCAATGATTATTTAAGATAGATACCCATGTTTCGAATAACTATATAAATAAACATGTTTCCATAATAATTATAATAAGTGTATTCCTATAAATTTTAACAAGATGCAGTCCAGAATTGGCATGCAAGGTTTTCAAATCCTACCTGTTCCCCCAGTCCACCTTTGATGTGATACGAAGATGAAGCTCTCTGGTCTGGTCTTGCGTTAAAGTCCCAGTGACTAGCTGTCTCCTCCAATCCAGCAGATCTCTCATGACTTTTCGTAGTGTGGTGAACTTGTATGTCTCCCGTTCCTGCAGTGAAATAAATAAGAATCCAAACAGATAAGCACAACTTATTGAACTTAATATAACTGATGAATAACAATAAATAAAATTTTGGCTTCAACTTAAATACATAGGGATGTGACTTGTCCATTCCATTTCTTGAGATGTTTCACTAAAGATTTAATAAACTATGACATACTCAATACAGACACACTCGATCTTGATTTTAGGCACTGATTGGTTCACTGTTATTTGATCAATTTTAAGTGACACAAAGATATCAGTGGTTCCATATAATCAGGAAAAATGTGTTTTAATTTAGAACATCTAGAATTGCAGCATTTTAATTATTTTCAGAATATTCTTAAAGTTTTGACAAGTCTCTTCTGAATTTTCTGAGGGAATAATGATAATATTGCATTGGTAAATCTGCTGTACAATAAATAATAAAATCAAAGATAGCAAATTTAGTGAAATTGTTACAAAATACTTAAAAGTTAACGTTAACTATTAGATATTGGAAGAAATACTCTGCCTCCCTACAACTGCCACAATTTCACATTGACAATCAGTTATCACCTGAAATCATGTACTTAAAAAGTATCTTGATAAGTTACAACCATACCTAAGTGAATATGGACTACATGCAACTTAAATATAATGTAACTATATCAATTAATAAGTATTTGATTAGATTGATTTGATTTTGATCTTAATCTTGCTCATTTTCAGATTCCAAAACTTAATTTGACAATTACAAAATGATAAAGCAGGAAATTATATTATCATGGATACTTGCCACATATAGTTTTTTCCAGATGTCGCCCCACTCTCTGAGCACCATTGTCACCTCACGGACCACGGGATCTTCAGTGGGTACAACGGTTTCAAAGAGCCTTTAAGTCAAACAAAAAGATGAATCACATTTTGAACAGACTATTATATATAAATTATTATTGAATGGTAAATAAAATTTAAGGCACCGGTATTTGGATATTGAACCTAACATTATCTACTAGAGTGTGAATTAGAAATGTATATGGTTAAATGAAAAATTACGAAAATATTAACAACATTCAAGCTGTTGTGAAAAAATGTAAACAGTGAAATCTGATTCTACTTACCCCTCATTTTCAACTTTGAATGGCTTCAGGTGTATGTAGCTGTTGGGGAATATACCCTAGAAGTAAATTTGAATTATTAATTCAATATAATGACAATTACATAACAATGCAAATAAAAATCTTGAATATAATTTCATTAAATACCAAAAAAATGATAATAAGATAATTATGCAGGCATATGTACCTTAAGGGCTCTGTTCTTGGTGGAAAAGCCGCAATACCACCCTGAAATAGGAAAGAGAAAAAAACATAAGATTATTGGTCAAACAAATTGTGTTACTTTTGGAATTTAAGATTTCATAATCTGAAATCATCTACAAACATCTAAAGTCGGACTCAAAAAATATTATTTCCTATAGCATTCACTATCAGTGTTAAAATATGCAATGAGATTGTTTTTGGTATCTAAATCGACATTGCAAATAGAATTTTTGAGAGCTCTATAAATAGTGACACTAAAAATTTATGTATGAGCATATTTCATCATTAAAATTCAAAGAATGAATTTTCACAGTCTAAGCCATTAACAATTCAGAAAACAACTCTTCAGCTTATTGTGTTGTAAGACGTAATATCAAAATCATTTTCTTTGTTGCTTCATTACCTTAGGAAGTGGTAGGTCATCAATCTTCATACTTTAAATCAATATATAGTTTCCTGTGATGCATTATTCGGATGAAAATTAAATTCTGAGTTGCCGATTCATGTTTAAAAGTTAGAACAATACACGCTCGTTGAAAAGGTTTCCAGGGAGCGCCACGGTAGCGCTGACCACCTATCTTTTGGGTGCGTTTGTACGAAGCGCCTCTGTTGAGCGACACGTAAACTAACTACATAGACCCCTTAACTAACTGAGCGGGCTTTTAAAGACTGGTTCTCTTGGAACCATCCGAAGCAATGCGGTTTCTTCGATAAAACTTTGAGAGTTATTATATAAGAACCATATGCATACATATATAAACAAAAATAGGTATAAGAGAGAGTATATACATGCGAGAAAAAGGTATCAGTGTAATTAAATGACTTATATTTCAAAGAGTTGCGCTTAGGACTTTTCACATTAATTATTTTATTTTAAATACGAATGTATTTTATTTAAGCTGACAAATACCTGATTAATGGAATTTATAGATATAAAAATATGTTAGCCGTAGTCTACCGGCTTATAGGAGGTTTATTATGGACCGTGGAATTACACACTAGTGTCCCACTCAGTCCTAAATAACATTACCCATAATGTTCTTAAATCCATCCACCAAATCTAATACAATATAATAATATAGCTCAATATATTTTTGCAAATATCAGAGCTTTATAATTTCGTCGTAATTAACCCCAAATCCTATGCCGAATGTCCTTCGGCGAAAAATGTATGAAGATAAGCAATGAAAAATGAATGTGTCAACAGTTCCACAAAAAAATAAAAATACCCCAAATGACTCTTTTAAACTACGAAAAACAGCAATTCACCAAATAAATGTCTTGAAAACTAATTGAAATAAATTTTATGTCAGTTTATCCGATTTGAATATGCATTAGAAGAAAACTTTAGATGAGAAATCTCAAAGTTACCTTATTATTGGAGACGAAGTTAGCATAATGAAAAGAAAGGGTTTGACAAAAGAAAAAAACAAAAATATTTCAATTATATTTCTCCCAGTGCATACATAGCGCACTAAATAATTACCATGTTAGCACCACCTTCCCTGCACCATATGCGGCACCTCGTATTTAAAGATTGTAAAGGCCTTTTTTTTCGAAATTCCTGTATTTTTTCAAAACGGTTCGAACACGGGACAAATTCCAATTAATATTTTTTTTAATATTTGGAATTTATTTAGTAGCTTTTTTTTATTGATTAATTTCATAATTGAATTCCTCGATGTTTCAAAGAGCAGAAAGAAAGTAAAGAGTAATGAAATTTACTCATAAACTCAGGCATGGCAGCCTCATTGAAAAATAAAATAATAGGTTAGCATTTTCTTAAAATTCAATTAATACTAGTAGTTCCGTGTTAATAATTGTTAATACTTGTAATTCCACGAACACATACAGTTTTTCCATTACAAAGGAGATTTTCATTAGCGCATTTTACCCATTTTATATGGGTATTTTTGCAAACATGTTACATGATGGGTGGATAAATCAAATTTTTAAAATCGATCAAATCTTCAGAATTAAATTTTATAATTTAATCAAATATTCGATACAGGTTGTGGCACAGTATTCCATGTTTCCATATGTATATCAATAAAAAATTGTAATTCATGCATAATAAAAACCTTTTGATACGGAAAACATGATAAACTTATTGTATCTCAAGCTTTCTTCACTCTACTAGTATTTTAGTTCACATATTTTTGCGATTGTAACAACACTTGTTTGTGTGCATGCATTGCTTTGATGAAATACTTTTGATGAATGACTTTCTTCCCAGCCAAAGCTGACCTTTTTTTTTGTATCTTTTGTTGGAGTTGATCTAAGAGGTTTTCCAGGAATGATTTATATCCTACAATTAACCCTTATTCTAGTTCGCATACATTGTACCTCACTTCACTCCATCCTCCTTCCTCGCTTTCCTAATGTTCTTTATCGCAGACTTCAGGATTCCATCAACGATCAAAATGCTCTTCATCCAACTTTCCTGCCTCCTTCGTTTTTCTTCTAACGATCCCCTCTCCTTTTCCACCATGACTAGCACTTCCTTATGTTTTTCTTCCTCCTCCATACCCAAACCTCAAAAACCTCCGATCGACGCCTTCAACTGGCTTTAGTGAGTATGTTTCCGCGCTGTACAATACCTAGCTCCATGTCAAAGTTTTCATTATCTTTCCTTAACATTAAATCGAAGGTAGAAGCTTTTATTTTGTGGAAGGACGTCATATTTAGAAAGAAATAATCACTTTGTGACTTCCACACTTTTAATGTAAAACGACCGGTTTCGGCTGTTATGCCATCATCAGGTACAAGATTATTTCAGAAAATACTAGTACTCCGTTTTAATGACTGTGAGGGATTCTATATTGGTCAAACGGGACGAACTTTTAATATTAGAGCCAAGGAGCATAGGACCTGCCTTAGGAACAGAGACGATTCATCGGCTTTTGCCCGACATCTCTTGGAGTTAGGCCACAAGAGTGACTTCCATCCCGAGGTCCTTTACTGCCACCAGAAAGGACGGAAGTTGGACGCCTGGGAGCAGCGTGCAATTGGACTGGCCAGGGATTCTAATGCCTTGCTCAACGACATCACCTTCTGCAACCAATCCCCGTTGCTGCTCGTGACTTTGCCTCCCCACCCCTACCACCCTCCTCCCTCTCCTTCCCCCCACAGTGTGTGACTATATATACTGGCATTTTCTGAAATAATCTTGTACCTGATGATGGCATAACAGCCGAAACCGGTCGTTTTACATTAAAAGTGTGGAAGTCACAAAGTGCTCATTTCTTTCTAAATATTTCCTTAACATCCTTATTCAGTGTTCCTGGCGTCAACTCACTCCTCCTCCTGAAAACTTAATTTCTTAATGCAATTCTTCTTTTGATGTTCCATCTACACTTACCATCTTGGATCAAAGTATTTTCAAGAAGGCAAGCTGTTCTACCTACTCAAGTCCCCCCACCCAATTTCAAAGTTTAACTTAACCCTCCTCCTTCTCGAAAATCTCATGATGTTTGTTTAGAATATATTGATCTTAACCCCGTTCCTATGAGGATGAAATGACCAATTTTTCATTTCCGTGAATTTATTTAGCTCAAAACAATCCCACAAAGTAACTCGTGAAAATGTATTTTTAATAAAAATTTCCTTCACTTTTCTAAACCGATCGACACTTCAATAAGTAACTTCACATTTGTTTAATGATGCTCTATTAAACATATGCACCCAATGACTTCTTTACGAAATAGAAGAGGATCGGAACGGTGCGGTGGCTAACGTACTGGCTTCCCACCCATGGGTCCGGGTTCGAATCCCGGCGGCAGCAGATAATTTTCAGTGGTATTCCGACCCCTGCTTGAGGTGCTCTGTGGAGGGCACTTTGAGCGAGTGGATCGTTCGTCAGATGGGACGTTAAGCTGCGGACCCCTTGGCGCCTTTCGTTAAGAGTAGGATAATGCCTACTCTTAACGGAGGCCTGGCCGACGCCAGGTTTCCCTTTATACTTTCCTGTCCATACCTAACGGCGCAAATGACCTCAGCTGTCGGTTGTCTTCCATAAATACTAAAACTACTAAGAAATAGAAATACATTTATGTGTAGCAAAAGATGTACAGACAATTTCGAGTATTTAAAGTGAGTTACTCAGTTTATTTAAAGAAAAAACTACCATCAGAGGGGAAGAATATCACCGCAATGAAGAAAATTCATTTAGAATTGAGCCAACAACTTTCCAACCTCATAGTTGGAGATATTTAAAATTAAATAATTTCTTTTTTTTTACCACGAAAACTCAAAGTCTTGTTGTCACGCCAAAATTAGCCACAACCCTGGGTTGGGTGCAATAATCAAAGTGCTATATATTATATGCAATTCCTTACACTACGACTGCGTGAAGTTTTTAGCACAAAGTTCCTGGAGGAGGAGCAGGAAGCAAAGAGGATTTTGTCTCATTGTTAGAGAATGAGAGACGAGTCTACATGCGGTTTCGATTCCCTTGACGATCCTGCCATTTTGACTTACAAGCCGCAGCACGAGGATGTCTCTAGTACTTACTGAGGATCCAAAGATGTAAACGGCAAAAATGAGAAAATATCACGGGGTACTGCAAAACTTGATTTTGGATAATCTCGCCTTGGTTGTTATCCCCTTGGTAGGCAAGTATGTGACTCCACGTCGGCTCGTATTTTGTTTCCGGAGCGTCCTCGATTATCGTCGGCGCGACATTCGAAAGTCATCCTGCAGCTATTTATGCAATCAGGAGGAAACAGATGTTCAACGTGCCTCAACATGGTCCCGAGGAATACGATCTGCATGCTATTAGGATGAGGTAGCAATTGGCTGGAGGAGGCGGGAAAGGAAAAATCACAATTCACCAACCGCCTGACCTGATAAGACGGGTGGACGTCGGCATGACACGAAGGAAACAAAAGAAAGCGAGCCAATGGAACCCGTTTCATCTTTCATCCCGTTACGTATTCACGCTATCCTTCTCAAACCAGCCTGCTGCTCGACACCCATCACGCCAGGTCTCTGGACCAATCACATCCGCCAAAATCATGTGCCACGAAACCAAAGAGCGCTCTATTGACCACCTCTCTCACTCATCTTTCTCTCCGTTCGGACTCTGCTCCACATCGATTTTTTTCTATCTTAAACGTGCAGCGCTGGTGTGTGTAACGCAGACGTTGCACTGAGTTCATAATGACCGGGAAGAAATTTCTCTTGGTGCACTTCCGAAGGAAAATGAAATCACTCGAGAAAGTGTGTCACTTTCTCTTTTGAGAACTGCCACAAGTGAGTGTTTTGAGGATGAAAAGAAATGGGATTCCGATTATTCCATTAGAATTTCCGATTATGTGCAATTGCAAATAAACATTTTGAACACTTCACGAGGACGGGGTGAATGAAATTGCATGCTTCAAAATGTTTTCCCAGCAGAACACCACTCGTTTTAACACATTTTATTGTTATTATTAAAATGAAACTTTAAAAAAATCTTCCATTGATTTCATCCGGGAATTTGAAATTCATTTTCACGAAGGTGCAATAAATTTTTTTCTGATAGTATCAGTGAAAATTGTATTACGTCATTTTTTTATGCGGCAAATTTCCTCTGGAACGGCGAAATTCGGTTCGATCTATCTCGATAATTTATGGAAATAACAATGGCAGACAAGAGATTGAGATTAGGAGAAAATACAAGATAACAGTGGCAACCTGAATAGAGTGTCATAACCTAATCAGTTTAATGTACCAAAAGACTGGTTTCACACTATCATTTTTTGACTTAGAAGCGCTGATTGAAACAAGCAGTTATTTGAGATCAGTTGTCGATAGATCAAACGCAAGTTTTACCACCTTCAATGGCTGGCGTTGAGCGAACACCATGCTTACACTTCACCACCCAATCAATATAAAAGCATTTAGGAAACGTGAACATCCGTTTCTCATTTCCTAAATGCGAAATAATTGGCTCGCGCCTTAGTAACGCAATGTTGGACATTTAAGGTGAGCATGCAATGGTCATCAAAAAGCGATTGTTTTTAAACTAATATTCCATCAAGCGAAGGCTGACAAAACGGAGCCGTTTCGTACCGAAAAATTGGGAGCCATAGATTGGGGGTGAAAAAACAGTTTTTGTTGCTTTAAAAAAACACTACTTGAGGCTCCAATGATACTGGAAGTGTTACGTATGAAGCGTTGAATATGAATATTGTATAATGAATATATATTATATGAAATTCTTCTTCTTATAGGGTAAAATTGTCCGAAAAACCGATATCAGCCAAATGTTTTTCTCCACTCCTCTCTGTCTTGCACATCCTTTTTCATTTGGTGTTAACTTCTGCCCCTTTCAATGTCCCTCAGTACTCAACATATTCTGTCCACTTACCCCGTGGTTATTGCACTCATCAAATAATCATCCTTAAGGATATCGCGTACTCGTCTAGCCTCCCTCTTTGATGTAACCTACGTCAAATGTTTTTTTCCTCCTGCTCCGTACTTGGTCATATCTCACATTCTCCGACTTCCAACACATTATCGACCTTCCTCCACAACCTTCAGGATTAGAGCGAAGAAATACTACGATACTGTCAATGTCTAGCATAGTATTCGCTATCGCAAGCATGGTATTGAATTGATAGTTAAACTCGCGTATGTTCGATCAAATTGTAAAGAAAAGACTAGTGAAAACTTTAATATGGAGCTAAGTTTTGCATGACACAGAAACTTGGGTCTTTTAGGCGGAAAAATAAGCGTAGAATGGAGGCCTTTGAATTGTAAATGTGGGGAAGAATGGGAAAAATATAACGGAAGGAAAGAAAAACCAAGAATGAAATTCCAGATATGGTAGGAAATGAGACAATGCTGTAGGGAGATATTTGAAAAAGGCACAAGAGGATACAACATATACTGAGGGCCAATGAGATTCGAAAGACGGTAATAGTAAGTTGGATGTGCATGTTAGTTGGTAGATCGTATGTTTCCATGAGTGTGGGTAATAAGGGTTTCTGCATGAATGTGTACAATGTTTTGTTCGTGGCTTTTGCATGCGGTTTTTTTCTTTCTTAATTACGGGTGGTGCCCTAACACCCCCCGCCACACGCCCTTGCGGCGGTTTGCGGGGTTTTAAGTAGGTGTAATTGGAAGGAGAATACTGGCAAAGCAAGGCAAAGTGAGCAAAAGAATGGGCATTTTGGATGGAATTAAGGAAGGCAGGTAAAGTAAGTAGGTAAAGCTTAATAATTAGCTAATGTAATATGTAGTTGGATGCTGCGGATATTTTGTGCCACATCAATTAGTGTCTAGGAGTACAAAAAGTGTTGTACCGTGTCCATCAAAAGCCGGTAGACAATAACTACTACTACTAATAATAATTATATCAAATGTTTCACGCGAGAGAAAGAGGGATAAGTTAATCAGAAATGACACCATAGGGCTAGAATAAATAAAATCAACATCGCTGGCAGCACATGTACATTCATTTCCAATTGAACGCTCAAAATTTTCCACGGAAGACCACCCGAATCGACTAAGATTTGAACCCGGATCCAAGGATATGTCGCTCGACCGACCGACCCAAATTTGACGTGAGACAATCCAAACCGAAATGGGAGGGACCGCCGACACGACGCGGCGGCGGCCAGGGACAGACCCGAGTCGGGATTCGGATCTCGGTCGAGGGGATTCGAACCCTGGTGATTACTACGCGCTGCATCCCCACTCATTAGCGTAATGACGCCATTCCACTAATGGATGCACCCGGCTCCGGGCAAGAAACACCCACCCACCAGTCCCAGCCCTCACGACGCGGCCTTTTCTCGCCGCCGTCGTCCCCCAGCACGAGAACCCGCTCCCACCTGACCCCGGGTCGCCTCCCTCTCATCATGTTACCCATCCACCACCACCACCACTCGCGCAAGACCCTCCCTCCCCGCTTGCTCTCCCCCTCAAACAAAACAGACTCGAGGGGACGGACGCTGACACGACGACACCGCATCGCCGCCCCCCCCCCCACTCAATTGCCTCTCCCTTCGCCGACACTCCAGGCACACGAGTGCCGCATGTCTCTCGCACTACACTTGCGCAATCTCCGATCGAGAATGCGAGCGGAAGTCCGAACGCACGCACTCGGAAGCGCACGCCACGCTCGCGGAGCGCTTAACCCCACCCCTCTTCTGGTCTCCTTCCGCACTCAAGGCCGTTCGAATCCTTCCGGGAGCTGGTGGCACCGAGCGTGAAACAATGGTCCACCCCGCCCTCCCCCACACACAATGGGTTACATCTGCAGTTCTCTCAGTTTCAGGGCTTGGGTCTTTTTCAAGGAGAAGCACATCAAATAATTAGCGTACATACATAGCATAGCATACTCCTTGATATCCTTATAGTACGAAAGCATTACCTCCGGTACCCTCTGGCGCATGAAGGGGTGTTTAATAACGGTTTTTAACGGTACGAAAATCATACGAATCACGTACGTACGTGCATGAATGCATGATGAGTGTCCACATGTAACTATGTCAGCATTTAAGTGCGATATAGGATTTAGAGCTGGCACCTCTAGATATAATATGTAAATACTTGGATGTTTTAGTTAATGTACATTTTAATTTTAACTATTGCTTATCTAAATTACATAAGACGCTCAGATACATCATGTATCAGTTTACGTACGTGAATAAGGAAATTGATTCGACAGGCAATGGTATTGATAATGATTTTCCAAGAACTGCTTTTTAGTCTTTTGCTTAGTCTTTTTAGTCTGCTCTTTAGGCCTTTAGTCTTTTGAGATATGGTATCAATGCGTGAGGTTCATGTGAAACAAAAAATCTAAAACGGATTAAAGTTAACCAGAAAATGATATCAATATTAGACATACACAGTATAATGTGACTGGAGAGGGTGCGGATAGTGTACGTATCGAGGAGTTCAATTTTCGACCCAAAAGAAAAGTTATTCTAACATGTTTAAAAAACTGACGATTATTTCAGTGATGAGTGCAAAAAGAAAAAAAAGGGTTTTGATAAAAATCTCAAACAATGAAAGATGATGTACATGAAATACCAACACATTATACTCAAAAGGGTCGTACGTAATTAGAGTTCTAATCCCATAATCGTTATGGCAAAAATTATTCTTAAACTCTTTGAGAGATGATTTAAATAAACTGGAATTTATGGGGAAAGAAGAACAACTGAAAGGTTGTTGCAATAGCTATTTTTGTTTGAAAAGCTTAATTTTGATGCTTAAAAAGGCATCCCTTGGTATGCCAAAAATCGCTCAACAAAACCTATAATGCTGAAACGTGTAGATACGCGATGGACTTATTGTAAAAACGTATTTTTTACAGTATTTTTATTTTTTAGTAGAAAATTGAATTTTTAAAGCTTGAAATTGTAACTGTGTAAAATTTTTAAATATTTAAAAAAATTATTATTATGAAAATATTTTATCCGGTGTAAGATAATTCAAATTTTTGGTCGTTCATTCGCATTTCAATTCCACCACACCCCAACCGAATCTTTTGTTTAAACCTTCTATGGTATTGAACCTATTTATTTCTGTCACTCGCCATACCCATCTCTCATTTGTTTTTGTCTTACGTTTGGATATAATTGCCGCGTGCTTATTCTTCAAGTGTCTGGCGAAATAATTAGCCACACCACCATCTGCCTTCCAACACTGCAAAATAATGAGCCGCACCACCATCTGTTTATCAACACTTGTCTTATGACCTGCACTTTGCCATAATCATTTTGCAATATACATCTACATCTGACAGGAGATCTCATTGGAATAAGCGTAATGAATGCAAATGCAGACGGTACTGTACCCTTGTACAAACAAATTATATTCTTTTAAATTCAAGTAAATAGGCCGGTAGATGAATAGAAGTACCATCTGTATTTGAAATATTTTTACTCAACGCCGTTTCACCACGTGATACCTAACAAATTCTCATTTCGATTCAATAGGATTAAGTGGTTATATTCATATTTCAGATTCTTGGCAACAAAGGCTATTTTAATTGAACGCGCCGTTTCAATCGATATCGTGCTCACACGAACATAATGAATTTATTTAGGTCGCGCTTTTGATTTTAATATATGCGAGGCTTTAATCAACACTTTGTTCACAAGCATTATTACGGTATTTTGTTAGAAATTCAAAATAAATACGGATGCTTAAATTTAAAAATGGAATGCGATGCCTTTGGGTGCTTTAACTGATAAAAGAAGCGTAAAGATTTATTTTGAAAAAAAAAACACTCGTAAAAATCCAGGATCCGAAACGCTAACATTGATATTGTCGAGGCGATCCATCCAGGACTGAAGTCAGAAACACGAGTAACTCGTATATTAAACCGTTCCTTGTAAATTGGTTATGTTAATTACCAACGGTGTACCCGCCTTTTTTTTCCACTTCCCCAACTACCTCCCTCCCATGAATTCCTTTGTGGCGTGCGACGGGAAATTTACCCGCTTCCATTACAGCGTTCCTGACCCAATTTCCGAGCGGCCTCGGGACAATCTTCTCCTTTCCGTTTCATCAGTTGCCGCTCGGCATTCGTTCGAGGCCCTTTTTGTTTACGCAAAAGAAGCAAATGGATCAATTGCGAAGGGTCGCCTCGTGACGTTCGATCTCACTCTTGTACCGAGAAGGAGATATGCAAATTTTCCACTACCGCATTCGATATTCCCCGCCATTGAAACATTCGAAGCTCTTAAACGGTCGGACGTTCGGAGAGCAGGGAGTGATATCATTTTTGCATTTCGAAAAGAAGATATTCGTTTTCAAAAACTCGTGAAAACTCGAAGCCGGTACACGTGTGCCACCTCGTTTGAGTATTCATTGTTCCTTTATTGACATGATTCATAAATTCAACTTTCTTACTAAAAAGAGCAATTGTGATTCAATTCAGCCGCTTGATTTCATCTTTATTTGGCTATTTTGTTTGAAACTAATGGTTGGACACTCAATGCGTTAAGAAAAGTTTAAAAGTCTCAATTACTTGGAGATCAAGAGGCCAATAATAACTTTCTGCCATTCCATATTGATTTGCGAAAAATCAATGATGGTGACTTCTTCCCCTCAAAGTGATTGATTTTCAAAACTGATTGAATGAGTTGGTTTCACGATTTACCCAAAAAGGTAACTTTATTATGTCGAGACAGTTGCACGTGTAAACAATGGCGAGGTGTAATAGAAAGATATATTTGCATAAAATAACGGCCGAGTTCGCGAATACACGTAATTAAACCGGGGGAAAACGACAATATTTGTTGGACGTCAATCGGAAAGGAATCATTTGGCAGACAGGGATTTAACACATACGAGGAGATCATGGATGTAATTGTATGCAGTTGGGTGCAGAAAACTCTTTTTATTTATTTATATACCCTGCAAACCACTGCTAGGGTGTGTGAATACACTCCAGAATAATGTTGCTCGAACAGGACTCTACCGCGGTCGAACAATGTTATTATGATCCCTATTGTTCCTGGAACAAATGACATCTTAACATTAAAAACCTTAACTCCTCACATTTAAGATTATTAAAAACTCTTAACATTCAAAAGTATTTTAGGCTCAGATTAATAAATAAAAAGGGAACAAAGACACATTTTTCTTCTAGTCTCTTTTTTCCAAGCATTATATTCTGGAATGTACGAATGTTCTCGTATGTAAATGCTCGAGGCAAACTGAGAAACCAAGGTTTTAACTTAAAACACGCAAAATACCCTTTAAAATTAGATTTCAAAAATATAATAGGTTAATAAAAAATCAATTAATAAAAATTTGAAATGCACGAGCGAAAATTCATAAGCTAGGCCCACTAAGTGTAAGCTAAACCCACTCGCCAAACAATTACGCACGCATTTTCAAATGTGGGAATAAGTATCGCTGTTGGTACATCGTAATTTCTCTAAAACTGGTTATTTTGATAAATTACAAAATAGTTTGAATAACCTCTCACACTTAATAACGTTTAATTTTCATTCAAAATCACTATTTTAGGGCTTAGACTCTTAATTTATGATAAAAGTATAACACGCAATCATGCTATCAGAGGGTAGCTGGTGTATGTTAAATTTTACTCGATAACATAAATAACTAAAGGTAAACTTAATGACATACCTGTAATAGAGCCTCAAGTAAGGTGCTACTCTCAGCCATGCATATAACGATTGACGTCTTAATGCAAGTCAAGAGCAACTGCAATTCGTGAAATTCCGGAAGTAAACGCATAACTCAATGATTTTTTCCATCTTCCCAGACAGGCGAAAAAATGTGTAAATCCAGCAAGACTAAGCATGCGTTTCATTAAAAGTCGTGAAAACCTGTGCATACGTAGAGACGAAAGTATCCCGTCACTACTGTCAACAGTCAAGGTCAATATTTTCATCTTCTACACGATGCGATGATTTCAAACCACGGACGAAAGTTTACAATCCAAGGGTGCAGACAAAAAACACATTTGGACATTGACATGGTGAAGACAAGGAAAATCGTCCGAACTATCCCTTCCAGGCACGACCACCTCGGAGGGAACGAAGCTCGTAGGTAAACGTAAAGGTATTTCGCCGTCTGTTTGGGTTATCGGACCGAATTAGACATAGAAAACTGTGCGCTCGCAGCAAAAGAAAATCTCGGGGCACAGGATTTCAATCGGAGTACTTAAAAAAATCTAAAATTATCCCAGAATAAGGCGACGGCCTCAAGATTCTCCCCTAGCCCCTTATTTAAATAATGAAGCCACCACTCTTGAAGCGGAACACCGGTTGACGCAATTAGTTTATAGCTTTGTTGAATATGCTGAGATTGGATGAATTTCATAAAATTATATCGCTAGACCCTTGATTCGTACATGAACATAGATACCACCACGAGTAAATCGTATTCGATTTTTGTTTGAACGAGAAGAGAGCTTCGGCAACGTCCAATCTATTTAACCGCCGCGTACTGTGCGACTTGGTATGGTGACAATCAATTGATCTTATCCTGTGGCGACGAGAGAGCTTTTTGGCGAAATCTCTCTGCAGCAATTAGTCTACATCGGAGCTCAAAAATATTTAGTGTATCCAGTTTCATTTACAAACTGTGGAGGATACAGCGTAGGAATCATGAAGGGCCCACTCGTAGGCTAGCTCATAGGTAGATAGCCCGTTCGAATCTCGAGCCTATCGGGATCGTAGAGTTATTTTCACGTTTCAAGAATCACATTTGATTAACATAAACAAAAATCGTGAATTAATGATTTCATGGAGCTCTTTCGCGAAAGGATATCCACGCGCGATGGCAAAAATGGGATAAAACTCGAGGGTTCGGAGCACGCAACTTGCCCATTTGCCGGGATCTCATCTCTCTCTCGTCGGTATCAACGCGCTCCATCAAAGCAATACGGTTCCCGCCCCGGTATGAAGTTGTAACATTGCTAATGGAAAATCAATGACTTAATTTGGACTAAATAGTTATCGAAAACATTTGATCAGGGAAATCATCATCTGTGGAATTAAAGGCTATTACAGCTTAACAATTTGAAGAGACGAGATGGAGATAAATCTGATTTAAAAGGCCTACGCTGCCCGCATTCCCCAGCGGAACCATCTTCCTCCTTGCTCACGGGAATCCAACCACTCATTGGGCCCAATCCTGATTGCTTACATGCACTTTTATTTAAATTATATCAACGTAATCCGTTGCATTAATTGAAGCAATTTGATAAAAATTCTATATTTTAACCTTTTTTATACAACTCAGTGGTATGCCACAGTTATCAACCCGAAGATTGGTTTCATAAGCGAGGGTAATGCACCTCTATTACTGAACTCAACATGCGTGTGAAATTCACTCAGTAAGGTTAAGCTATTAGCAAAATGAAATTATTTTCGCCTGCCTAGAGTCTTAATTTTTCTATACTATAAACTCTTCCTTTGTCTGTCTAGCACATTAGTTCTCCAAACGAAAAATCGCCAATTCCAGCGAATTTTCTCATAACGTATAGGCATGTATGCACAATAAATATCGCTGATTAGCTGCGCCTACACATTTGCACAGCTTTCAGTTGTAATTGCTTTTAAAATGCAATTCTTCATTTTTTCAAACTGTTGACCCTTAAAACTAAAAATTATAACCTAGGTCACAATAAATTACAACTCGTAAGAAGGAACAAAAAATGAGGTTGATCAACTTAAATTCTACTTTTACTGACAGTTAATTGAACTGAAATATGAAGATATTAAGGTGTTCACTGAAATACGAAGAACAACAGCTTATTTTGAATGTCGTTCCGCAGCAGTACGTGTATTGTACCTAAACCTAGGACAGTTACTTGATTAACATTTAAATTGCTTAAATACTGTCTTTTATTCTTTCCAATATACGTATATAGTATGAGTTCAGTAACCTCGAATAAATTTGGAAATATAATCTCGGAAACGTCGAAAATAAGAATTAAAAATATGGAAACCATGTCATTAGTAGCCGTATATCCGTAGCCGTATGTCATTAGTGTGACGTAGTACATTTATATGTGTGTTCATGTATGTGTGTGTGCATATATATATATATATATATATATATATATATATATATATATATATATATATATATATATACACACACACACAAAAGGTGCATTCTGAAAGTTATGTACAATTTTTTTGAAGTAATTTATTGAACAGATTTGCACAAACACTTAAAAGTTCTTCAATGTACTATCCTTATATGTAATGTATGTATATATATATATGAGTCTGACCTGAAGAAGGCCTCGGAGTAGGCCGAAAGCTCAAATAATCTTCAATGTGAGTGTTCTTTTACGTGTTATGTGCTTTATTCTGTGTTCTATTGTGCCATCCAAAAGTTATGTGGCTCTCGTGATTGTTTCCGCATCATCGATATATATATATATATATATATATATATATATATATATATATATATAGTCATTCACATGGAAATAGATACAAGGAAAAGAGATCGGAACACACAAAAGTCGAACACAGCAGAGGTGAGGAAGTCGGAATGGAGTAGATCACAAGTGCAATAATATTTCCTTGTCCGGGACTTAGAACACGGATCTTTCGACTTGCCGGGTTGATGCTCTAACCATATATACACACACATATCGAGTGATTGATAGACGCACAACAATGCCAATATCGATAAAGCTAAAACGGAACCTTCATTTCATGGAGGACTGACCAAAAGTTAATTAGAGGAAACATCCCATGCCTAAAACACAACTATTTACCTATCAAATATTTATGAATTAACGCCGAGGATTAAGCCTTGAACACTGCGGAAATTTAGAAGTCCATTCGTCACAAGTCGAAAAAATCTCATTTTAATAGTTAGCATGCAGTAGCTCTATTTAGCGTACACTGCACTTTCAACAAATCAAAGATAAGTCACTCTTGTTCACCAATTCATTAGCAGTGTTAGATTTAAGTCCTAGCCCCGAAGACTGAGTTTATAGATACCTAAAGCATTAATTCAGTATTCATTAAAAATCCCCATTCCAGACCGGATCTAAACCCGCGAACGTTTGTTTTTCAGGACAGCATCAATACGCCTCCAGATTTACAGGGATCACAACTTAATTGTAGATAATTTACCATAGGTTCAGGAACCGGAATTTCATCATAAAGTCCGTGGATCGTTGCATTTTTGTAATTATCTAAATATCATAATATTTTTCGGAGCCGAGACTAAGTGATTTCACTCGACCACTTGAACGAATTTAAATCAATTCTACTGTGCTACCCGGGTCCGTTTTAATTAAATGCAAACGGAAGAGACGAGAATATATTCAGCGGAAAATTGTTATCCATTCCGTCGGCGTAATTTCAATGTGGAGAAAAATAATTAAAAAAGTACCAATCCAATGTGCATTCAAATCACATAATGCGCACGGAAAAAATTGTTTTTATTTTGCAGAAATAGGCTTGATCTGCCTCAATGCTATTAGTAAATAACATCAAAATATATTTTATACACGACCTAACAAAAATGAAAAAAATGACTGTAATAAAAACAGGTCTAAGTTTTTGCTGGAGGTATCATATAGTGATTTTTTTCGATGCTCAAGCTAACAATTAATGCAAATGAATATCTCTTTTCAGTACTCTACCGTCGAACCAAACGACTATCAATATGTTAGTAATATCTTCCATGAATTTACGAGCAGATTTGTGCCGTGACCTACAATTATTTCCATTTCCAACATTCCCATGGGACAGAAAAACTCCATTATGCTCTTCTCGTTTATGGAATTTGTAGAGGAAGGACATTTTTTGAGACCTAAATGTTCGAACCCGTGAAGCTGATTTCCTGGTATCAAAGAAATTTACACGCTATGGACTCCAGTTTGAAGTTAATTTGCGCATTTTTCTCGGCACTATGCAAATAAATATTTTTAGCAATCAATTTGTCCACAGTGAATAAAACTCAGCGCCTATGTTCTATAGGAATTAATTTTAAACAAGTCTGGATTAAATAGCACTGTATTCCCAGGGGTTTATTACCGAAAATTATATTCGATGGCCCTTTTTGAGCACGAATTAACCTTTTTAAGTGGGCCATTTGTTGAAATATTTTGATGCTCATTTTTCACTGACAACTTCCATTTAAAGTCTTTACCCCAATCTGAGTGATTTCCTCGGCACTTAAGCTTCAATGGAAGCCGCACACGGAGAGAGGGTTTCCCTAAGACCTTGAATGAGTGAGTTCCACATGTCGTAGGACTTGAGCTAAATGTAGCAACTATTAGTAAATCTACATGGACTGTTTAATAAACAGCATTCATTAATTTGTGAATCGCATACTCTATCGTGCACAAATTAAATGTTACGTCATATTGTTAGCTTAATATGCAACGTATTGGCGGGATGAGGTTCATTGCTTTGACTTAAATTATTGCGTCAGCGGCAGCCATTGAGGGTTGAAACACGTTCATTTCGCCTACGGCAACGATGGAGGTAATACGCGACGCTGCATTGAAATTTTGCCTTCACGTAAACAAATCAACAGTCGACGCTTATGGAGAGTCTGTTCTTCCCTATGGTATAACTCTTTTGCTTTCTTCAAATCCTTACAGAGAGGAGAAGGAAAACGGACCCGGAGTTCCAGTCGCTGCGATTACGGGAGTGAACATTGCCATTTCTACTGTTTATGAGAGAAGGATCGTCGAATAACGTTAAAAACACTATCAAAAGTTTTGAACATTTCATCTGATGCCACTCACGCATCGGCGCTAGAAAATTTGCGAAGTGTTTGTGCACGGTGGGTTCCGCGAAACTCACCGCGAAATGACAATTATCTCGTGGAAATCGATGTAAGGTACGTTCCTCATCCTCCCAATAGTCAAGACCTATAGCTCCATGCGAATTTTTCCTGTTTCCTAATGTGAAGAGACACCTTCGTGAAAAAAAAACCTATCTTCCCTCTCTTATACGCTCATCGAACTCCACTTCCCGCACGCACTGCTATCCTCCCTTCTCCACCCAACCCCCTCGCACCTCATCCCGGTTCTCTCCCGTCTCGAGGGCACGCACCGCTCACTTCCTTCCGCGTGCGTTATTCCTTCGTTTCACTCTCCTTTCCTCCTCCTCTTCCCATTCAGGGAGAGAGAGACTTCCTCCCCCGCAACCCAACCCCCGGGAGCCGACGAAACTCGGCACGAGAGGACAATGGCGAAGAAGTTACTGCACCAACACCACGGTCCAACGGACAGACGCACGCGCGCGCACGGGACACGACCACAAAGAGGCGGGTGGGAAGTCCTTTCGCGTTCCCCGCCCCCTTTCCTCGGGGGGGGGGGGTCGAAAGCGAGAGAGAAAGGGGGAGGGAGGGGAGGATAAAGAAGGGAGGAAACGGATGGGAGACGAATTCTTTGTCCGGGACCAGGGAAAAAATAAATAAGGAAGGAACCGAGACTGAAAGGAGCGAAGAGGAGGAATGGTGAAGGATGCCGCGGGGCGTAGGAGATGGTGCTGATTGGGCTAGTGGATATCGATGCGGTGGATTCGATATTCCATCCCCACAACTTTCCTCTTTTAGCTCAACCCATATAAAACACAGTTATAATAAATCATTATGCCTATTACTGGCTTAAGACCAAACATATACATACTCCCAAGGCATTAGTCAGTCTTGACTATTTGGAAATACGAGGACTGTTCAAAAAGTATCGCGAATTTTGAATTTCCACGTGTGACGTATTTCCATTTTTTCCATTTTTTATGGCGTTATGTTGATACTTATGTCTCTTACTTGTGCCGAAAATTTCGACGAATTTGAAAAAAGTGAAATTGTTGACAGCCGTTTTGCTTGGACGTGTTTTGGCTTGCCTTCGGTTTTTGCCTGTTTCAAAAAACTGATCAAAGAATCGGTATCAAATTCTGTGTGAATGACGAAATTAAGTGCGCTGACGCATTCCAAATGTTGACTGTGGCATATTGAGAAGCTACCATGGACCGAAGGGACGTTTATCGGTGGTACAAAATGTTCTCAGGGGGCCGAGAAGATGTGAACGACGAGGAGGATGCCGGACGCCCGAGCACGTCAACAAGAGACGAAAACATTGATGAAGTGAAGAAAATAGCTTTGGCCAATCGTCGAATCACCGTTAGAGAAGTTGCTGAGGACCTAAACATATCGATTGGCTCGTGCCATCCGATATCCCCGCATGCTTTTCTCTATAAATCGAAAATTTCTCAATAGACAAAGGGGCATGACAACTTTATTTTTGAAATATCATTATAGATTTGGTGAAAGAAGAGTTTGAACTCGAGTGCCTATTCACAGAAACAGAGAAAACGATTCAGTAATTTGTGAAAAATGCTGGCATTTTTCCGTTAAAATCGCAAAAAGCGGAAGTCGGAGTTTACGTAAAGGTAGTTTTGTTATTTTTTTAGACGAGAGGAAATTTAAAAAACCGGTCTTCTGACTCTGAAAGAGGATCATAAATTAATAATCTTCTTATGGAAAATAAGAAGGATTACATCGACAATTTACTGATGAAATGAATCTCATTTAACTACCCAGCTCTACCTTTTTAATTGAAAGCTTTCGTTAGCCAAGATGGAATTTACAGAAATTTGAGTTGTTCATATTTAAGGATAATTTAATGATTTTGACTTTAAATATATTATTACTTTTTTTACTATTGGACTGACATAGTTATCAAAATCATAAGGGACCGCTAATCGGAAATTAAACCCATCCATTTTCCATCCATAAGTTCCTTTTTCAAATTTCCAACGTGGCATTCTCGCAGTCAGCTATTAATACTTCGGTTTTAGATTTAAATAAGCTTATAAATTACCATCATGCGAAAATATTTTCAAAACATTTTCACACTGGCTTGTACATATATCGTAACAACGTAATATTAGAAATAATAATGGTTACCAGATCTTTTCCGGTTGATGTAGGGCAAAGTTCGTAGTAATATAGGAAAAAAGGAATTCCTTATGCTCAGAGCAGAAGACGATTTACTATACAGGGTTCGTCCAGAAAATAAGTGTCTTGACAAATAAGTCTTTTTTGACAAAAGGGGAGTCGTCCACTACGAATTTGTACCTGAACGACAAACTTTAAATGCTGCATTTTACGTCCAAGTGCTCGACAGGCTTCGAAAACGAGTCGCCCGCGTCCGGCCAGCGATCAAAAACATCTGGCGGCTGCATCACGACAATGCGCCGTCTCACACCGCGCTTGTCGTGTCGGACTTCTTGGCCAAGCACGGCGTGGCAACGCTGCCGCACCCGCCCTACAGCCCGGACTTGGCACCACCGGACTTCTTTCTGTTCCCGAAGATAAAGAGGAGTCTGAAAGGAACGCGATACGGGATTTTGGACGCCGTCAAAGAGGCCGTGACGACGTGTCTTCGAGAGGTTCCCGATGATGCCTTCGCGGGAGCGTTCCAGGAATGGGAACGCCGCTAGAACAAGTGTATCGACTCACAAGGGTCCTATTTTGAGGAATATTAGCTTAAGATATGTAAAAGTGTAATAAATTTTTTTCCTGAGCTCAGTACACTTATTTTCCGGACGAACCCTGTATATGAAAACATACAGGTATGTGTTTTTGTGCACTCACGCGGCCACTGATACATTACTCTTAATAAAATTAGTTTGCCGCTCAAGTTAGGTTTTCTATGGACACAGAGATGGAGATGAGAAGAACGCACTGATACTAGCAGCGTTATTCACAATAAGTATTTTCTAACGCCACATACTTTCTATCTCCATTCATCGCACCAAATATCCTTAATATTTTCCCCCCGCTACCACGCCTACCCAGAATTCTACCCTCTATCTCAGTCTTTACTATTCAATCGCCACTAACTACTCCTTTCATCCAGTTTTTCTGTCTTCTTCACGCACACTAAATATTTTCTATGTATCTAAAAATAACGGACGATATTCAAAATCCCACCCCGACGCCACTCGAACATTTAAAAGGACATGTCCGGGAAAAACGGGAATATTGGTATCAGCTGGCTTCGTTTAACAAAGTTCATTTTTCCAAAATCCGCTACACGTTGCATGTGGTGAGAAAATCATTAAAATCGTGAAGTGTGGCGACCCGGCATAACATTGAGACAATGGACTTCACTTTCATTTGTGAAGGCCAGCCGACGCAACACTGATTAGTTACAAGAAGGGCCGGATTTATAGACAAAAATTTTGGTGTTGGCAGACAGGAAAATGAAGCACGAAAATGAAGGGATTCAGAATGCGCGCACTACATTTCATTTCGTCCGATTCGATTAAAAATGCCACACGGGTTACTTCTTCGGGACCGCAATACGTTTCCACGATCGGTGAAGACAAATACAAATGGTTCAGAAAATCGAGAGCAATTGGATCAACGTGAATAAATTCAGATAACGCCGCGGACAACGTTCTCTAGTACTGACTGATCTTTTTCTTCAGTACATTTGAGTTGAATTCACCTTACACGGGCGTCCCTTGGGGAAAATACATGTATTTATGATACAATTCAATCGTTACACATAATTGTACACGCCTATTCTAACGAGAGTAAAAATTAAATTCTGTTATCTTTGTCAAATGGTTTGCGCCTTTATTCGAGCCGTAGATGACTTCTATGGACAGAGATACGTGGGCGGTCTGAAAAATTTCCAATCTAACAAAGGTACAATACATTTTTTTCTGAACATTTCTGAAATTTTTGAGGTCGGAAACTTTTCAGACCACTCACGTATAAGAGAGCTAAATACCCAATTTTGAGGACACGATGTTTTTTTCCTCAGCATCGTCCACTCGTATCAACACCGCTGAAGCCACGAAGAGGACGTAGTGGAAGGGGATGGAGGAACCAGAGGGGTATAGTGGGGTAGGGGCAGGGCTCGGCAGGATTTCTCCCCTCTTCGGCAAGCGTTTGGAAACGAACGACGGAGGCTTTTGGGTGAATGAGGGGACACAGGGGGACGCTCGACAAAAGGCGCCGCGGCAATTGCCTCGAAGTGTGGGGTGGGAGGGAACTGATGTGTGGAATAAAAGCGACGAAGAAGTCTGGAACTGTCGGGGTGCGGTCTGGGCGTGGAGGGCGGGAGGGAGGTCCACGCCCATGGAATCCCAACGGCGAGAACGCTTCGTTTGCGGACGGCCCGTAAGCATTGAACGGACCAATTGAATTTCGTTCGATGATTACGCCCTGCGTTGAATGAGGGCGGAACGATTTCGGGATCGCCGCGAAGGAGAAGTTTTCAAGTACCGACTAGAATTGAAAAAAAATCACGGAAAAAGCTGAATGATTCGTCAAATTATTAGGGTCATAAAGTAGGGCGTGTCATGGTCACGTGGAAATACTCGAGAGAACCATCTTAAATTTTGAATACGCAATGCCAAAATTAGCTCGTTTAAAGATCGTGAAACTATTTGGTCGTGGGAAATTCTATCGCAATGTGATGCAAGACAATTTATTTTTCATATGGCAAAGAATTCACCTCCACCATTACATTACATTACACGAAATTGGAAAACAAACTGTCAAATAAATGGATTCTAAAAGGATGCTAATGAATATAATAAACTTTCTTCGCATAAAACATTTTGTGAGAACCCATTAAGCACATTAAGTAAACAGAAGTACATCTTTTACCAATTTGCGAATACCATGGTCGACACGTAAGCGGTATGGAGATGAAGAAGTCAATCAAACCATTTTTTTTACGTAATCTACCGGTTAAGGTAGGTTTTTGAATGGGCACAACTATCAAATAAACATTTTGTAATTCCAAACAAAACCCAATCCAGCAATCTAATCTACATCAGGTCCCTCTTCATCTCTGTGTACTTCTTTCCTCCCTTCATCCCGTCCAACATCCCTATCCTGTTCCTACCCTTTCCTCGCTTGACCAACATTCTCCCCTCTATTACCTTCTTCAACATTCCACTACCGCTCAATACGCCTTTCATCCATTTTTCCTGCCTCCATAGGATTTCTCTCAACAAAACCCCTCTCCTCACCCACCATCTCCATTACTTCCTCATTCTGTCTTGTGTCCATCATTTTTAATGGGAGTAATAATTTAGGTGGTTTCCCAAACCATTTACGAGACTTATTAATATTTTTCTCTATAATCGTTATGGTGAAACAAAGATAGTGATGTAAAGAAGCAGTTGGAATTTTTCCAAATATCGTAAACGTTTTCAGTTTTTCTCCTGATTATCTGATTAGTTAGGAGGCCTGACGAGTTAGGGGATCAGACGAGTTAAGTGGTATGAGGAGTCAGGTTATCTGACGAGTTAGGTGGTTGTGATTTCAATAATATGTAAGACTGAAATAAAAAAAAAAAATCGCACGCAATTGACCCTTATTTCTCAATCGACTAACTACATCAACCGACATCATTGGTTTATTCCAAGCGCGCTCAGGAACCTAATTTGTTTTTACATTGCTTACCATTTATTTTGGCCGGTACTCCACTGGGGGAAACCGAATGATATCACTTTAAAATGTTTTTCAAATACATTGGTTGAACGTAGCGCGAAAAACGAAGCACTACTGGTTGCTAAGCGTACTTAAAACTTGAAAGTGTCGTTCCTAAAATAATCAACATGGATTGTTCTAGTTGTGTCATATTATAGTATAGTTAGGTTAATGACACTCATATTCAATCCGGTAGCGTACTTAGGAAAGGAAAATATTTTGTTTCAATACGCGTTTTCTCATGTTTGATATAAATTGGAAAAGATGGGATTTTTAGATCATCATCGTTTTTGAACATGAAGCTATTGAGGAGGGGATACCAAGGACCTCTACTTACTGGAGCGGTATATTATAATGTAGTTCATTATTTTTCATCCTAATCATTTTCAACTCCCTCAATTTCTGAGCGTAAATTATAGATTATTGACTTCAAAAGTTATCCACTTTTCATCAAACTTTGAAAATATAATAAATGTTCCGTTATCAATCCAACAAATAAGTTAACAAAAACGTAGTCTCTATAATTAATATCTTATGAAAAAATGTTTTGGAATGGGACCCAGAAAGAAAATCGAGAATTCGGTAATCAATTACAAAAATGAATTCCTTAAAACGAATAATTAAGCTGGGGGCAATTATAATTACATGATAATTGATTCAATTACTACACTTTATCAGCTAATCGCTTAACTCAACAATTCATTTTTGCTACCCGTATCACTTGATTTTGATTTATTTATAAGGGGGAGAATGCCTATGCAAAGTTTTCATACTGAATTATGTATAAGGCTTCGATTATTAATCTCACGATAGCTTTTTCAAATATTAAATTTCCATTTCCTCTGAACTTAGTTTATTGGTTGCTTTCAACATGGTTGCATTTTTTCAATACAATGTAAATATGCATATTGGTAAATATTAATAATAGAGTTATACTGAATTCTCATGAATATTACCAAAGGTTAAAAATTTCACAAATGCGTTCAATATTTCTCTCTGTTTTCATCAACCTTCGTCATTACACTTGCATTTTGATGCTTGACTCAATTCAAACTTTATTAATCCTAAACCTCAAAATGTTTTTTGACACTCCTGATGACTAATTAAGAAAATGTTCTGCGCACAACTAAATTTCAACTCTATTCAGCAAACTAAAAACTACAGTCTAAACAAAACGATGATTACGCAACAATTCAAGTATCGAAATCTCATGCACCTCACGTATTACTTTCAGAACATTTGCGGTTGACTGACCAGTTCATTTATTATCCGTTAAAAAAATTAATGAAAAATTCTTTTTAACAGAAAAATTTTACTGTTGTTGCGTTCAATCCACGCACGAGTTACATTTGCCGTTGCAACCAATAATACTAGATCAAATTTTATGATTTTCAATTACAATGTAACCTAGAACAAATTTACAGCAAATTTCGGCGCGGAATGCCATTTATGATAAATTCTTTGATCTAAACTTTATAAAAATTGAAATAATTCGGTTGATTTGATTTCTGATCCAATACATTCCCCATTATGACGAATTTGAATAATTTTATGGTGAGTTAATAAACTTTAGGTTATACACCGTATCACGAAACATATTGAAGGAATAAACTTTTACAATTCTTATAAACATCGATTTTTGCGTTTTTCGCCTTTGGAGACAGTACCTCGAAGCTGCAGTATCGTTTGGATGAAACGGAGGAAGAAGTGGCATTTTACTCTGTACGAAATTTCAAGCGGTAAATAAAAATTTTAAATGATACCGATGAAGTTAAGTTCAGTCAAAGTTTTTCGTCATTTTACTTCCTGGAAACTTTGTAACTTTGAAACTTGGTAACTTGAAATACCTTGGTATCATGACTCAAGGTACACTGAAAAATGATTTTTTTCAGCGCACCCAAGAAAGAAAATATTTGGACCAGTCGAAGGTTACCACTAACCCTTCGCAAAATCCGCACACATCTCGAATAACAAAGATTTATCGAATAAAATTTATTCGGCATAGGGTATATTTCGTCGCTTCCTGACGTTAAAGTAAAAAAATCACGCTTCGCCAAATCACACCATGCTCCTCCTACTTATGGGTTTTCACGGTCAGTGTGACTGACATTTATATTTCTCACGCGATGATCGATGGACGTCGAATTTTTCTAAGCAAAAGGAGACTCTCTCTCTCTCGGAACACTCCTCCTCACTCGACCACCCTTAACGCCTTTCAGTCTTTCTACGGCTTCTCGCCTCTAGGGAAGCGTTGTGGAAAGGGAGAAGGGGAAGGAACACGACCCGGTGGCATATGGGCCCCGACGCGACCGACCGGTGCCCAATCGGCAAATTCGGGTCCGCTCCGAGACTGCCTGGGGCGTTCTTTTTTCATCGGAGTCTCTATGTGACGTGATTGGAGTTTTAATTCTCCAGGTAAAAGTGTAAATGGTGCACCACGGGGTCTCTTACGACTGCTCACGACCAACTTTTTACATAGTTTAAATTTACATAGTTTAAATCGCTCGGAATTTAAAAACCAGCGGTCGTCTTTCGACCGACAGTAAACTTAAGTAGTAGTTCAGTAGTGTAGGAAATTACTGCAATTTGATAAAAATTATCTTTCTCCCCGAATGAGCCCCTTACCGCGGAAAAAATAAGTACTCGAAATTTTTGCTCATTTGCCTTAGCTAATATAATAAAACGTCGGGAGTGTGCATAATTACACAAGTAAAATTGGACGAGAATCATCTTTTCTACAAAAGGTTTTGAGTAAGGAAATACACAAATTTTTAATTTTTATGAACGTTTCCGCGGAATGGTATTGATGACTACACTTATGTTCCGGATTTCATCCGCGTATATAGTATTTTAGGGTTAACCGACTTCCCAGTCGTCTTTTTTTAGGATGTACTATTCGTTCTTTAAAAACATGAACTTGTGCCAATTTGAAGGAAAATATAAGGAAATCATGACTTACTATTTGGCGAAAAGTCGAAAAAAATTTTGCACAGACCGAATTGCCATTCCTAAATAACTGAACTCCATAGAAAATCCGCACAGTCCCCGAGGAAGCACTCTTGTTATATCAGAGATTCATTTTGGAACAATCAATTGATTTGTTTAATGCTAAGCTATTTAATTTAGAAATATTCTAAATGAAATCTATGTATGCCAGTGCCAAATGGGTAAGTTTGATTAAAACAAAAAACCGACATCAAGGAAATATCTTTCGACATTGAATAAGATTTATAAAATAAAATGACCAATGATTTTGAAGAAAACCACGTCATGGTTTCAACTCAAGTTCTGCGCTAGGAAAAAGTGTATTCGATGAAAAAACCAATTGATCAACCATGTTCTAAATCTCACTTGAAAGATATAGATAAAATATTACAGTTCTCCGACTGTACAGGAAACGGAAACAGGCTAATAGTTCTTCGATGTCAAAACTGACGTTTCAATACCGGCGGACCTTGTAACCTATGAAAAATATTAACCATTCGAATCTCAAGGGATTCACAGTTTCACGTTCGATGTTGTGGACGAAAACCACAGATACGAATTGAAAACATTGCCTAAAAAATTTATTATTTAGATTAATCATTTCACGAAGTGGAAAGTTTTCAGTTCTTCATTAAGGGATAGAAATATAAACTAATGCTTCGTGCGCAACAAATACTCCTAATTCACGAGGGACGCCAAAACACTGCGCGAAAGAAACGTAACGGGCAAAACACTATATTTAGCAATTAACCACGTTACATTGAAAGTTTGTTTCAATTAATGATCCTGACGAGCGCAATAAAACAGAAAATCCCTCGTGATTATCACTCGAATCCCTCTCATTGTGCTAGCCTCTGAAAGTACAAGAACCCAGTTAATGAACCCTCCATTGTCACCGGGCTTGTGCTCGTTAATGTATGCAGGGAGAGAGAGACCTTCGCCGACCCCCATGAGCTCCGCATTCGAAAATAAACGCCAGGGAATAAAACTCCACGAACCCCTCCACCCCCGACACTCACCCCCTCCCCCTCCCCCGGGGGGTCTCTCGGGAACGACGCCTTCGAATAATAGACGACTATTATTCGCGGGCAGACAAAGAGAAATAAGTGCAGCAGAAGAGTCGAATCACAACTCTGAGGAAAAAAAGATGCAATTGCAGCACGGTGGATACACGAGAATCAGACTCAAAATCATCTAGATCAACAGCCTACCGTCTTGAATCTGATTTGACGGCTCTGGTAAGATTTCTCTCCAATCCTCCAAAAGCCATCTCCAATCAACTAGACCTGCACTCGCATCACTACAACAGTACGAGACCTATGTACAGATATTATTATTAGGTAATCTACCGGTTAAGGTAGGTTTTTGGGTGGTCACAACTTGTCAAATAAATATTTTGTAACTCCAAACAAAACTCAATCCAGCAACCTTATCTACATCATGTCCCTCTTCATCTCAGTGTACTTCTTTCCTCCCTTCATACCATCCAACATCCCTATTCTGTTCCTGCCCTTTCCTCGTTTTCCTAACATTCTCCCCTCTATTACCTTCTTCAACATTCCACTACCGCTCAATACGCCTTTCATCCATTTTTCCTGCCTCCATAGGATTTCTCTCAACAAACCCCTCTCCTCACCCACCATCTCTAGTACTTCCTCATTTGTTTTCCTTTCGGTCCATTTCACCTTCTCCATTCTTCTCTACACCCACATTTAAAAAGCCTCCAATCTACGTCTATCCTCCTGCGACCACGTTTCCGCGCCGTACATGGATGGCTACGCTCCATATCAGAGTTTTGACGAGTCTTTTCTTAACCTCCCTACTCAACGTCCCCGTCATCAACTCCCCACTCCTTGAGAAAGCCTCCTTGCCTAGCGCAATTCTTCTCCTTACGTCCCTACTACTTTGACCGTATTGGTCCAAAACACTTCCGAGATACGTAAACTGTTCTACCTGCTCTATTTTTTCCCTCTTATTTTAACGTATATGTACAGATATGGAAACGTTAAATTTATAATTCTAATTAAGGAAGCGGCCATGAATTATAACTCATTCTTCTTATGTATTCATAAGTCAAGAATGTTTGGCCACTCTATGACAATAAAATATGTATTTCCAACTTCGCCGCGACCGTGGCATATCAACACTCTTCCGCATCTGACGTTAAGTGCAAGTCCTCACCTGGAGCAACACCCGTTCTCAATTCTCATTCCAAAAATTTCCATCAACCTCTATCTACAATACCGTTAGATTAAAAGATCGATGTCTCATCAATGGAAGAGCCGTCGGAAAAAAATTTGCTGAGCATTGATATTGTACATGTATGGACGCTGCATTTTACGACCTCACGAAAAAGAGGAACCTTTAGCGTTATTTTCTGTAAATGCCCAGTAGTAGACGATTAAACTTCAAAACTTAGGAAAAGTAGTTCAAGTTTCTGAGGGAAAAATTTTAGCTAGCTCGTAGAAAGCGAACTTTTAATGTATAGAGCGCGTTCCGAAAGTAATGCAATTGCATTTCCCGCGCTATTGGTTGGCGTGGGATCACCTGGATTAGGTGAGAGAGCGCTAAACTTTGCCACGAAATCGGTCTCAGTGTTATCCAAGCTGTGGAAGCAGCAGGACGTCATCTATTGTAAACCTTTGCGGGTTGACCGTGTCACGAAAAAAATGAATTGACGATCGAGTAACGTTACGCGATTAAGTTTTGTGCTAAACTGAAAAAATCTCTTAAGGTGGGCTAACAAATTGATTCGTGAGGCTTACGGGGACTCTACTCTGTCCTACTCACAAGTTTCGAGGTGGTTAAAGACCTTTAAGGATGACCGGGAAGAGGTTTATGACGAACAACGCTCTGGGCGACCATCAATCAGCAAAACTGACAACAATGTGGCTCGACAATTGTTGGAATCTGATAGTCGATTGAGTGTCACGATGGTTGCCAATGAACTGAACTTGTCGCCTACTGTTGTGTTTCGCATTGTTACCGAAGATTTAGCGACGAGGTAAGTGTGCGCTAAGGTCGTGCCCAAGGTGTTTGCCACAACGCGCTACAAGTCCGCGAGCTCCTGACGAAACGCCAGGTGCCAACGCTGCCCCAAGTCAAACCAAACTAAAACACATTAAAGAGGGACTCACTAGTTCTCGAATTTTCGGTGGTGCAACCACCTTTCTCAAGAGGATATATATATATATATATATATATATATATATATATATATATATATATATATATATATATATATATATATATATATATATATATATAGTCACTTTCTTGGAAAACCCACGAACGTGCACAATAATGTAAATTCACTAAATAGTCATAACAAATACAGAAACTAAAACATATAAAAGAGGGACTCACTGGTTCTCGAATTTTCGGTGGTGCAACCACCTTTCTCAAGAGGAATTAGGTGAGTTCTGTTCCTAATTCCTCTTGAGAAAGGTGGTTGCACCACCGAAAATTCGAGAACCAGTGAGTCCCTCTTTTATATGTTTTAGTTTCTGTGTTAGTATATTATATATATATATATATATATATATATATATATATATATATATATATATATATATATATATAAAACTTAGACAGTAACACAGCACGAGAACACATAAAAAGAACACTCACGATAATATCTTGATAATTTCGACGGACTTGAGCTCCGTCTTCTTCGGAAGATAAGATATGACTCACATGAGTCATATCTTATCTTCCGAAGAAGACGGAGCTCAAGTCCGTCGAAATTATCAAGATATTATCGTGAGTGTTCTTTTTATGTGTTCTCGTGCTGTGTGTTACTGTCTAAGTTTTTTATTCAACACTTCCGTGTTACTTCGAAGAAATCATCTATATATATATATATATATATATATATATATATTAGCTGTGTATGCTCATACACACCTAAATGTATGTATATTTAATTATTTTCTCGTCGTGTCCTAACGATGTAAACTCAGGTGCGCGACTAGTTCACGTTATTTAAATCATAAAAGGAAGAACGCAGCTTAGTGCTCAGTCATCAATAACTAACTCTTGTGGGACAAAAATAAGTAACGTGTCCGTTTTAATTCCGGAAAAAATGAAAATTATTGCTCCCAGAGCTTTTTCCGGCGACTCCTCCAATTGTTTCACAGCGGTCATCGGATACCCCCAGTCCTGGTCAAGAGATAACGACGATAACTTCGACGCGCTTGACGTGAGCGAGAAGAATTCCGGGGATGGAGAGGGCGCGGGGAGAGGAGAAATATCGAACACCGCCGAAAGAGGAGCGAGGGGAGGCAGTCCCATTTTTTTGGTTCGGTCGCCCCCGCCCGCATTTGGGGGTGAAGACTGAGTGGTTTAGGCCATGCGACGGGAGAAAAGGAGGATCCTGATTCTTTCTTTATTTTTTTTTCGTCCTTACCCGTCCACTGGACCAACAAGAATGGCCAGGCAATCTCTCCCTCCATTCCCCCATACTTTCGGTGAAGCAAGAGGGAGGGAGGAAGAAATGGGATGCCTTGCGAGGAGAAGGGTGGAACCGAAAAGAGATTGAGAGAAGAGAAAGAGGGGGTATCGGGAAGGAAAGACAAGGTTGGAACTGAACCGACCAAGAATTCCCCTCGACAAACCGCTTGGACCTGTTAAATCTGCGGAAGATGTGATGGAAAGAGGCATGGAGACGAAAGAGGCGACATTGACGACTAACTATCTATATTCATGGTCGATATCGAGGATTCTCCAGTCCAAATTGCCACTGTCACATTTACCACTTACTTTGTAAATCAGATAAACGCCAGTTTTGGCGAAATTTGTCGTCAATTTTCTGGATCAGTTCATTGTTCACCACAGACGGATGGCCAGTTCTTGGATATGATGGAAATTTGTTCGTTCACTCTTAAATGAACGACACCACTGACGCACAACACCGCCACTCATCATTATAATCCATACGTAGCTCCATTTTACTTTTTCCTGCGCCTCAATAAGAAGAAACATCTTCGCGAAAAGCATTTTTCACCGTTATCACCAGAGCTAGGAAAACTGAAAATGTTTCAACTTTCAACGGCTGCCGATGACGCAGCGCTAGAGTCGAATCGATGCATTCGATATCATATTTACATTACAAATTAAGATAAAAATGTAACATAGTTATATTTTTAAACAATAAACTTTGAGAATAAACAATTTATGAATACTCTTCATTGAACAACCCTCACACTTGATTATAATGACTAGTTGATAAATAACTTTAACAGGCTTTCAAAAACAAAAAGAATGAATAAAAATTAAGACGTGAAAATGAAGCGGTGTAAACCAAATAGTGATATCCATTTATTGCAGTGAGAAACTATTTAATCAAAGAATTAATAGACAATAGATTTTAATGCCACAGTACCAACGGCTGGGATCCAGAGTAAAGTCATTCCACGCCGTTAGCAAAATCGAATTAACATTCAAACGCGAACAATTCCACAGCCTAAGTTGTGAGATTAATAATGTCGAATAACAAATCATTCGTCAATGCACGAAAATCCAAACGAATGCACACTCACATCAAGCTGTTTTCGAGGGAAATTTTGAAGTACTATTGAAACAAATGGAGAGTACCAAATCATGCAGAATGCCAAAGCGAGAAAAATCCTCGCGGAAAGGACAGGGGAGATAAAGATGCCGCAATAAACCCCCATTCACTCAGAATAAAGGAATATATACATCGGATTTATCAACCATTTGCCATCGGACGTTCCGACTGCGTGTTACATTTTCATCATCACTTTCACCACTCGTTCGAGACGCCGGGAATGAAGAAAAAATACTTCAGCGGACGTGCTCACCGTCTCCGGGGAGTGGGTGGAGCGAGGGAGGGAGAGAGCAATGGAGAACAAAGGGAACACCAGCTCCAGAGGTCGCTGACTCACCCAGAAACGTCTTTTAAGCCAAGACTCCGGTTGAGAAATCTTACAATCCGATACTCAAAACTCCTTCTACTCAAGGGGGTTTGGGAGATGGATTTATTCCCTTCTGGCCTCTCCCTCTTTTTCCCGATAAACTCACTCTTACCATTCCCACACAAAACAAAGGCGCACTTTCGCGTATTCTTTTTGGAGCAGGGGAAGATGGAGAGGATAAGGACACTCTCCCGCGTCTTTACTCCGGTCCGGTTTTTCCATTGGCGTACGCGTCACTCATTTGCCACCACCGAACCACTCCAAACTGTACGAGTACTTCTCCTTTCACCACGGATTTCGACGATAGATGTGACAATCTCATGCTAAGAATCAAGCATGTCTAGCTATCCACCTTCCAGACAATGCAAAGCCGTAAGGCTTAAAGTTGAAAGAATGTTTGTAATTGAACACTTCCCAAGATAAATCCTTTTTTGTTTAATCTAGATTTATCATTAAGTAATATAGCGGTTAAGGTAGGTTTTGGATGGGTAAAACCACCAAATAAATATTTTTACCCCTAACAAAACACAATCCGTCATTCTACTCTACAAAAAGCAACTCTTCATCTCTGAGTACTTCCTTTCTCCCTTCATTCTGTCCAAAATGCTTATCATATTCCTGCCTCTTCCTCCTTTTCCCAACAGTCTCCCCTCTATTACAGTCTTCAATATCCCACTGCGTGTAATCTAGATTACAAACAGTATAAAATTACTCAAATGTGAACAAGTTTTGAAACTAATTAACTAGGGAGTAAAACTTCCTTATTTAGCTCAATCGAAAACTAATCACTTTCCCTCAGTCTCTCGCAAATCTTGTCAGCAGTGGATGTTCCCTCATGGGTGACAGTTAATTGAATTTATGCCTTAGAGAGTTTTTTTGCAATACCGTCGTCAATCACATGAAGATACTTAGTCTAGAATAGCAGAAAAGATGAATTTAAGTCTTATTAAATTATTAAACATTTAAATATAATATGAGAATAAACGTTTTAATGAAGGCAAGCAGCTTTAGAAAATGAAGTTATTGGTCGTCGAATAACAACATAGATGATTTCATTTTCTCTAGCCATCTGTTTTCGAGTTCATTCTTATTTGAAGAGAGTTCTTAGAACATTTTTAAAGGCTGGATTTATGAACACAGAGGCATGTGGGTAAATACTTGATGACCAATTGAGAAAATTTTTTCAGATGAAACTGATCCTTCAACGGGGGTTGTGACTTTAAATAAAAAAGATAAAACTAAATGAGCTAAGCTAGAGCTATTCGTACGCACATGGGCGTGAGTGAATTCCTCAGTACAGCTACTGGAACACAGAATTAAGCCTAATTAAAGCATAAAATTCTTTCTAAAATTATTTGAATAATTTTCAGTCACAAAAAATACGGCTAAGTATTAGCACAGTGGCAGCCGTAAGCGTGGGATCAACAGTTTTCATGACATTTGGTTATCTTATTTTGGGCTAAATTTGTGTGACAAGCGCAAATAATTCAGCGAAAAAGATTTTCAATTCCAGAAATATGGCGTGTGGCAGAATTTCTCGCGTTATGATTGCTTTGACGGCAGAAGTCATTTTGAATGTTTGACGTAATTACATAAAAATACCACAAAAAAATCCACCGTTCTATACATGATTGGCACGCGCAACAATTCTGGTTAAACTCCCAGTCTCGTTCGTGCCCGACCTGACTGACACGGGAAAGCTTCGCTTCTTTCCCACGAGCGGGCGGTAAAAAAAAGGAATTATCGATTCACATTTCACTTGGCTCGAGACAAAAAAAAAATATCTCACCCACAGTGATTCCCGCTATTTGAATTCACGCCGGAACAACACTCGAAAGTCCACGGGTGAAATTTCGGGAGGCTTTTGAATTCCGAGATTCTCGAGGAGATCGCGCGCCCGAGTGATTCTTCCACCCGCGTCGGATAAGAGGTGGCGTCACGTACGTCCGTTGGAGCGTGCCCGCCCGACCTTTTCCCCCGATGTGCGAGAAAGAGAGGAGAGAGTGAGCAAGCACTTGCAACGTGCGAAACCCAACCCGATGCGGCGGCAGTGGCTCCTCGACCCTCGGCCCGCATTGACGTCAAGCTTCCCTTTGGATCGGGGAGGAACCCGCGATGGCGAGGCAGAGAGGGGTCGGGAAGGAAGGAGAGGAGGCGAGGGGAAGACTGAAGGGAAATGGGTCCGCGCGCTCCCAAATGATAATAAAAAGAAAGGGACTTCTGCAACCCGAACCTCTTCCACCGTCCCCACCTACACTCCCACCACCACGTCCCTCACTCCCTTCCCTCACCCCCAGGGCTAAATCCCGTCCGGGAAAGTGGATAAAGAGACGGAATATAGTGTGGGGAATGGGTTGGCCGGTCAGGGTTGGGAGGCGTGACGTAGGGAGGTGCAGGTGTGTGCGTGTGGGGGAGAGGGAGGTAAAGCGACCGGCGGTGCCGCCAACTGCCTGGATGTTCACGGAAACTTGATGCAAAAAAAAAAGAAAATGATAAGAATGAAATGTGCGTTTTCGTCGCATATCGTATGGTTCAGCATCGTCACAGATAATATGTTTGTTCGGACATAAAAAAATCTAACAGATTGTGAGCCAATCGGTTGAAAAACAAACTGAAATTCAAAGTGAGGAGTGGAATTTATCTCCAGAGAACATTTGCGGAATGTTAAATAACAAACAATGTTATTAAACAGTGTACAAGGTCGGGTGAAAACAACGCTAGGAAATAGATTGCCTAGTGAGCGCTAAGACTTCCACGGTTGGGTCAGTCTTCCTTTCTTTCGTAGAGGCATTCTATAAGTACAAAGTGATTTCACAGACATCCTACAAACACTCATCGAAAAAGTTTTCATTCAAATAGTCTTACTGATGTCTCATAAGGTTTTACAATCATTTATTTCGATTCTTGCAAGTCCATACTACGAATTCAAGTCATTTTCAAAGAATCATCGCCTTACTTCCTTTAAACCGATTATAATCGGTTTAAAGGGAGTGATAATTATCAATGGATAAAGATCACATCCTCGTCATGTAAAAAAAAAACTCATTAGACTTTCAAATCAAACGAATACCTTGGGAGAAAGATTTAACTTAATTGCTATATAAAAATTCTTTGAGTATATGCATGCAACACGTTGTTAATTCAGAGTTCTTTACACACCCTCTTGCCCGGCAAAGAGTCCGGGCAAGAGGGTGTGTAAAGAACTCGGGGAATTAACACGTGTTGCATGCATATAACTCAAAGAATATTTTTATATAGCTATAACATCCTCAAAACAACCACACGGAAAGTTACACAGTAGAATAATTCAAATTTTCTATTTTAATTACACTGATCAATTTTTTTTACAGAATTTGATCTTCACCTTGTTGCTTGAATCAGTGTCGGAAACGACGGGTACAGAAAGATGTAATATCACTCTCATTCACTGAGCAGTGACTTGTATGCCAGAAAAAAATGTCCCGAGAAGATCAACATGAGTAACTTAGCGCAAGACCGCATTTCGGTGGAGGATAATAAGAATATTACAATAATTTTGATATTCGGGAAATTTTATAATTTTTTTTAAAGTAAGTCAATTGATTTAGAATTTATGGGCAATTCCTCTTTTTCAGAACGTATAGCAACACTACTCTAGATACAACATGTTTGTTGGAAAATCCCTCTCTTTACCTCCGCGAAAAAAATTGACGTCGGCACACTGGTTGGCAACCTTGTACCGGGAGAGGAAGGTTGGTCCTCTGGGATGTGGACGAGGGAGGAGTGCGTTGGGGGTGAGGGGGGAGGGGTCAGGCGAGTTGGGATTTTAGCATGGGTCGAAACGGCGGCGGGAGACGGAGTGGGGGGAAAAGAAGATCCATCGGAACTCACCCGCGCATTCTTCGAGGATTTGCACGGTCTCCCCGATCTCCAGCGGCAGCCCGTAACGAACTCCTCCTTTCCAGTTGTAGACGGCTGGAGACGAGAGGGGAAGAAAGAAAAAAGAAAATATGAGTGTGCGTACATGCATATTCGTGTGTATACATGCGGAAAAATCGCATTGTTAACAACACATGCCACTTAATCCGAGGGAAACGAAATAATGGCCGGCGGGGAAACCTCCCCTAGCCATTTTTTAGCGAAATAATGAGATGAAAATGGGCTCGGAATCATAAAATACCAATGTACCAGGTGCAGGTATACGATGCAAGATTGTAACTCACAATACAAACGAGAGAGAAAAATGGCAACTCGCCATGACGATGAAAAAGTTCTTTCCTCCCGCCTCAAATTCAATTGAGCAAATGTACATGAGTACCAACTAACAAATAAAGTTAATTTGATAACATTCAAAATCTAAGATGATCCAATGAGTATAACCGTCCATTACTTAAATTACGATATCCATTTTGCTCCTACTGTTCATATCACATCAAAAAATACTCGTAAATCATTAAAATACAAGACACCCATTAAAATATGCTTAAATATATAATTGTCTACGCCCATTTCACCAGTAATTTTTATGTGCATGCACGATAAATGTATCAAAATCATTCCCGTATTTTATGATACCCATTCTTGATCATTATCTGCACTCAGATCTGTGTACATTCTACCAAGTACGTATCCCTAACCGCAGTTATACGGTCGAGTAGATATAAGGAGGTCAAACTATGAAATTCACCCAAAAACCTTGGACTAAATAAACCATGGTTAAATTAATGCAACAAACTTAAAATGAAAAATGACCTCACTGTAACTCGGAAATAGTACTTCTTTCCAGAAGAGGCGAATGCAAAAAAAATGATGGAATCCACGACAACTACGATAAAAGGAAGGTTGATTAAACACAGAAACGGAGGAGAATTCGGGATTTTCCTGGGAAAATTCCATCGAAGAAACGTGGTGGAAGGATAGATTCCAAAAAGAAAAAGATCCGCGGTTGCCAATGAAGGAACCCATCTCACGTGCGTATCTATGTACAGAGACTGACGTATCAACAAGCGGACGCGACTAGAAAACTCCCCATTGGCTGCCGACGAGAGAAGGGAGTATTTACTAAAGGAGAATGCACGGAGAGGCGGAATCACGAAAAAGCTTCCTTCCATCCGATTCCGCCTGCGCTGGGTTGCCGCAGCGTCATGCGGCCGCCGACAATCCTCGTTTTCGTGCCTGGGGCAACCCCCAGAGAAAACAAAGAACGACGACGGCCCGTGCGCGGAGTGTTTAGATGTGAGATGAACAAATGACAGATAGTTGAGACAGTCGGCTTAAGCTCGTCGTAGTTGGAACGTCGTCTGCGTAAGGCTGCGTTTCCGTGCATCCAATTTTACGGACCTTCTGCATGGGAGGCAGAAGGAAAAGGGATGACCCGTGCGCTGTGTTTGAACGCGAGATGAACGAATTGCAGTTTGCGAGTGTCGGCTTGCGCGGATTAAAGTGGAAAGATGGTTAACTTCCTCGTTGTCATTCTGTGTTATGATTCGCCGCGCAAACTCGCCGACGGAAATCCGGATGCATGAAAACGTAACTTAAAAAGCTGATGAGTTAGGCAACTCCCGCGGTATGGCAGCCTGTGCTGGGGATCTATGCGTTCTTGATTTGCTCCACAGCCAGAGGATTTAAGAAAAAGTAGCTCGAGAGCACGAAGAAACATTGAAACCTAGAAACGAATGGTTTAGATTTATTTGAACGACAAAGTTAATGATGCTTATGTGATATTTCGTGTTGGCTGAACCTAACACAGAATACGAGTCGATCATTGGTGGCCCTGCCAAGGAAGACACAAGAGTTAAACCGGATATATAGAAGAGTTTCCCGTTGCGCGAAACGCGCTTTTTAGCAATTGTCTGCCGAATGGAATGATTTAAGGAATCATTTTTCCCTTACAAAATTTCGATCATAACAGCAGGAAACATTACGTACGACAACGCGGAGTAAAAGGATACTCGTACTCCAACGCTTATAATTACCAATTACTGAAATGGTTGGTGACCTCAAACACCCTCTACCACACGCTTTCGTGGCGGCTTACGAGGGTAGCACGTAGACCGACCTTTCTCCTCTCTCTCTCATCGGATTGCGACTCCCAGGGCGCAGCGGGGCCGCAGCTGCATATGGAGGAAGCGTCGGGGGGAAGAGAGGGAGAGATAACGCCGGCGCGACCGCAGGGATTCCGATAGCCGGACGAGCGCATTTCTCGCGATCGGTCAACCCGAACGGGCGACGTACCCGCGAGAGGAGGAATCCGTGCGCGGTAAATTAAAGCATATGCCGTCGTCCTCTTCTCCCACCCCCTTTACCTCGGCCCCAACTCTCTTCTCCCCCCCCCCCCATTGAAACCTCCTCGCACCTCCCGCACTCGCGTTCGGACGTCGAGGGTCCCAGTCCCATTCGTCATCATCCACCGCGTCCTCGCGGCTCCTCGATCCACCCGGACTGGAGATGCCAATCACACGGCCACCTCACTCTTCCTTCCTTCCACCCTTTCCCATATTCTCTTCAACCCATCGCTGTCCGAAACCGAATCGTTTCCCCCGGCACTATCATCCCGCCTTTTTTTTATCTTCCATTCATTTTTTCCAATTTCCGTCACTTGCTACGTCACACTTATTCTCCCTCTTCCTCCTGATTACACGTCTCGGGGCGCTAGATACATCGATCTAGCGATGACTGCTGTCCACACATCGTGGGTTGTGAAACACACTCTAGTTACGCCGTCTATTTCACTGGGGTCATCGATTCACCTCGATGGTTAAGCCCCTGCCGTCAATATTTTGGGATCATTTTCTCAAAGCTAGAGGCAACATGAGATTCCCGAAACCATTGGTTACAAAAATGTAGAAAAGTGATGAGTTCTGTGACGGATCTGTATCCTTTAGAAGGCTCTCTTTGAGAAGTCTATGACCCCTTGAATCTCCGAGAAGCGAGCTATTGTTATAACAGAGGATTAAAATTGGTATGAATAATAATTTAAAGTGCAGGTGTCTATTTCAGAATAACAGCTGTTAACGAGTGTATTTCCCAATACCCAGTTGATCGAGCTCCAAATTTTTCTTGTAATTACAACATACACGAGCATCCTATCTTTTTCGAACCGACATCAGAAGGATGTAAAGAGACAGGCATTTGCCTTTGATTTCGTTATTTAAGCTGAATTTATTCGTCGAGCAGAGATGATACTATTTGATTTAAAAAATCACTCCTACTATAACTTAAAATTTTTGGTGTCAATGCTACCAAAATTTATGAATATAATTTACGTGGGGTAGGAACAGTCTATGATTTTGATTTTTATGACGAAGGACCAAATGTCTAAGTGTGAAACGCGTAATTTACACGCGGTTGTCTACCGGTATCTCTTCAAGAACGTCTTATGGCCGGTTCCAATAATTATTTGAATGAAGGGATTTTAGTATCTATACATAATCGAACATGAGTACTGCCAATTCTACTCTCACATCAATGCGTTGATGAACTTCAAATCTGTGGAGAGCGGCAATACCAATGCTTGAGCAATGCTGAAGTCTGTCTTTTTACAGTGAATGTCCAACTGTTCTTCTTATGAAACTTGGCTTCATTTCCCCTCTCCCTGACGGATTTTGCGAACTCCGAATGGAGTCATTTTTATCATTAAACGACCAGAGGTCGGGGAAAAGGGGGGGGAGGGTCGAACTTCATTTTTCGCAAGGGGTATTATTCTTCTCTCTCCTTTTTTCCCAATCTGATAAAATTTATATTTTATTCGATTATTTCGAACTTGGTTGGAGTCGCGGTGACTGATATCCCGTGGAATTCAATTATAAAAAAAATAAACCAAGCGTCTGGCAAGGGGGAAGGGGTGACGTCCCTCCCGGCTTCTCGATTCGCGACGTGCGGAAGTCCGCGAATTGATCACCGCAAGTCTCAATTTCAGGGGAGGTTGCCCACTTGCATTGTTCTCCTCCCGGCAATGCCCGCGGGTCGAACGATTCACCTGCGACCATGATCGATCATCTCCAAAAGAACCTCGCCGGAAGCCGTCTTATGTGCTTGGCAAGTTACGTACTAGTGCCAAGGTTGACAGGAATCGGTGAGATGTGAACCTAACACGTTGAGAAAAGGGGAGAAGCGTAACGTATTTCTCCGCGAATGAGATCCCATTTTTTTCTGCTAACTTAGCGGGCAAACATTTGTGGGAGGTGGGTGTCAATCAATATAAGCAGATATAAACATCCGAAACGATAAAAAGAGACACCAAGCAAAAGAAAACCCTTACAAATGACCATTTTCATTACCGAAATAGAATAATGGAAAAAAAATATCGGACGGCACACACTTTTTTCTTACTCAAGATACGAGTGCGCCTCGTTTTTTATCGTCGGCCCGCGATGCTCCGCTTGCCCACAAAATATCGCACCGCATTCGAATTTTTTTTCTAGCGATGTAACCGCGAGTCGTTTTTATCGTCATAATAACGCTCCGCTTGTCTATCGTGAGAAAAACATTGAACGCATGTTAAAATATGCACGATAAAAAGTTCTGCATTTCGCTTTTGAAAACGTGGGAATTCGATGGGGTTCAGAATGTGAGCAGATTGGATATTCGTAAGGCAAATAATAAAGGTATTCCTGGAGAGATGAGGAAACGAGGAGTGGTATTAGGATGAGAACGCTTGGGTAGCGACCTCGCTATTAAGTCACGGCAACCGACCTTAGGTGAAAGGAGGAAATACTAGCGATGGTGTAATAAACTGATTTAATACAGGAACATTTTAGGTCTCCGAGCTATATCATAAATGCAGGAAAGTTCTAAATTCACATCGTCATCATATTACCCTACAAATTGTCAAAAGAGCATTAGGCACGGATCTTAGATCACTAATCATTAGAGTAATCAGCGATATATCGAGAAACATGAAGATTTCGAGTACCTGCTATTAAAGAAACACACTTTGTACTGTCCACTTATGTATCATAGCGTACATACTAAGTGCGTTTCGACATCACTGAGATTCGCGTTGCCTTATAAAGAATTTTCCACGCTTATGATCACAAATTGTGCACCAGGAAATGGATTTCATGCATCAATAAAAATCGAGGGAAAGGAAAACAAACGAAGAAGTATTAGGAACGAATGAGAAGGAGAGAGAGTTCTTGGGAGAAATCCAAAGCAAGAAAAGTGAATTGAGATTGGTGATGTAATGCCGAAGACTGATAGAGGTTTGGGTAAGTGCGGTAAGGGAAAGAAAAGGCCAGGCAAGATGGAGGGAGGCGTAAAGCATACGGAATTGAAGAAGGGTTAATTCTAGCGCAGGAATTCACGTTGTTTCGAGTTAGGCAAAGCTTAGAAATGTAGCGTTGGCTAGTCAATGTCCATCCAACAGGTAATATCCGACAGGTTCATTCGACCTAAAGAGTAGAGTACCATTTCAAATAATACCTTTAAAATAGGCAGACAATTTCTCGAACTAGTTCATCTTGATAATGAATTCATCTTTCTCAAAGATGGACCAGTCTGCCAATATTATGAAGTAATTACGTTTTCCCTGTCCGCAGTAAAATCATACGATTTGAATTCACTAAGAAGTTTTTTAAGTTTTGCACGTGACCCTGGTGCTTCCAAATACAAAAATGTCAGCCTCTCCAATAATACTGGCAACTTTTTCTCTGAATCTTGTCGAGTTCATAAATCAGTTCCTTCCTAGTGATCAAGGACCAGAGGAGAGTCGGAGAAATATCCGCTATCGGTATTAAGTTACTCTTGGTAGGTGAAAGGATCACATGGACTACAGTTCAAAGTTCCTTTCGAAAGGCCACACAAGACATGGAAGCTTTCTCTGGAAATCGATTCTGAACACTACGGAAGGTTGGGAAGCAGATCGGCGAAACAATCATCTCCTAAGAAATATATTTCTTAACTCCCCCTAAAGTGCTTCTTCCCTACATGACTACTCTTTTCGGCTACTCAAATGTTCTGGTGTACGGTCACCAAGCTAATAATCAAAATCAATATTCTCTTCTCCGATTACCAATCAAATGTACCTTCTAGCAATTCCCTCAACGTGTTCCTACTTCCGAAGATTATCTTTACCCTCTCTTCGCCCTCTTTCTCCGACCAATGTACCAGATTCCGCATCCACAACCGACACTTATTCGCTCGTTTTTGGGCTCTACCGCTTTCTTTCCGCCAGTCTTGGAATATCTGACGAAGATGAATATCGACTGGAATCTCAAGTAATATGGGCGTGAAAATAATGAAAAAATGGAGAGAAAAACAATTTTTAAACATAAATGACTGGGGACTTCCCAATAAGTCTCAGGCTAGCGAAGTAGTCAATTTGTCCGGAAATGAAAGCTGGGATTGGATATTGACGGCGGTATTGGAGGATGTTGACGATATTGATACGACCGCCCACAATTTATCGCTGCAGAACTATCGAAGGTAAAGTCATGAGGGTTCGCGCAGAATTTTAGGCCACCTCCGCGTTATTGCCGTATTCCATCAAATGAAGTGATTTCGACGTGACTTCCTCCCGCGGGCATCGACCCCTGGAGGATGTGAAGCATCGAACGCTCGCAGACATAAACCGACCGGAACCCGGCTGCGAAGGGAAAATAAACAAAGCGCCCGAAGAGGTAACCAAAAAAATTCTCGGAAATGGAACACGTGGTCAATCAGAAGGGGAATTTACTAAGAACACAGAAAGAAAAAAAACAACAGAGAAATGAAACCATTCCGCAGGAATAAATCCAGCTCGCTACTGTGGACTCCCATCGATCTTTTCAGAAAAAAACGAGCGAAAATGGCGCGGATTCGACTGAGGGTGGCAAAAATGAGCCTCAGGACGAGCAAAATGAGCATTTAAACCGGTAGAAACCGGTTTCGTCCTTCCGCTTGCAGAAGGTCGGACTAAAAGAAAGAAATTGTCGATCAAACATGCTCCTTTACCATTCACAAGACTAACGAATTACTCTTCGGTGCATTCCCTCCGATTAAAATCCTTCACATGCATCGACTTTTGAGATCGAGCTAATTTGATTGAGGTGACCAACACTGTTTTATGCATTTCGCATCTCATCGACTTCTACATATAAGGGACACGCGTCGGGCAAAGTCGCGCTACGCCGGCGAAAGCCATCGTTTCTTATTCCATCCGCATCATAGATATCGCCTTGCCCTTAAAAATGCTCCCCCTTGCGATCGATGAGGTGGAGATTAGGGCGCTTTTCGGGAAGATAGACCTTGCCGGCAGTCCAAAGAGAAAATAAAAGAAAAGAGGAGAGGAGGGAGAGGGGCGGGGGGGGGGAGGAAGTTGAAGATAACGGCTGCGGAGATAACAAACCTCGAGAGCCGTATATAAATGTTGACGGAGACTGACGGAATATTATGATAGTCCGTGATTCGAGGAAAGGAAAGCGAAAACATTTGCGCCGCGGATTACCAAAAAAATGAGGCGACGAGAGATGCGCTCGTCGGTGGAACGGCGGCCGGGAGTAGCGAAGGGAAACGGACGACGGGGGATCAAACACGGGTGGGAGGCATGATTGCCGGGCGCGAACGCTATTGACACATATCTCTTAATCTCCCCTTCTCAGGGGTTGAAGAGAAAAGGGCGTGGTAATCTCGCAGCCAGCGAAAAAAAGATCGAAGAGTAAAAATTGTCTCTTTTTTAAGCTCCTTCCTGAGAACTATCGACATAAGTAATACGACGCTATTCCCACATCAAATAAAAAATTTCAATGCGATACCGCAATGATATTGACAATAAAGTCACATACTGCTATAAAGTTAACACTATAGAATCTACGAGAATCTCGTAGAATAAAGATACATATGTGATTCCGTCATTCGGTGGCTAAATTTTCTGGAAATTTAGATAGTTAAAAAGCATTAAATTAATTAAATTAAGAACACAATGTTTTTATCCACTGTTCTTTATTCTCGTACCTGATAATGACGTCTAAGCGTTGAAACTAGTCGTACAATAATAAATAACAGTGGATGTATACAATGTATTCTTAATTCAATGAACATGAACTTCCACAAAGTTGAGCCTGAAACAATAGAAAGCGAAAAATTAAAAGCATATTTGGTACTTGAGAACGGATTATCATAATTATATTATATATTATTAATATTATAATAATTATATTATTATATATATATACGAAAGTATTGTTGGATATTGAATTATTTATAATAACTAGGGAGGGACGTGGTAGTCAAATGGATAGAGCTCTTGGGCTTGATTCCAGGGGACGCCAAGGTGCACCCTCAGCTTCAAGTAAGCTGGGAGATGTTTCGCGTACCAGATCTTCGAGGGAGACAACTGGTGGCAGGGGGAATTATTCTGGTCCGCCTACCGTGACGTGTGAATTTCAGATGCCGTTGGGCTTAGTATTGGGGAGCTCTACCCTCACCTACTGAACCAACATTTCGGGTTGAAAACTGCGGTATAGTAACAGAAAAAAGTATCACAACTATAGATAAATTCCATTTCTGGTACGATAATCAATAGTCAAACAATTTTCGGCATTTGTACGATACTTATAACTTTCAAAATGATGATCATGTTTGCGTGGAGACTAGTTCTGTACGCGCATTATAATGTATTTTGTTTGAATTCCTCAATTCTAGAATTCCAGAATCATCTATAGCCGATGTATAACTGAATTTCATGCTCTCTGCAACATTTGCGTCACCGTGTAGTACTATATGTCATTCCATGTAATAATAGGATAACGATTTCTTCCTTATTAAGGGGCAACCACCAAGAAATCAAAGTATCCAATCTGTTGAGAAACTACGCCGTAGTAGGGTATTTAAATGAATTCTTCTGCTCCATTGAGAAATATATTGTATTTGACCACCTTACTAATGAAACAAAAACAAATTTACAAACAACATTCCGAATAATTGTGACCGAAAGAGGTTTGAGTTTGAACCGACTATGAATTGGACTAACGTTTGAGCGATCCCGGTGCAGAGTACGTTTTTCATAGAAGACAGAATCAGCTTTCTTTGTCGAGTGATACACGTCTTTGACATAATCTCAATCCCAAAAGGCATTGGGGCATCCCGCGAAATGTGCCTATTGAGGATTAGGAAATGACGGCAAAGAAGGCAAAGTAGGAGTTTCAGGAGGCGTTCAGTCACACAGGAAAGGTCCTGGTTTCGTCCGATCAGTATGACGCATAGTGAAGACAATATTTTGAAATGCACGGCGAGAAAGGAGCGAAAGTGCACTCTATTTAAATATTTACTTTAAATATTCGTTTCTTGAAATAGTCCAGGAAAAAAAACGTGTCTTCTTCTGTGGTTGAAGATCCGGCGAGGTTTGAACCCTCAACCGGAAGGTTACGGGTTCAAACCTCTACGGGGACATGAAAGTTTAATTTTTACGTTAAGAAATCTCATTTAATAAAGGTGCGATACCGTGAGATTCAGTCGTCAGTGGTCGAATCACTTTCAGAGTCCAAATTATATTAAGCTACCTTAAAAATTACAGGCGTTGGTCGTGACGAAATGTTAGAGGGGAGGACTGAAAATTGCCGCCAAGTACGACATGTACTGAAGGAGTGGAGGGTCAGGGAAGACCACAATGCGTCCGACTTAATATTAAGAACAGCCCCTTTGCAATCGAACTTTCTCGGAGAACCATTAAAGGACTTCTTCGCAAGAGGGAGAGCCTGACTTTAATGCCCCTCGAACTTCTCCCCATCCCACGACCACTCCTGAGATAAGTCGCAGGGAAGAGTTCTCCAGTTCATCACCCGCCGCCACCTCCCGCGACCTCGTCGGCGGACGCCATTCGCACCCACCACCCAACTTCCCCTCGCCCTCACCAGATTCAGACACCCCATCTCCCCTTCGCCCGCTTCTCTCTTCTTCTTCCCAACTCGCCCCATTATTCCATGGGCGACAAGAGTGCCTCCTTCCCTTGCCCGACCGAATGACGAGACGCGGAAGGACTTGTTGAGGAGTGGAAAAGGGAAAACAAACACAGCCAACTCCTCGGCCTCGCCGCGACTGCACGAAGAGGCCGGCTGATGGGAGGCGAGGAGAGGAAAAAACCGAAAGAAAGGGAGGGGGAAGGAGAGCAAGACATGCTCCGTCTTCCCGGAATTGTTCGGTTATTGCCCTGTTGGTGACTCGAAAGCCTCTCTCTCCATTATTATCTCGGAATATTTGAACAATACGATAGTGTGGACACTTCTCCCACGTTAGTACGTGATTATTTTAGGGAAAGTGGTTCAAATATTCGCTAGACGAGGAACGGAATAAAATAAACAAATTGCGAGGGGGGTGAATGGCAAAGGAATCTTATATCGGGAACCAGAAGAGAGGACGACGGCCTTGCAGGAAATTCGAAAAAGGAAGAAGAACTTCGAAAAGATACTGAGACCCTATGAAATAGTGACGGCGAAGGCAGAATGAAGAGTGCTAGGCGGGTGGCAAAGAGAAATGGTGTAATTAACATCGAGGGAGAAATATTGATGCAATATTCACGTCACAAGCAAAAACAAGATGTATCCGGTCTACGCACAGGAAACTTTTTTATCTCAAATGATTGTAGTATGGTGTTGCTTAATAAAAAGTGTCTGTATTCTGGCACTGTTTATAGAAACACGCAAAAAATTACTGGCGTTGGTAGGACTGACTGATTGACATAAAGTTAGATAAATTTAATCTGGTAACACAATGTTCATCTAAGCTAATATGAATGAAAAACGAGTTGCTTCTCCTTGCGAATTGCGCCTTTTGGCAACCACACTTCCCACACCATGAAATAACAACGCGTCCGTTTACTCGATCTCTACTTGTAAAAAAAAGTGTTTGTTTCCCAAAGTTCATTAAATACTGGAAGCTCGTTATCATCTTCCATCATATTCCCTTAATTTTAGGAATTTCAAAGTCGTTTCGAATAATTTCTTAGAACTCCTTCGTTTTTATTCGTTATAATATTTCTGTTTTATATTTTGCGTTAATAAAAAGTAATTGTTCATTAAAATATTATACTTGATTCATCAAGTATTGAAATACTAATGCGATTTCCAAGTGGCATGAATACTGAAATAAATTATTGGGAACTGGCGGAAAAATGGAAACGAGTGGGTAGATTTTGTCTGCATAGTCTCGGATGTGTTTCAGGAGTCCAGAATACCGATCTTTTAATTTTCGAAAGTCTCACTAAATTACCCGAACAAACACAGTAATAATTATTACTACGAGTCCTTTGGGATGTGAAAAAAAACCTTTTCCGGGGATTAAAATCGATGTACTAGTACATATAGCAACTGAAAAGGATATTTGGATATTTTAAGGATGGTTTTCTCATTAAAATCCATTTAGGTTGAATAAAAATCAATTGACATCGGTTTATGCTTTCAAAAATGAGATTAATAAAATCATTTTCGCCAAATATGCGTTAACATACACTCCTTCACGTAGAATCGTTACCAAACTACGTAGTAGCTATTTCATCAAAGGTATATCTACAAAAAATAAACAATGAGATCATTAAGATGCAGAATGTATCAACTCTTCTCTAACCAATAGTCAGTCGGGAGCTTCTTTGTAAATTTTTGCGGGAGTAAGAATGTAACCACGATCCCATTAAGTGCTAATATAGGGTCATACAAAAGTCACTTACTCCTCAAATGAAGAACGACCTCAAGGGAAGTGTTTTGCAAATTAAGAGAGATCAATGAAGAATGTTTGCAAAATATAACACCTTGTCAATCAAACGAGCCAATTTATTTTCATTACACTTGGGGAACTTATTTCTCGTTCAGAAAAGATCTATGAAATAAATAGTGACTATGCGGAAATATGGAGGAAGACTATTTTCCAAACCCATGCTTAATCGAGCAATTTATCTAACGTACACTAACTTTCCAAAACGACTATTCGCACAATAAAGACCGTTATTAACAGAAATTCATTTAGAAAGTATCTGCTCCATAATCTACTCGTTTATTAAATATTCGCAAGTTTCCATCAGGTGCTTAAAATTCAGAAAAGTTGTTGTAGTCAGGAAGAAGTGTTTCAAATATGACGGAAAACATTACCTTGTTCGATTGTTAAACTAATCATAGATTGGCAGTTAATTTATTATCGGTTCGTAGATGAGAGCGGCTGTCTCGCGGATACCGCTTTCTAAACTCGTTTCGCCTTGGATTTCATCAAAAGCTCTCCATTCACTCTTGTGTACCCACAGAGCGAGCATCATTTTATAGGATGGGACCAACACAGAAAGGAGAAGTCGGGACCCTGGAGGGTTTACGAACGGCGGAGCGAGATGAGCCGAAGGAAGAAAGGCGACGGGAAACATGCCGGGTGCCAAAGCGGCGTCGCCGAAGTGAGCACAGACGGAAGCAAAGAAGTAAGGAAGAAAGAAGGTGGCGTAATTGCATTTCACGGCCGTTGATGTCACCGGGGGCGGTGTACGCGGTGCGCCGGCGGTGACGGCGGGGAGGAAGGACGAGAGATAGGAGACGGCGGATGGATCGGGGGACTGGGGAGGGGTCGAGGGCGCAATTAAAAAGTACCGCCGATGGGGAGGTAAAAAAAAACGGGCGGGACGGGGTGGGCTGGTGGGGAGAGGGGGCTGGGAGGTGAGGGAGAATGAAAATACGTCAGGGAGGGGGTAGAATCGAAGCGAGCGCAGGGAAGATAGGGGCGGGAATCGCATAGGGCCTCGCGGCAAAGTAGACTACATTTTTTTCCACGAGGGGTCGGGGATGAGGTCAAGTGGAAATACATGGGAAGACTCGATATTTAAAAGATCGATGCTCGAAATAAATCGTTTTTCGGATGAAATGGATAGTGGTAGAGTTGGAAATTTAAGATTGTTCCAGTTTCTCATATGCATATGCTTAATGCGTCGAAACACTTTTTTGCCACATGAGATAATATGCCGGCAATTCCTAGTAGTACCTATACATACAATTTGAGAAGAGTTACTGAATGAAAAGTTAATAAAACCAATATGACCCTATTCAGGCAATCATTTGCTTATGTTTTCAAAGATCTGTAACGTGTTTCCTGAAGAAATATACTCGTAACATACTGAACAGTGCAATAATACATTTCTGTAAATGGAAATAGCTTGAATATTGGCTAAAGTAGACGTAATTTGGTTTTAGAAATGATTAATCTTTCTGATTGGCAGTGCTATTTATGTCTTTTGTGCTTCATTTCTAACGTTTGTTTGGCCCTGATGAACTAATATCTATCTTTACCTACAAATGAATGTACATTATTTATAATGGGAAATGCCACAAAATTGGTATACCCCAAGTTGAGATCTAAACATTTCATACCAAAATGGAACTAAGCATTGTGATACATAATGGTACCGAAATAAATGAAAATATTACCATTAAAGGAGAAGGATAAAAAAATAAAGTGTAATGCTTTTTCGAAAATCTCTTGGAGGAATGCCTCCTCATTTCGCAGGATGCAGTTTGGGGTTTGTTCTGCTACCATCGATGGTGCCAGAGCATGATGGCTTGATATAATGTTTAGAGAAGCTAATTACAGAACTTCGAGGTAGTAATATTTCGAAGTATTTTAGGGTTATTTATACTCCTCCGTTACAATTTATTCTTCTAACAAGTCATTACCTAAACTAATGACCAACGCTTTGGCTGATTCTTGGGTTGATAACTCTGGTTTCTGAGAGTAAACAATGCTGTTGAAAGTATACAAAAACACTTCCTTTTGCGATACCCTGATTTCCTTTAAAGTCTTTTTGATTAGCTGAATCGCTTAGAAGAGTTCCATATATGTCCTCCAAATTTGAAGGAATTGCCAATGTTCAAATTTTCGAATAACTTTTCATCACGGCAGAGTTTAATAAGGCGAAAGTAGATGCCCACTTGCTTATTACAAAATATTCAATGCATACTAAAAGAATAGAGAATGATAGTTCGATGGGGATTAGAATAAAAATTTAAATGATATGAATTCAAGGTATTTAGTAGAAATTGGAGGCGCCATTACAAGAGGTCGTGGGTAGAACATTTATTCTAGCTAAAAAAAATAGGATGTATACCCGCTTACAATTAATGTAATCCATACCATGCTCTCATTTTAATCTTGTCACAACATCAATACCGTGGGTCGAGTATTAAAAACCAAAACTAACCATAAGGAGTAGCTAAGAAGGAGCTGTTGGAAGATTCCCATAACTTCATTTGCCTTTATGGTATACGTTCTCACTCTCTTTCAGTGGTTAATTTTGAAGAATGAAATAAAACAGTTCCTGGCGTAACTTGGTGGAATATCTTCATATTGACTTTTTTTTAAAATAAAACCACTTTGCTTTTCTAAATAAACTTTTTATTTCGTTTAAACGTTTTATTTTTAAAAAACGACAACTGAAGACTTAATCTGTTATCCTCCCACGTTTACGAGCAGAACGTTGTAGCATCCAAGTTTTAGAGCTGATTTGATCGATTTTACCGATTTCCGTGACTATAGAGTATTTGTCGTCATGACAAATGCACACAGATTGCATTATTCCCGTTAAGTAATGGTATTTATTTTCATCTTATTACCGCAGAGATGATGATTACTTGACTCTGCGATAATTTTCTGAAACTACTCTCGCGCCATTGAAAAAATCTATATTAAATAGAAAACTCATAAGGAAGAGGGTATTTCATACTTGAAAAATACAACGTTTTATTTACGTTACCCTTAGCTCGTTTCACGGCACACACAATACAGATCCACAGGAAGTCGTCGAATGAAATGACACGCCGTCAAAGGAGACAGAGCACACATGGAATGATTTATGAATTGTTCCAGTATTTTACACGCTGGAAAATAATTTTTGGATATTTTCTATATTCAACGGCTCGCTTTAATTTCTCTCCCTCATATCTCGGTCTCGAGGTAGTATCTGTCTTTGATTAGTTGAGTACATTTGGGACACCACATATTTAACGATTTTCCGGTCCTTCCTTAAGGGCAAGGACGTTCATGAGGGACAGGAAGAGGAGGAGGCCTGAAACATTACGTCCCGTAAGAAATGAGGAGGGTTATTTCGGGAGGAGTGAAGCGGGTAACTGGGGAGTTCTTAGGAGAGGGGAGACTTTTGGAAGAGACTGGCGTTAGGCTTTGGCTGCAATCCATTACTTTTGGGTGGATTAAGAGGAGCGTCGGCGAAGGAAACTTTTTTTTTCGCTGAGGAAATCAGAAAAAAACGAAGATGAGAGATAGAGAGAGAGAGAGAGAGAGTGAGTGAGCATTAAACTTTGAAAGACTCCGATCGCAATTACGAATCTTTTAATGCCCCAGAGTGTAATCCTCATTCGTATGAAAATCCTCAAGTCTCGCAAAAGGATATCTCTGGGAAGGGGGTCAATGCCCTGCGGCGAGGGGTGAGAAAGATGAAATGTAATGCTGATCATGCTATACTAAAAGAGTTGCGCTAATGACTAAATCCGTCCATCAAATAATTGCGATACTAAAAATGCATATCCCTACGTTAAATAAAGATTTCATTAATTCATTTACTACCCACTTGCTTTCCATGCTCGATGCAGAGATTTAAAGGGTGTGGATTAATCGGTGTTTTTCGCAGTCTTCGAGAAAAAATCGTTTATAGAAAGATGCACTTGTTTCATATTTTTGGTGCGTCAGATGAGCATTAAAACAGATTTGACCGTATTTACATTGATATTTCTACCATTCAAGCAGAAAAATGCCGACACCTGAGTTTCTCTCTAATCTGTTGGCACCAAGAGACGTACTCCAAGTTCCCTAAGGGATATAAATGAATTTAGTAGAGATAGGCCCAAAAATTAATGGTTAACTGCATAGACTTAGGAAGGGAGTGTCATGTTAGCCTACGGACTAAGACGGAGTCTCGGCTTCGAATTTCGGGGGTGTCGTGGGACGGTCCCAACTACAATCCATGCGGTGCGATTCTCTGTTACTATGACTCCCAGGAACTGTGGAGGACTACACACTACACTGCCCCCACACCATTATACTCTTTGTATTTCATAATGCTGATTTACTCGTGCATCTCAATTCTCAATTCGATTGACTCACACGTCTTGGACGCCAAAGGGTGGTCCTCTGTTCGTGCCAAGGCTTCCGTCGCGAGACGAACAAGAGAAGACTGGTTACATTTAAGTTTCACCGATTACTGCTGCTACGATTGAAATCAGTTCCGACGCCGAAGACGCCACATGACACGCGAAACTATTGTCGATCGAAACGTCTTGCGCGGTGGAACCCGACGCCATACATCCTTCAAAGTTGTTCCATGTTCAATTGCTTAATGGAACATAGAAAAGAACCTATCGGCAACACTCCGTCCCGATCTGCGTGCTGTCACCAGCTATTCTCGAGGCGGCCAAGCTATACTCGTAGATGTTGGCAGACCTCGTAAGTACATAGACTCAACTTAGGAGACGGATCGGGGAAACCCCACCAGTGAAAATAGACGGGGGCCGCGGCGTGTCTCAAGGTACCATGAAATTCCACCTTTAGGATCGATTTCGGAGTGAACTCACTCACCTATCAAAACCAACATTTTGGTTAATTACGGTGGTAATAGTGAAGCTGGCCGGCCAGGAGGACATTGAAAACTGGATATGAAGAACAAAACGAAAAAGATAATGAAGCGATAATTTATTCCTTTGTACTCCAATACGCCATTTAATATTATCTTCTGGCGAAGTGTTGACTTCCAAACAGTTTCGGCCGCGGTATTATTCATTCATCGTTGTCTATGCAAATTGAAAGGGCTATCCACCAAGTCGTTTTGAAGGGAAGTTTAATTGCACGGGGTATATCAGGAGTAATGATTATCACGAAACTTCGGCGGGTCGGAGGTGATGAAGGAAATCCTCGAGCCATTGTCGTGACGTGTAAACGTAAGATTGGTGGAAATGCCCTTTGGTCAATTCAAGCGGCACGGGCAAACGATAACGGCGGAGCGGTTGAATTACGCCGGTGCGGAAGGGCTGGCCATAAACGCACCATTTTAAAACGCGGCGCGCACGCAAGTTCAGTCGTAGGTAATTGTCTCGTTCAGGGGAGAACACACGGAGAATGAGCGAAATCGAGGAATTAGCCAGAATCACTCCCTCGAAGCAGCCAATTTTTTCCATGAATTAATGAATGCGTGTTTCCTATTCGCCATCATCACGCATCGCCAATTACATAAATTGTTCAATTTTTCGGAAGCAATTTGGAGAATATTAGAAATTTAGCGCTCAATTTCCCCCACCCTATTTTTATGGCGACGTCATATTGAAGGAAATAGCTCATCTGCGACTCTGGCTATTTTAAGTTAAAGATAGCGAGTATTAGCAACCAATAATTTTAGCCATTTGGCCCTCTGTTCAAATCTAGATGATAATTCTGGTCACTCGAGACGATCCCAGGTTGCTTCAGACGTATATAACTTACAGATTTGTAGACTTGCCTTAGAGATTACACATGACACAGGGAGAGAAAGGACATATTATTGACTTTAATAACTGGAGTCTCTAGAACGCTACGGCTATTTATTGTCGACGTTAATCGGGACATTGATGCATGGCAAAATATTAGGGAGAATGGTAAGGATGAAGAGAAGCCCAGGTTTGGAAGTTGACTACTGAATAGGAAAGTCTCGTCATAATTCTTCATTTTAACGTTCCATTCGTAAAAATTAAATGCCTACTTAAACACACACAAATGGAAACCTGGGTATAACGTAGCTTCCCTTCCATTCTTAAAATCGAACTCAAGTCTTCGCTGTTTTAAGCATCAGAAAATATACCCCCATTAAACGGATAGGCATACAGATGCATAAGCAGTATCAGCTCATAGTGATGGTGAGGGTAATTCCAAGATATTGTACGCGGACACAAGTAGTGTGTGCAAGAATCCTATTCTCAAAACTAAATCTATTCTTAAAATCTCTAAACAAGGAGGTACATTCAAATGATGCCGATGATGACCTTTCACAAGTTTCGGTTTATTTAGGCTGTGATTTAGGGAGGTTAGCTTATGTTCAGAGATTTGAGGAAACGGTAATACAAACTGGCTTCGAAGAAAGTCGCCTTTGGGGTGTACCTGATTGACACAAATATTAATACTGGGAGGTGCAGTGATCGAATTTGGGTCAGGTCAAATATTTTTTTCTCACCACGAATCTTCAAACAAAAGTGCATTATTTCCAGTGATCGACTAAAACATTGCTCGGAGATGAGTCTGAAGACTTCCAAAAGCAGAGACTACAGTAGATTAATAATAAAAAATAATTTATATTTAATGCTACCAAAAATATTATCGGTAGTACCTAGCTTTGTGGAAGTGCTTAAGATTAAACGAACGGATATAATGTTCAGGGTGCGGCAACATAACTTCCTTTTTTTAAAGGGGCTTTGCTTTATAAAAAAGGAAGTTATGTTGCCGCACCCTGAACCAAGAATATATTATTTATTGACTCGGGTTCTTTAACTGAAATTCTAAAATAACAGTGTTATAAAAACCGTATCGTTTAACTCATTATTATGGTACCCATGTCAAGCAATAACTCTTTATTTAATATTCGATGGTCTTCCATTTAATTCACCTGAGAAAAGATCTTGCTTCATAGCCGAAAAATTCCTAATCTCTATTTACGACGAGACAAGTCAAGTTACGAAGGAACACCACAGATAGAATTTGATGCTTTTCATCAAACAGCTGAGCTAACTTTCCTCCGCGGAGTGGCTCGAATATAGGGCCACGGTATACCTACATAAAGTATTATTCCATAAGGCCTCACGGGTCTATCTCACCTCAAATAACATCAGACAACGGCGAAACGGAAGCAAATGATATAAGCCTGGCACTAACGAAGTCAATCTCCGGCGGCCTATTCAATTTCCCGTTCAACTTCTCACGGCGTGGGGAAAATGGATGGGGAACGCGCAGGCGCCCGCCAGCTTCGGAACGTACCTCGCGTCCCTTGGGGAGCGTCGCGGCTCACGGGAGAGAGAAGCAGGGCCGGATCCGGACGTGGGCGACCGCCCAGGGGCGCTCACTATATCTTTCCGACTCACATCTGCGGAAATGGACGGCAAGGTGTGACATGCCAATTACCATACAATGAAATAATTGAAATTATTTTCACATCAATCCAAATATCTATTTAAGATGATTCAAACTGAGACGTAACCTTCTTGGTGTCATTCCAATGAGTCTCATCCGAAATATTCTTCAGTTCAGTCATACTGGATGTGAATTAAAATTCAAATCAACAAGTACGCAAATTGCTACAAGTTCGCGAACACTTTTCATTTACGGAGGGTATATATATCGTATATATAGGTCAGCTAAAATTCAAGTGACACATATTTCATAAAGGCAGAAAGCTCGTTTTACAACTCATTTAATGAAAAGTTTGTTTTAAGAAAATATTTTATGAAATGTTGACATTTTTAAATATCCCCCTATGAGATGTTATTTAAAAATGAAACATATATCATTTTTCGTTACTTTTCAAGAAGGAGAAAAATGAATACGATTGGTTGGTTATCATGATGAGAATTTGATCTAAAATCTACATGAGAGACATTTGCAAAATCTTTGATTCAATTCAAGACAGCGTATTTTAATGGCTGGTTTGAACTTAGAAACATCAGTGACGACATACATCAATGAACTAAAGTAACTCTTGTCACGAAAGAAATGTTTTGCTGCCATTCGTATGTAGGTGTACAATGTAGGCGTAACGCTTTTCTAATTTAAAAGAGGATAGTTTAATAAATACGTACATGTCGAATAAAACTGCATTATCTTACATTTAAATCCACTCGCTCATTACTTTCACATACGCCCATATAAAAAAGGGATAGAAACGAGCGACGTCATGGCTGATTCATGACCTCTGAAACAAAAGTCAAAAGGAGTTTTACGGTTGGTCAACATTGAAATTTACAAACACTTAACATATCTCAGGGTCTTACTCGCGAGTGCATGTCTACCCATTAGAGAGAGGTTGAGAACTTTGCTTATGCACACGAAGAATACGTTACCTAGGAATAAAATACACGAACGAAGGGGTCCGAAATGGTGGAAAATAGTTTCCTTCGCGGTATCGGCAAATTATGCGCAAATTTACAGAACTAAAGTCTGTAGTCCACCTACTATCTCTGATGCGTGCACTCACGTGAACTCTTGCGCTGGGAGGAGGCACACACACACACACGCTATGAGCAACGCGCATTGAAACTCACAAACCGGCACTCGCACTGGAGTTCAGTGGTGGAAAATTCTAACTTAAAATAGATCGTTTTTTAATTTTCGTGCACGTACCCGACCTGCCATGCACTCGTTTGTCCGTCGGGGTCATATCTCTCAAAATCGCCTTTCCTTCTGTGCTCCCGGCGAGGGGAGGGGGAGAGGAGGGCATTTGCACAAAATGCATCCCGTATAAAAAAAGGGAAGCCGTTAAAAAGAGTCGGAAGGAAGGAAAAAGGGTAATTTTGTAGAAACTAGCGTTCATTCTCTTCCCTACCCCAGCCCTCCGACGCCCGTTCCCTTTTCCGCTCGCCACGAGACAGTCCCGCTGCGGAAAAATTAACTGCAGCAGAAACTTAGCCGCAACAAGGGGGAGAGAAAGAGAGAGAGAGAAGTTTGGGGAATCCGGGGACGTGGGAGTAGGAGTTTCGAGGGGGGGAGAGAAGAGAGGCCGAGAGGGTGAGAGGGGGCGTACGGAAACACGCTGACTGAGGGAAGCATTTTATATGTGTGTGTGTGTGTGTGTGTGTGTGTGTGTGTGTGTGTGTGTGTGGGAGGGGAGAAAACAGCTCCAAACCCCACGGAACTCGTTATTTAGCGCCGATTCGGTAGGACGGCCTGAGATAATGGTGTGTGCCGGTAGGTGGTCACGTTAGGGCTTCCCGGCGGAGAGGAGGAGGGGGGGGGGAAAGAAGAGATTTCTGTGGTCAAACATCGACGGAGACGCATAACGCACCGTTTCTTCTCCCTTGGAGAAAGAGAAAATAAAAAATAAAGTTCAGTCCGAAGCAACGGAACCTCCTCCTCCCGCTGTTTCCGCACGTGGGTGGGCGAAGTTGGACCATAAACAACAATAATAAATATAATCTCCCAACCTCCCTCGACGGAGGGGCGAGTGGCGCGGGAGGAGGAAACGTGCCTCTCTCTCTCTCGACCTCGACTCTTGAATCGCGTGTTCAGTGTCATCGAATTAAAAAAATAATGCATCAAACGAAACGGGCGACCTTTCCAGGACGACTGGTCGTTCGGAACGACGGAGTAAACTTCCCGGCGGGGTTTTTAATGATCACAAAAAGCGATCCGACTCCGTCGGCGCACGAGGGAATCAACCTACGTCAATGAGGCAAAGTTTGGGTTATCCTTTTATTACACTAGATTGAACACTTGCAATGCGGATAGTAAAATTTGGAAGAAGGGCTGCGGAGTTTCACGAGAAAGTCGGAATGAGGAAGTGCGTGGTGCGATTACACCCTCGATCATCAAATAATGTTGAGCGATCGCGCGCTGAAACCCAAGTTCGAATACTGTCCTCGTCACACGGACTGTTTTGAAGTGTGAAGCCAGTGACCCGTCAATCACACAGATAAATGCAAAATTATAAAACGTGATGGATGGGTCACTGGCATGGGAGATATCCTTTTAAACTCTTGAGTGTGTATATGAATGCGATTCACGAGAGTGACTGTTTTTCCTTAACACACCCTAGTGATCGAGTGGTTGTTTGTTTTTTTTTAACATTGCTCTTGCTTTTTTTGTGTGCGATTGAGGTATACGTTGGTCACTTTTTCTCATACACGCCCAAGTGACCTAGTGTGCGTTCCCTATTTGTGCCCTGACTTGTAACTTTTGTTTTATTCCCCCCTTTACGACATAGTGCCAATCAAGCTTACGGTCTCGGCGCTCTCGTTTTTATTGCTTCACGATCGTAGGTACGTTCATTCTATATTTACGAAGGAACGATTCTCTAATTTTATAAAAACCGCAAAATTATGTGTGAATATAACGCAAACAACAATGCTACCAAGCAGTAAAAACCATTTAGATATGTAGGTGGTTTGGCAGGGTGTATGCACTTTCAAAACAAACTCCAGCCGTAATCAACGTGATTGTGCTAAGTGCGATGAAGCGGTGATAACGCGCTGTGGGGGTTTCAAACAGCCACTTCTCCATAACGCAGGTTGGAAGTTGAACGATAACTCAGGTAATCATATTCATAGAACACCAACTTTTGGTTGGGTCGGAAAGCGGATTTCGCAGTGGAGTCACTCTATAACTCAGTTCCTTACCATTGCTCGCCAAATACACAGGTACACAACTTTGATAATATTTATAGTTTAGCTGAAAACTTTTTCTCTTTATTTATATAAAGAATAGAGAACCTTAGCATTGGAATAATAACTCGTCCAAAATTATCTCCACTTCTGATGGACAAGAACAACTCTTGTTTAGTCCACGAGGGATTACGGGCTCATGACATATTTTACGAGCAAATTAACGTTTGTACTAAGAATTCAAAATTTTACTTAGAAGGTAGGAAACAAAACCCAACAACAACGTGTTAAACTAAACCAATTATAAACAATAGCTTGCGAGCACGAATCCAACCTCGGTGTTTTTTTTTCTCATTGCATGGAGACTCGGAAAGTACGTCCGGTCGGAATAATATTCTGGCCTGCCAAAGGACGACGAAGCGACAAAAAAACTTTTTACAGTCCAATCAAAGTACGATATATACTTCACGAAATAATATGCATGTACTCGTGTGAATTCCCCGAAATATTTCGAAAGATGCGAAAAAGCGGGCACTCTAAAAAAAAAGGCCTGAGGTAGGAAGAAGACCTTTAAAGGACGCTGCAGAGGGAAAGATATAACATATAGAACTCCAATTTTTCACGGTAGGAGATGCAAAATGCCATAAGGAAGGCGTGTTAGTGAGAAATGGTGATACGAGAGAGAGCGGATAAAGAGCAGGGATATCAAAATTTTCCGATGATATCGGTTGTAAAATGCCATTTTTTCCCCTCTCCTTATATGCGATAAGTGACAAAAATAAAAATACTCCCGCGAAAGAGATACCTGCAGAGGTTACAAACTCGAAATGAGAACGAAATCTTCCACACTCTCCAGCTACGTCCCCGTAGAACTTGAAACGGCTAATCTTAAAAAGGCAAGAGGTAGGAAGACCTTTGAGGAGCGTTGCGGAGGGAAAGAATGAACCTATAGAACTCCAATTTTTCACCTCGGGCCACTACCTCCCCTATTTCCTCCTTCTCCCTCTCTCCTCCTTATCTACGGTCCACTCAGCCTCTCCATCCCTCCCTCCTCTACATCTTTCCCTCTCGGATCCCTCTCCAAAGGAGGAAGGGAGATCCCGCTCCCCCGAAGCTATGCTCGCACCGCTAGGGAAGGGAACGACACCCCCCTTCCTTGGTCCATTCCACCCCATCCCTGAAAACTTCTGTTGGCTGGTGGGGGGGGGGTTGGATCGGCTGTAGAGGGGAGAGTATCTTCCTTTCCTTACCACCCCCATCGTTCCATTCTTCACTGCCTTATCCCTCCTGCACCTCTCCGCCCCGACCGCCTTACTCATTCACCCCCTAGGAGACAGTCTTCAAAGAGTAATGGCACCGAATCCGAGATGGGGGAGGGGTGTTACCGTTCGGGAGGGCTCAGAGAAAATAAGAGGTGATCTCTGTGAATGCGTGTGCTTCGTGGAGTCTGCGTTGCTATCCGTCTTGAAATGAAATGATGCATTAAACTCCTGGTTGTATTACCATCGGAAATACGATTTGACTCCTGGTGGAAGTTAATATGCACCTCTGAACTCGGATCTGAGTTTATTGGAAATTTTTTATATCAAAGTACATTGGTTTATATGTAGCAGTCTCAGTCGACGCGCGATTTAAAGGAGATACGTATGAATCCTTTCTGAGATCCGCGAAACCTCTGATTCGGGCAAATGATTAGATTCCTCCTGTGATTTATCGTATTGTACTTAAGGTAGTAAATAATTTTTTGATCACCACCAGTGATTTACATGAAAACATAGCTCACTACTCTATTCTCCAGTCTTCATTACTTAAGTGAACCTGTCTCCTAATTTGTATTTAAGTTATGTTTCTTTCCCATGATTCCACGACCAGCGGTTAAATGCTAATACATACGCAGTTGAAAATGCACTTCGTGTTCTAAAATTCGGCCGAATAATTTGAATTCCTACCCTAATCAACTCAAATTATCATAAAGATTTTCACCAAAATAAATTGAGACTGCATTTTGTAGGCATTAAATTTCATTTGTGCGTCTGTCTTCGCGCAAATCTCTTGCAAAATTTTGCGAAAAACTTCCTTGTTTGCCTAGGGAAATAGTTATACGCAGAGAAAAAAAGACGTAGAGAGGAAAAATCGAAGTAACCGGAAAATAAATTCTACCTAATATTTTATTTTTCAAGAACCTCATCATATAATGTTCACAGAAGTACAAATCAAAATTAATCTCCCTAAAAGGAAATCATAGAGTTTAGATTTTTAATAGCGGGAATATTTATGAAATGACTAAGACTGAACTTGGAAAAGAAGCATGTTTTTGGTGACTGTTTTCATTTGAACATATTTATAAAAATTTGAAAGATAAATATTTTACTTGACACTAGAATATTTATGTATACAATTAAGTAAGCTTGCTTATTCTCGGGATAATATTATCCCTCAAACCATCGAAAATGGTTACAGTTAACGAACATTTACGCACAATGAATCATATTCCCCCGGTTGACAGATCGCAGCAACGCATACATTTCTCGAATGCACTTCAACATTAAGGTACACTGCGGAGGGCTTCAGATGCTTGGCTTACCGAATTCGATACATCATCATGACACACCAAGTTATTGAACCGCTCTGCTGTGCCTGAAGATAATGCACCCCTCAAAGCTCGTTTTCCGAAAAACCGGATACCGTTGGCAAGAAAGCGAGACGTTTGAGTGACTTGCTTGACGCCGTTCGAATATAAAACTCCCATTCTTCGAACTTAAAAAGGGAAGATCTTCTGCAATTAAATACCAGTGATTAATGCCGTCCACGTGAAGGAATAGGGAAACATTTTTTTGTTGAAAAAGATAATTTTGTAAACTCTTTAATAAAAGTATATGCCGAAAATAATTATTACTGCCCGGCAGTGGTTCATGCAGTCCTCCATTACTACGCCGTCACATCATTACCTTAACCAAATTTAGTAAGAGCGCACTAAATGATTCAAAATGCGTTTAACCTTGGAAGCATACCGACGCGAGGAGATTCCCAATGACGCAATTCGTTTCAGGGAGACGGCGGCGTCCAATGTTTTCGCGCATTTATCGGCGTAACGTGACCAGTTTGAGGGATTTTACAATAAATTGCACTTTCGCATAAATTCTGCTTAGTTTCACCATAAACGCTTCGTCAAATAACTTCTTCAGACAAGCAATCACGAAGTACAAAATCAACGTGGTTATTCATTCACACAGAATTCATTAAGTCTATCGATTAAGACCCACCCTACAAGACATGAGTAAATAATTGAATTTGAAATTAACGGTTATTCGTATAAAATACTTTTTTCCGTTCATTTTTTACGACTGCTTAAGAAATACTTCTCATATTAATAATCCAGTTCATAGTTGTTCTCTGCGATTTTGATACATGTGTAAGAATCAGCATGCCACTTCAATACTAAACCACTCAGTTGACGGTATTCTTTAAACTGTTCGATGTAAACAAAATTTCTGAATTCTATTTCAGGTCGTGCACATGGACAACGAAAAAAGAATAACTCCCATTTCGCCCATTTTGTGAAAGCCGTAGAGACATTTTGACAAACGAAGCGGTGGCGACGCAATAACAAATTGAAGGCACTTAACGTTGGGCCCTTCGACTGATGAACCCAAAGCAGAAAACGCAGTCAACTCGGTGATTATTACATTAAATGCTATGGGGATTTGGGATCCGAGTCCACTATCTTCGAATCAGATCACGAGAGCGCTACCAGGGGGCTATAATGGGATCCACCATAAAAGAAAATAGTTGGGGCATCCCGGGATTACGTGAATATTTGGTAGTGTTTTGATGGACGTACCTAAAAACCAAATGCGGAAACATCGCCCGTGGAACCGTTGCCCATAGAGGTGGATACAGTCGACGTTTTCAGTCTCTCGTCCTGCACCACTGGTGCCTATTTTACTCCCGGCGCTTGAAAATGCCTTCCAACATGGCTTCAATAAGCCCTTCCGTCTGAATATTACCCTCTTCCAACCCCTTCTACTCTTCCTCCAATTCACCTCGCCGTGCTACTCCAACCCCTGCCTTCATATCAGGAATGATCTGATTCATGCCCGAGGTTTTTTTTTTTACTTACGATTTACGAAATAGATATCGCATATAGAACTTTCTCAGTTTACATTTATTCTGTACGATTACGACGTATTCCTATGAATGTATCCTCGTATTAGATATCTTTGATTTGCTGAAAAAGCTCACCATTATTTTCTTCGTTCATATTAAAATGAATTAAACCACAGATATATGAAAAAGAGTACACATGGTCAGAAATATATCGGCGGGGATTTTCCGCCTTCGTGAACTGAGGAAAATGAAGCGTAAGGTATTCAGTTCATATTCAGTTGACACATCGGAAAACGGGTCACGACCAAAACAGTTCTGCGACCATGGGAGTGATAAATTTCAGGTCTCTGTGTTTAATATGTGTTTTTTCTGTACAATCTCTACTGCTCCGAGATTTTAACCACGCAATTCCATGGAGATATATTTAAATTATAATATATATTTTTATATATTTGTATATCCTTAAAATATTTTAATAATAAACTTGTTGTTTAACCACATGAGTATTTTACCACAGAAACGAGATCTCATAAATAGTTATTTCTGTATATATACACACACACATACACCCATACACCTGCATGGTGATATTCTCTACCTAAAGAAGGCTACATAACTCCAAAAAACCCGCTGATATTCTGGTAATTTCACCCTATGAAGTCAGATATGTACACGTATATGTATGTATTACTCTCCGCATATACGTAGAGGGGAGTCTTGATGTTTTCATGCCCCGGGGACACCTTCAGCCCTCCCGTTTGGGGAAGGTCCAACTCTTCACTACCCGCGGTTCCCCGAGGAGAGCAGGGGGTGGATTCTGAGGAGGAAGAGGGCGGAGGGGCGCGCGAGGGGGGTAGGGGAAAGAGCATAAGAAGATACCAAGGGGTTTCCAACCTCACCCCCTCTGCCTTCCCCTTCGTGACCCCTTCCGAAACCTCCGTCCATAACCCCACTCCCTTCCTCCATGCCCTTCCTTCATTTTCTTCCGTCCCCCACGACATTTTTGTGAGCAAAAGGCAATCGTAATGCTCCAGAGCTTAATGACAAAAAAATAAATAAATAGAAGAAGACCCCGGCCCTCTCTTCCACGCCGTGCGGGAAGAATTTCTTTCGTTTCCTTTTCTACATTTTTTTTCATTTTAACCAACACCGCAGCCTTTCACTACTTAACTTGGGGAATTAAAATGCCGGTGTAGTCCTCGGTAATTGCGAGAGTGGAATGCCGAACGTAATCAGGGCCCGGGGACATTACTAAAGGAGGGGTATATCTGAAGTGCATGCGTTGTTTACATTAAAAAAGTTTAACGACTCTTTGGAATGGTCTGCCTAAAAAAAACACGTATTCATCATTCTCTTCGACCAGCAAGGGAAATCTTCATAATCACCGCGCCCTTTGCGGTTTTTTAAACGTAGGGAAAGACCACATTATTATTAATTGAAAATGTTTGTTTTGGTTTAAGGTGAATTGCGACATTTTCATTATCCAAACCATTACGAAAAAATAAAGGTGGGATGATTTAACACGACTCTATGATTGCAATATGATGAGAGCCATTTAACGGGGTGTTGTGAATTCACACCTCTCTACCATATACGTATCCAAAATTTCACCATGGAAGAGACTGAGTGTGGCTATTGATAAATAATTAACTGTTGTATTTATTGAATCTGTGGAATTTCGATATCATTAAAATGATATTTTGAGGTTACCATGATAAGCCAGGGAACAATTATTTTTGTTTTTTTTTGTTAAATATATTATTATTTTTGTCATGTTTTGAAGCCACTGAGTGAGAATATCTAAGTCAAAGACATAGTCCACTTTACTCCAACACGTTGACAACATAACGGCTTAAAGACGAATTAAACATTTCTTTACTTAAAAAAAATTAAATTAGTATCGGACCTTCCCAAATGATGAAATTTAACAAATAATAGTACAATTAAAACTTTGATTCAACTTCACGGTTCACCAAATACGTGTGCTCGTAAGAATACAAGCAGAGAAATTAATACGATTAATACACTTATGACCATATTGTGTCGGGACTACAGTTTTAGTTCCCTCCTCCCAGGGAGTATGGTGAAATACAGTCAGGTAGATAAGATCCAACCTCAAGGTAACAACATCACTGGTAAGTACATACCAATGCAGGATCTTACGCGCAATGATGTTTCATCGAATCACCTCAAGATTGTAATCGTAGGGGAGGTGGAATGGTCCCGGCATCTCAAAATTTCAGGCTGAGATTCAAAAATCCCAAAAAAACTTTCCAAGTCTCCAAAGTCAGTCCATTCGAGTCCTCTGTGTGGATAGCTCATACGGTAAACACGTTATATACCGCTTAAAACATGAGTCTTCAAAATCCAGGCGTTGCAAAATGAATTACCGATGTAGAGCGCAATCGTATCACGAGAGTTCGGGTCTGATTAGCGAATCGATTAATTAGTATATCCCGTCACGGAAGATGATACCATGGAAGAGACTGAGTGTGGCTATTGATAAATAATTAACTGTTGTATTTAATATGACACGGAAAATTTATTATAAAGATAAGTGAAGAACACCATTGATCAAAATAACCTAACTTTCCCGATACTCCTCATGACAGTCCGGCATACACTAAAAAAATATTCACATTTATCAGTCACGACTAAATCCTCTCAGTTTGTTTGATACACATTTTACAAACAAAGTCATCAATCCTAGATGTTGGTTCCGCAGGAAAAGGTAGGCTCCGACGCGTACTAAGCCTTACGAATGAAATTCACGCATAATGTTTGGGCATTCCCTTTCTCTAAGCCTCCAGCAGTTACCTGAAATTTATCTGATGCATACTAAACCACAGCTCGGGTACATCTGGGGATCTCCAAGAGCATCCACTGGATTCGAACCTGCAACGGTCAACTATCCAGTCTGTTACGTATCGTCCCAACTCCGTTACTTTCCATTCTTAGGGCTATGCAAACACGTTAGTGTTGACTTTTTTCTTTCCCGAGGACGTAAGCGGAAAATCACATGAAGATAAGGAAATGAAGAGCTAACGCTAAAGCGAGGACAGTCACCCCGTCCAGAAAATAACAACTCTGCGTGATTTATTCTCGAGGTTCGCCAGGCTATACGGAGCACACGTTTTTAGGAAAAAAAACCCATCGCTCGAATAATCCTCCGTCGGGGACGATTATTCGCCGAAGACACTCAAGCGGAGGCGATGCATCCGAAGAGGATGGTTGGCGCGGGTCGGGTGAGCGGTGGTTCACGTCCCGCAGCGGGGGTGCGAGGGAGTTAAGGGGGATCGCACGTGAGAGAAGCCCCAATTCTTTCCGTGACACCCCCAGCCACACACACACTCTCGCGTCCCCCCTCCCCCTTAGGAATTTTCTCTCATCATTTTCATTCCTCCCCCTCCGTAATAATCTCAGCGCGCGCCTGGAATTCCCGTTACGTTCCAGCGCCGCGCGACTCGTCCGATGTGCCCACGTAATGACACGCTCGCACGCCTCCTTGAGCCAGTCACGCTCCCCTGCGACCCATTGGGCTGTGCTTGTGTGTGTGTTTGTGGAATGTGGCGGAGAAGAGGGCGAGAGGATGTGAGAATGGCGAGGGGAAGCACGAGGGAAGTCGGCTGACTGACTTACTGACTGAAGGGAGGCAAAGGTGGCGCCAAAGCAGCCAGGACTGGGGAGGGAGCTGGGTAATATACCTCGTGAGAGAGGTAACACACGCTCGGTGGTTTGGGGTCGAGAAGTGACGAATGTGGGAGCAGGGGTGAGGGGTGTGGTTGCGGGAGGAGAGAGGGTTGGTCGGGATGTGGGGGGGGTGTCGGGCCGAGCTCGCTGCATGTAACATGCATACGTCACCTCCAGAGGTGTGGAGGTGGAGGGAATTGGACGTCGAGTCGGAGGAGGAACGGAAATAGTGGGGGTGAGCTACGTGAGTACGGAGGGGAAGAGAAAGGGAACGCCATCGGTGTCGAGTCTTCGGTGTGGAAGCTTGCGACTGAAAAAGGTTGGATCCATACCCGTCATACGCCGTTTCCTTAATTCTCTCGTGCAATTCCTTGGGAGCCACCTATCTAATGTCCACGTATCTCCCTTCGTTCACCTTCAAGTAATTTCTTCTTGGATTTCCTACCGCCGATCTTCCTCCAAGACGTCCCATTTTTTTAATCAATTTCTCCATATTGCAAACCGATGTTTCCGTGTATGCATGTAAAAAACGACTTCGGATTTTCAGCGCAAATGCAAGTTTTGAGGTCCTCCGAGCCGTGACCAGCGAGATTCTTCGTGGTCATGCCAGAGAGCGCTTAGAACCTAAACCCGCCGATGCCACACACACCCGATTGGTTGTGGGAATGCGTGGGCATTCAAGAAAATAAGACTAAATGGGCACAACGAGTCAAAAATGATAACAAAAAAATTATATTCAGCATTGTTGTTTGGAATAGAAATTTTTATTAAAATGTGTCCAAAATCAATGCAATTAAACCTTACCGCAAATCATTCAGCTAATTTCGCGATTTTTACAGTAACTACGAAAACAGTAAAAATGAAAAATTTATAAATTGCAGCAGCAATAGTTATGCGACATTGCAACAGACAACTTCTAGGCAACTAATTATTTGAGATACATGTAAATGTTATATTTAGATTTTTGAAATAAAAAATCTAAGTTATAATAAAGTTGCGTGAAGAATATAAAGATATATCTATAAAAAAATAAAATTATCTATCACTTATTTTACTATTATTAGGTAATCTACCGGTTAAGGTTGGTTTTTGGATGGACGCAACTATCAAATAAACATTTTGTAACTCCAAACGAAACCCAATCCAGCAACCTAATCTACATCAGGTCCCTCTTCATCTCTGTGTACTTCTTTCCTCCCTTCATCCCGTCCATAATCCCTATCCTGTTCCTGCCCTTTCCTCGTTTGCCCAACATTCTCCCCTCTGTTACCTTCTTCAGCATTTCACTACCGCTCAATGCGCCTCTCATCCATTTTTCTTGCCTCCATAGGGTGTCTATCACCTATATTTTAGGAAATATTTGTCAAGACAAATGATTTCAATTTACTGTTCTCAATCCATTGCATCAATTAAAAGACTTCACTAATGGCTAATATACGAGGCAACAGAGGAAAACCTATGCATAGCTAGTACCTTTTTGCGTCAATAAATACAACTGACCCGTTCATAAGTGAAAACACTCCCTAGAAATTGCTTTTAAGGGTGTATAAACTTAAAAATTATTATTTAATTTCGAAAACGAAAATATACCTTACAAAAGCTGCAAGTCATAGAGAATATTATTCACGGTTAGGAGAATTCCGTTACGGAAATTCCGTTCTTTAATCACATATCATAATAGCAAGAAAAAGCTGAATGTTAGTGATGAGAATTCAATGAAACTTGCAGAGAGCATATGCAATTAATTTTTAGCATTTAGGCTATTTTTGTATCATTAAGGAAACGTCGCTGTTGATGCAATATCTTTTCTTTGTTAAGTTGATAATATTTGTTCGTGAAAATTGATTCGTCACAAAAAACTGCTACTAAAATCAATGTTTAATATAAGTTATACCACGAGTGTGACAAAATTAATGAGCTCCCACATTCTACAGAAAGAAATGATTTAATTTTGTCTTCTTCAATTTCTTTCGAGCAGTTAAATGCACAAATTACAGCTGGAGATTGAAGTAATTTACTCAATCGTTGGATTTTTAGACGATTACGTACTTATTGATAATCTCTCTATGTAAAGTATAAACCAGTATTTCGACGAGGTACAATTAAATGTATGGGAAAAAAACTGCGCAGAAACCTTGGGAGGTGAGAAAAAAATAATTTAAAAGATGAAGCACCTAAAGATTATCATGAATTTAATGGGTTAACTACATTAAAATTTTATTTTTGCTGCTTGAGTCCTACCGGACAATTTAATTGAACATTAAAACATTTAATATGCTAAAATAACGGTCTTTAATTTGAATTAACTGCAAGGCCTTCGCAAGTTTTTTTCACTCCCCCCCTTCTATGCGAGTTACACTGTGTTGATTTCCAAGTCTTCCCGCTTTCAGTTCCCTCGGTTTCATTTACTGCTACACCACAATTTTCCTTCGCGCCCGTGAGGTAACATATCATATATTACAAAGTATATTATTTCACTAAACCAATGCCTTTTTATTTACCACTTTCACTATTTTTTAAACTTCACCATGTTTATCACGACAATGGCTCAGACGAAAGGGGATACCCAATAGCTTACATTTAATCGTACATATTTTATCTAATTACACGTTCTGTAAAACTTTATCGGATTTTCTTCCGATGCGGTCCTTACAAGCTCATTTTTACATATTGCGTATCCAAACAATTTCTTTCTTCATACTACCATTGTGCTTCCAAGTGTATTCTTATCTTTTATTTCCGAAAACGCCTTCCTTTCTCACATTGTTTTCAATTTATTTCCAGCCAGCCTTCTCTGCGGAATGTCTTTTAATAAAATAAATAATGTCTTTGGTATTTCCTGCCCCGTTTTTTCACTTCTTCACGCAGGACACTACGGATCAGAAGATTTTTTTCAAAGGAAAAGATCGATACGAAAGATCTAACAGATTGAGCATCCAAATATGAGCTACGAAATGGATTGGTAACTTACATTCTTAGTTTTTTTTGTTCGAGCATCACCCTATAAATAATATTCATATTTTGATGATTACCGCGAAAAAACAATTTCACTTACCGAGCCATCGTGAAAACTCATGTTGTGGAGGAAAATATGGTACAAAGCAACGGGTAACAACTTTTTGAGGTCAATACGTAAAACAGAATTTGTGAAACATTTGTAACCATGTACGATCGTCGAGATATTTACACTAATTTCTCAAACGAAATAAGAGAGAGATTTTTTTTCTAAATTGAAGTCTACTTGACTCATCAATAAATCATATTTCAGCTTTTTAAGGGCGAAAGTTACATTTCGTGAATTTTTTTATGCTTGAGGAAAATTTGGCTTTGAGATTGAATAACCGAGCATCCAAAACTATTTTAGACCTGATACATAAAAAGCCGGAACCAACTCAAAGTCGCCGTGTACCAACTTACACCCGATAAGATGAGGAGGACTTTTAAGAAATTGTCAAGTGGGAGACGGGAAGTGGCAAGGAGGGAAAATTAGGGGCAGTACAGTGCACGTCCAGGCGGGTCTCGTCCTCGACTGCGAGCCCAAGAGGCCTCGACGCCTCTCCTCGCCAGCCGAAACGTGCTTGATTAGGCCTCCGAGGTGAAATAGATCGGCTCCCTTACTTTCATCATCATCAGCTCTAGACCCAGCGACTGGAATCTACTGGCCTTCATTCTTCTCAATTCCGTAGCAATTCTTTCGGGTCCTCCTAGTCGGTACTCCTTCCTTATTTATCCTAATCATGCCCTGCCCTTTTCCGCGCAGTCTTCTCCGATCATTCGTTCCGTTACACAAGTCCGGCGTAACCATTTCTACGTCCCTTTTTTTTCCTCATGGTCCACCTATATAGCAACTTTCTCCTCTTATATAGCTTTCCCTGTGTGCTCATTCCATGAGCCTACTATTACAGAGTAATCGACGTATTGAATGACTTTTATGGGTGATGGTAGAACTCATTCCGCATTTATTAAACCCTGAGACGAGTGAAATTCACACATTCGTTTTCTCTTACAGCACCGCCTGATGTTTCTTGCAAAGTTTTTTTATCCAGAAAATTACACAATTTGAATTTTGTATGGTTTCAGATCAAAGACATCACCCGGATAGTAAGTCATCAAGTATCCTCTGCGCTGCCGCTCTGTGCGTGTGTGTGCTGTGTCCTCTGCACATTTTGATTATGTTAATCGAAAATGATATTTCAAAAATTTATAAATTAATTTCTTACTCTCCACATTCTCCATGCTCAACTTTGAAAAGTGGGGGTCGATAGAGAAGTAATGGATGTCTGTCATTTTAACCACCCTTCTTCACCATTTTCCTAACGCACACTATGTGGTAGTATAGCCCTGCTTGAGAAATAAATCGTGTTATCATAGAAATAGGAGAATGCTTCTGGCTCGAGAAATTATCGGTAGTCGTTCTACACCAACGGGAAAAATATGAATCTAAGTAACGCACTTTTTTCTTGAAATCATGAGACCTATAGGCACCGATATTTTTTTCGCAGTATCTTATAAAATCTGAATGAGCTAACAAATGCGTTATTGCAATAACATATTAGAACAAGGAAAATGGGCGCCCGATTATAAAGGTAACGTTTTATATTGAGCCTTCATCACGTACAATATTGGGTTAAAGTTTTACTTGACTTTGTATACTCCTTTTTCTTGAAATGCCATGTATTATACATTACAACCAAGGGTAAACAATTGACGCTATTATTCCTATTATGAATCGAGCTAAATAGTGTGAGGCTATATATGAGAATTTTGGGTGCGGCGAACAGCCTGTTTACGAAATAAACGTCAAGAATACGAGAAATTTTGTAACACAAATCGGATGTATGATAATATAATGGTTACGCGAGCATCGCGTTTTCCTACGCGTTCATTTCCTGCAACACTTCCAGGCCATAAAAATAATTGAAACTCCACCCATCCAATATAACGACGCTCATAAAGAGGACAAAAATTGTGGGGATTCATCCAATTTGAGAAGTTCCCACAGAAGCTTTGAAGTAACCGCAGATAACTCCCGCGCTTTGGTTAGATTCCACTGTATAAACGACATAACAGCCAAACTAACGACGTTGACGGGTTCGTTATGAGGATCTGCCTAAGTTCTTCCAAATTATTCTTGATAAAACATGTAAAGCATTCGTTTGATGTTCACTAAGCCTGATCACTAGCTTGGAACGCCTTTGGAAGTGGCTAAGGAAAATATTGATGCGGAGAATTTCCTGGATGTATTTGACGAGAAATTCGTCCGAGAGAGACTAACATGCGGTTAAATGATACGCCTTGGGTCACAAAATGCCATGCGTACCGTTTATCGTAAATTACGATCATTTTAGGGTTTCTCATCACATTTTAAATGCAAAATTGTATTTTCGTGCACATTTCTTTTCGTTTTTCATCGTGGTATACCTCCTAACAGATCTTGAACGGCCGTAAGTATTCAAATATTTTCAAAATAGGATCATTGGGTTATGATTTCAGTCATTTACCATTATCCCCACGTGGAATATCAAAGAGGCATCAAGCTGAATGGAATGTTAGTATAAAAATGCTTTTTTTTCCAAAATCGATTTTTATTTTCCAGACTTTTTATCAGTTATTAGATGGGGACGCCGAAGATAGATTCGTCATTGATAGATTTGAGGAAACATGACGTACACATTTGTGGATTGAGGTAAGATACGAGGATCAGACGTATCAGGTATAACTCGAAACAAAACGTAAATTTTACGCGACAAATGCCAAATGGCATATAGTATTTCACCACCTTGTATGTTCGTCTTCCAGCGATAAATAAATTTCTAGAACAAGAAGAGAAAGGGAGCTAGGGATTATCATTCAATGTAAATATTGGCTTTAACTTTTGGATTGTTGAATATATGTTATCAATAATGGAGCAACTTAACTTGTGAAATGTAAACAATTTTAAGAGTCAACGAGGTTTTCTACCAATTAATTCAGGCTTAATTTTCCGATCCTTTCAATTAAAACCATAAAAATTAAGGTATAAAATTCAATTTATCAAATAATCCTTTTTTTAACTTGTGGAACTGTAGTAAAAGGTAATATTCTATGATCTGGCTTTGAATTAAACCCAGGCTTCCTCTTCAGGTTCCCAATATGGTTTCTAACTTAGGCAATGGATCAATTGTCAATGCTGGGTTTGAAATTTAAAATTTGCAGGAGTATTACGCGTGTGATTAATTTTATACTGATGAGAGTTGCTTACAGTGCTGCAATGATTAACTTTAGAAAAATTAAAGGGGGTCTCGATGTGAGATATTATTTGGCTTTACTGTGGCGTTGCATGAAAGTGAAATTGTTTTTGTGTTTTATTGCATTTTGATACATGAATAAAAATGCCCATCATGGATTCATCGCCCCACCCTTTATCAGAGTGATACCCTATTCAACACTCTTCCGCGGTCACAAATTCGTATTCAGACCCGTATTTTTGGCCCTAGCTGCGCCAAACGCAGCCCCTCAAGCGCATCGCCAGCGTCATATCGTCTCCAAGTCACCATTGTGCTGGAAGCGGTGAGAATCCGAGTCGCTTCCCTCCTCTCACCCGTACCCACCGACGCCTCAGTGAATAAATATAATTTCGCCGACACGTTTATGGACTCCACGAATGGTGATGCCGCCAAGCCGCTCCCGCGAACTGGAACTGAGGTGGCTTCGATTTTGGATGCAGATGACAGGCTCCTAAATTCTTTCCACTCCCTTGCCTGTAAAATAGTTTTTTGATCCTCCATAAAGTTCCATTTTTGGTAGACGAACAGATAGCTTCAAGAGATGAAGAATTATGGTAGTTGAAGACTTTAAAATGGATATGAATTTCAGTAATACACTAGGCGCGTGTAAAAATAACCCCGAAGAAAAATAACTATTCAAAATTCACTTTCAACATTGAACAGATAAACAAACTCGTTCAGTATCAGCCGAGAAGTTAAGACAAAATTCTCAGGAAACGCAATGTAATTACCAAAACAGATTTTACAGAGGTCTTCCCTATTGATTCTAAATATTAGCTGACGCCAGTTACTTTGTGATTTCTCTTCTTTGAGTCGACTTGCGCAGATAGGTGAACTGTATTCTAAAGGTATCCATTTACCATATCATGAATTTTCGTATTCTTCGCTTTATCCTTTGAATTGCCTCTTAAAAAATCGGGTAAGGCTCTAAAAATAAGAGTGTATTATATTTTAATGCAACACCTAAATGCCATTAGGATAATTATAAGTAATCACAAAAGCTCAAGGGCTGATGAGAGGCATTCACGATGGCCGTATTCATTAATATCTGTATTTAAATATATATCATTATGAATATACTATTTTTATGACTTGTCCATTGTTATTTGCATCATACATAAATGACTTAGATGAAGCGGTCACAACTATATCATGCAAAATTCTCTACAGAGATGACTGCAAAATTTTCAAACAAGTTGATTCAATCGACGATGTCACCACCTTGCAGAATTCCCTCAACGCCCTTGCTGAATGGTCCGATTATCGGTGCCCAAAAATAAATCCTGCAAAAACAAATATTCATTCTGTCCTCATCCGTAAATCTCTGCTAGTTTGCTGTTATCACATTTACAATCAGATAATCCCAGCAGACACAGCTCAAAGAGATTTATGTGTCATCCTTGACACTAAACTTCACTTTAGTAATCATATCAAAATTATTTCTTCCAAAGCTATGCCACTAGTAGGCCTAAAATACGGATATGGTAAAGTGACTAATTGGCCAGCTCTCCGGACTTTTTACTTTTCCATTGTTTCTCCTGTCCTTGAATAATGCTGTCTAATTAGGGCAATAGCTCCTCCCACTTCTCTAAAACTACTTGATCGCCCGTTGAACTTCTTTCTCCCTATCATTCGCCACCGTCATTAACACTTCCGTAACTTCTCTCTAGATTTTATCCGGTTTTCTCTTGGCAATTTCTCCTTTACTGATCGCCGTGCCATGAATGATATGAAGTTTTTCTAGAAAATTGTAAACGATAATTATAGGTCATCTGTATTTCTTTCCCTTTTCCCTCTTCGAGTGCCTCTGCGTACGACGCGGCTGATTGACCTCTTTCATTGTGTCACCTCTCGCCCCTCAATCACAAAACGCTCATTAATCCTTCCTTAAGACTTCCATCAGTCTGTAACGCAATAATGAAACATCTCCCCGACTTCGACCCAAACTCCTCATGCCGTCCGTATCTGCTCTGCTCTTTGTCCCTCCTAATTTTCTTCGGACCTCCTTCTACTTTAATAATCATTTTGTCTCCCCTCATTTATGTAAACTGAACGTCTTTCATATGGTGTTTTTAATTATTTGTTAATTTGTATTTCTAACGTTTGTTTTTATGAGTTAAGTTTTTATTTGATGTCACTTGTTTTTTCTTGTTATTTGTATAATGCAATTGGCGTGATGCTTTTTTGGAATAAATAAATAAATTTACCTAATAATCACTTCATATTAAGTGAGATAATTTTGAATAACAAACTCCGTATCAGCATCAGTTGGTAATGACAACTTGGCGTGATACCTTAAAATACCTGAAAGTGAAAGCGTGCAGAAAGAACTGAGTATTTTGGAGAGTTCAATAACGAAACATATTAAGTAATGAAATCATTATTTAATCTTTAGATGGACCAACGAATTTACAGATTTACACTAATAATTTGACAGAATGATCATTAACCATTATAGCTAGCAAAATATCTTCACCAAATTTACACAAATAAAATATATAAAAAATAATGCTGTCTGGAACACCACTTGAAAAGTCAAAAAATGTATTGAAAATAATGAAATAGCTTAATGATAAAAACATTTAAATGAGGAAATATTCTTTAAAATAAGGAGATGTTTAAAATATTTTTACGTAATATTGAAGACATTTTGGATTGATCTTAGAGACGGCGATGCACCCGAAATGGTTACATCCGATTTTAGGCGAGATTCAAAAACAAATAATGAAACTCGATGTTCACCCTGCGAGTGAAACATTTTACCCACCCAATCAATCAATCTTGACGTTGGTCAAAACTTGGCGCGTATTTTGGGTGTCCGATATCTTGAATGTATCTTGGGATACATAAGTTTGAAAAATGAAGCGTTTAAATTTAGGAAAATGATGCCAAATTCTCTTGGAGACAATAAAATGTATTTCCGCACTGCATCTGAAGTTAGGCGATCTATAATATAATGAGGCGAAATTATATTATAACAAAAATATCATGAAGATAAAATAAAGTGCTGTAATGATGGAGTGAAAGAAAATAAACAATAATAGAGCATAAATTAATAAGAATATATAAATAATGTGTATGAGTTAGCAATTATTTTTATAATCATGAGACGCGATATACCTCACCAAGTATGCAATGCTTAAATTCGCATGTAGTTAATGTAAACCATGGAAGTGGAGAGGTTTCAAGATGGATTCTATGACAATATCATTAAACACTGGCATAAATCAAAATTTATACCCTGAATAAACAAATTCTATGGTTACGTGGCGGAAAGACAACTCAAATTCAACAAAATATTTATCGGAGGAAATAATTTGTTGAATTATCTGAAATGTTTCTCCAATTAGGAAACCCATGTTCTAACAGTTAGCAATTTGCAAACCATTACCTTAGAAAGCGAACGATCTCGTCGTGTAAACCAAATACGACGACGAAATAAAAACTTAACTCAAATACGCTTACCCGTGAGAGTATAACATAATATTTTTCTTTGCCGGCACTGGGGTTGTCATTACGATCGAACGGGAAATATCGGTGAAAAAAAAAGTTCGACGTTTTGCCCTGCGATTCCTAATCCGGCACCGCAGGACGAATCCGGCGAATCAAAACATTAGATTACCCCGGGGCACATATTTAAATGCACTCAACAGTTAATGAAAAATTACGATGAGGTTTCGACGTAGCGTCGTTAGGAGCAAGAGTGGTGTGACGAGTGGATGCGGAGATGCGGAGTGCGGATTGGGGGCGGGAGGACTGCACTCGCCAAACAAATCAATCAGCGCAAAACGGGGAAACGGGCAATAAAACTCGCTGCGAAAAGTGCTCACAGCAGTTCCCTTGCGATGGGATTCCGAGCGGCGGCGGAGTGCCCGGCATTAATTCGCCTAATGCGCGGAGTGCACCAAAAAGTGAGTTTTCCGACTCGCAATCCATAAATACATGGGACGCATCTTTTTAAATTCGTCCCGCCCCCTCCCGAAAAATCATACTACCGACTGACTGGGCAGGGCGGGGATCTAGGATCCGGGGGTCGTTCATCACGGCCTAATTGAAGTGCCAAATTTAGCGATAAATTTGTACGTCGGGAAGCATTCCTAGCATCAACCGTCGCACTTTGCATTTCGCCCTTTAGGCCAAAAAAAAAACACCAGTAGCTTGATTCAGATTATTTAGACGGCATGATGAAAAATAAGGAACCCGTTATTGCAGGCCGAGATTTATTCGATACTGCGGAATCAAATGGAGACGCATGAGACGAATTTCGGTGGCCTCCTAACAATTCGCGTAGGTGACAAAAGTCATAATCTCAATTTTCAGAATATTTACAATTCTGATGGAAACGTGATGCAAAACTCCCGAGTTCATAGAGGGTTGGCTTTGAGGACTTCAAACTGAATCTCAAACGTAGTTTTGCTGAGCCATCAATTGGGATTCACATGGAACATTTGCGCATAGAAGATTAGTAGGTCGTGGGAAGCGGCAAAATTTGTTGGAACTGACACCTGCGAGGTACTGAAGTAAACATGTTAACTCTCAAATTGGCAAAATACTTGAATGAACAAGATGAATTTGAAATTTAGTTTTTTTATTGAAGTTGCTAATTTTTGTCAACTCAGTTGGGATATGTTATATTTTTGTCGTGCTGGATCATGATTTTGTTTATCGACAAGTTACTTGCCAATAAAAATCAACAGCTAAAATAATGGAACAAAGAATTATAATGAACATGAAAATAATGAGTTCATGTGGTTCTGGCGTGCCACGAATGAATTAAACCACAACCAGGGGCAAATCAGAATAATATTCCCACTCGCTTTACACATGAATCCGTTATCCCCTGGCAATATTTGTGGAGACAGCAAAAATGTTTTTAAAACCCTACCTTTGTGGTGTTTTTTCCTCATTTTAACCAGTATTTCAATTTTTAGGACCATTCATTACGCATATACAAAGATAAAAATAGCTGAATTAAAAAAATCTGGTGACACACCTCGGCCAAGTGTCGGCTTTCCGAGCATGATGCAGACATGAACGTGAGTGGTTTCATTACGAGCCCAGGATAAACCGATTTTACCAAAAACATGCAGCCGGATTCAATCTCTGTCGGAATCTCCAAGCAGGGATGAATACGTACAATTGATTATCCACTATTTCAGGCCCTTGAGACTTGAAAATCAGCCTCAATTACCTCAATATATGCTCGACGGAATTCCAGCTGGCAACCTTTGAATTAGCCCGTGTGTACTCTGCTCATAAATCTTCCCGACCCCGAAAATTATATTTTATCATTTGTGAAGCTGATACGGGAACCTCTCGTTAATTAGAAATTTCTGCTACTTGCTACTATGTGTTTGGTTAAATCTAAAATAAAAGAGTTCAAGGACATATTTCCAAATATCACCTTAGAGAAGGGTTTGTGAAATAAATTTTGACTAATTTTCACGATGTGAAAAGGTAATTGTTTGTTAGGGTAGCGGTTAATTTAAATATCTCGACCACGAAAAAACGAGCGGTTAGATGAGTGCTTTGAGCACGAATAAAATTATAAGTAAAACACTTTTATGGAAGTATTCTGGTTTTTCAAGGGGTAGGAAGGAGATGATAAACAAAGGTGGGACGCCATTAAAAGACATGTGGAACGATTCCCCTATTGGGGAAGAATTTTGGACGAAAATTGCAAAAGTATGGGAATGTTTTACGTTAACCAAAGAAACACCACAAAAGGGTGGGAATGAAAATTGCAGGCATTAGGAAAAGAGAAGACAAAAGAAAGAAGGTGGCTTTTGGAATGATGCGGAAACTTGATCTTCGAGGAAAGAGTATGAGCTCTGATCGGAGGCTGGGAAATAAATTGGATAGGAAAGAAGATGAAGAAAGATGTGAGAGATTAATTTGAGGGGCGGGGAGGGAATTGATTCGTGGTGGATAATCAGAAAACAGGAAAGTGAAGGGGAGAGAATATTGAGAGTAAGTGGGAAGTTCAAGCCCGTGATATATGGAATAATACAGAGAGGCGGAGAAAAAAGAGGGAGAGAATAGGCCTTTTGGACGGTACGAAGGCGGTGGAAACGATGAGGACTTGAGGAAGGGAATAGTTTAGAGCAAAGGGAGATTATATCGTTTAGAAGTATTTCGAAATTTCACGAGAACCTGTGATTTTGGGAGGGGATGATCCAAAAACTATCCTTGCGTTGTGTATAATTTCCGCCTATTTGTAATTACATGAATCGGAGAACTGGGGGTTAACGAACCAGAGTCGATGACCGTGATAACTCGAGAAAGTACTGCCCGTCGTCAACACAGAGAGCAGTTTGCGAGCGAATTTGCAATTATGTTTTTTTTTAACACAAAAGGACGAAAATTCTATGGTGGAGACATCGTGAAAGCATCACATCCTTTCCCCGGGTAGGGTACAATCCAGGGCGTCCCGCGGGCCGGACGGTGGGCCTTCGACACATCCCCCCCCTCTCTCTCGATCCTCGCCCGTGACAAAGCGGACAGGGGTGGGTACGAGGGGGCGTGCGTGCTCGCGTGTGTGAGGGGATGATAAATGACGCCGAACCGATGGGAAGAGAGGATGAGAGGAGCACGAGGAGGAAGGTGCATGAGAGAGCGCGTTGTCCTGCGGCATTATTCCCCCGCGCGCGCGCCATTTTACAAGGCGGGCCCTCTGGAAGTCAACAATGTCGGTGCGTGGCAGGAGTTTATCATCATCATTAAACGGAGAATCGTGTGTTTATGTGTGTGTGTGTGTGTGAGAGGTTGTCTGGTCCTTCCCAGCACGTCCGAGAAGTGTATGGATGGGCGCATTAAAACGAGGTCGGGGAGGTGGGAGGGAAAGAGCTTCGGACACACGCCATCATGCGATTAATAAATTGGTCACCTTCAACCTGGAGGGAGGGAAAAAAAGGCGACAAAAACATGCAGCGGTCGTGCGGAGCCTCTCCTCTGCCCCCCCCCCCCCCGGCGCCCCTCCCCCGCACTCTCTTCCGTGGGCTCAAGCACGGCGGGTGACCGCGGCGGGAGATGTATATAATTTGCGTCGATGAAAAAACGACATCGGCTTTCCCCCGAGCGGTGTCGTATTTGCGAGGAGAGTGGCAGATGGATGGATATAAATATGCCCGTCTCTTGTCACGGGACGTAATTAGGTGACTTTTACAAAGGATGACCCGAGGATGAAATTAATGAACTAGGGAAAGATAATCGCGAGCGCGGGGGTGTGTGTGTGTGTGTGAAGGCACGAAGAATAGACGAGACCAGCGCACTAGTCAACGAGGCGAGGATTAACCCTGAAACATGCGATTCTTGGCGTTATTATCGCGCAATTATAAGAGCGACTATCATGTAATATGATGGGGATTTACGAGCGCGTCGAGGTCGCAGAAATATTAGTATTTCTGCATTTAAAATCTTTATTTATTCGGAAGCAGAAACAAAAATATGTTACTAGAATTGACTAAATCTTACGCGGCTCATATCGATAAAATTACCAATAATTTTCAAGTTGCAATTTAACGCATGAGTTCGATTGGAGTCGGAGTTCACTTGGAAGGTAGACTCTGGCGTGTGTCATACCTGCCTCCATACGAGTCATCGACCACTTAGTTCACTTTTTGAATACAGTAATCACAGTTTTATTCGCTTACTTGTGCCTTCGAACATTTGGACCAAATCGTCTGAACGTAATCGATTGTGATTAAGCCTCATTATCAGGACAATATTAATATTATCACTGAACGGTGTTTGGCCGCATCAAGGTGAACTCTCTATTTAATTGAGGCTAGGCATTCGAAATAACTTAAGACTCTGGGAGGTGTTATATTCAGTATGCAACGGAAAAACCTTTATACTCCACCGAAATGGCTACGATTTGTCGTGATTAAATAGGATTAGAATTTTTACAGCATGCCAGATGTCTTGTCTCATTAAATTTTGCCAGAAATACACCAGTTTACGCAAATATGGTCATACCTCTACCAATACAGAGTTGTTGTCATCTCACTCGAAGAGGTTTTAACCTGTGGGCCTGGATAAAAACAGGGAAATCCTTCACTACAGCCCTAGAAATTCGTGCGGGTTGCAAGCCTTAACAGCTACATAAAGCTATTCCTGCTAGTTAAATCCAAGCTATCGCAAAAAGTTTATATAATATTTGAAATTAGGAAAATCAAGATGATCTGTTGCCACAAAGGTATATAGTATAACTTTAATTATTATTTGGCGCGTTCACGATGAGCACAGAATTTCTTCATGAAAGTTACGCTGGATATTTCATCTGATAATTTTGAAAACACTATTTTCACTCACAGCTTCAAAATGTTGCACCTTTTGACTTTATACGACCTCTTGACTACAGGACACAAAAAACTTGCGAATGTGCAGTGTAATTATGTCCACAACTAAAATGTTACGAATATATTAATAACTATCATCAGCCACCTATTAAATAAAGGACTACAGTCATTAAGTTGGTCATTTCCTTTGCCGGTTAGCTGGAATCAATTCTCTGAAAACCTCGTGCATTGTTGAATTCATTCCAGCGCAGTCTCCAATATTTCTCTGCAATCCTCACCGTCAGATGCTCTGCTCGGGTCATTTGTTAGAAATTACGACTCCCTCCGCAATTCAAAGAGGATTTGATCTGATCATATTGTTTTGTTTTCCCTACTCTCGTTCCCATTGATACTGTGGCATAATGAATGGAACCTCGTTCACGACTGCCAGACTGCCTTACACACGTTATAGCATGAGTTCTTACTTGACTCGTTCAAGAAAGACGATCCCGGAATTAAAGAAGCTGACTCTGCAAAACCCTTATTGGACAGCTTTCCGTTGAGATCGCGTTCGTGTTGACGTCCCCTCCTCCTCCCCACAAGACACACTCAACTCTAAAAACTGCTCGAAGATTATAATTGCTCGAGACTTCGGAGACAGATCGGCCGACGAGGCACTTCCTTGAGTGAAACGTGGGCCCAGTGGGGTTCAGCGAACGTAACGGGTTACGGGTGTTCCACGGTGAGCGATTAAGGAGAGGAAAACAAAAGAAAGAGGAAATCCGTCATAACGAGGAACTTTTCCTTGGAGACCGGCACAAAAGTTTCTCACGAGTCACACGCATTCGGGAGGGGGGGAGGGGATAGGCGTACTCGAGACTGGACCTGGAGCACGGGGGCCCTATCGCCGCTCTCCCGTTATTGGCATGGGAACGGGGCGGAAGACAATGGAACATGAATTAATTAATTCCACCCCTTCCACCAAGCCGACGCTGATCTTGCATCGCTCGGAACAAAAAACATTAGAATAACAGCACACTGGGTAAGCACATCCCGAAACCCCTCTCAAGCTCCCCCCTTCAACCTTCCCCGTGGAAAATGCAAACGAACGGAATTTGCCGAGAGGGGTAGAATTTCCCAGGACGATAGGTAAATATGACATCCTGCATTGATAATGGAATTGCTCGATAGTTAAGGTTCATACATATATTTGCAATAAATATTGTCTTAACCTTTAACTGGTATCGACTAAAATCCGTAGTAGAGAGGAGCTAAGGGATCCCGAAAATAGAACTTTTGCATAGTGACGACGCTGTTACGAGTCCATACATGAGAGAAAATAAAAATAGGCAGCTTTTCAAAGAACATCGGCGTACAGGGTGGAGTCCATAAAATTAATTCTAATTAAATCGCATGAACCGCTTGCTAAAAACGTGAACAGATGAACATCACCTTCAGTACTTAGACACTCGGATGCATTTAAGCAAAAATTCAAAGCTTTACCAAGCGTCAATGTTGACTTGCCCACCTCGGTAGCAGTGAAATAACGTCCAAGTACTCTCTTCCATAGGTCGTGAGTTTGGTTCTTGCTTAGGTGGGAATTCCTCTTACTTGGAGCTTGGGTGTATGCACATTTACAACTCAGTTTTTCTTTACAAAGACTATAAATACATGTAATAAATAACTTTTGAATCAAAATGTCTATTAATTCATCGATAACGTCGAACCTACATCGGAAAAAAACAGTAATAGTACAGGTATGCGCTGTTGCCTTGAAGAAACACTTACATGGGAAAACAATGAGTACTGCTTGAAAGACTTATATTAATATCTCGTTGTTTCGACATACATCGACATCAAATATGTCACGACAATTTAGGATACATAACAGATAACATTATCTAGTTAATTGAAAAAAAATAAAGAGGGATGGAAGCTGCCGGGTTGTTGAAAGACACCCAAGGACACAAAAAGCATAGACACAAGAACATAAAGTATGACTATGATAAGTCACGTAGCGCCACACAATTACTACGCCACCAGGGACCCTGGATAATTGAAAGATTCGGCACAATTACAGAAGTATCGATCGCCTAGCTTGACTTGCGACGCGGGGGGCATTATTAGTCTCGAACTGGGTTCACAGGTCATATAATAGCGATAAAATTAAAGAGACCTGTTGAAAAAAGTGACATCCGGTTTCCTTCTCAAAATTTACGATCACAACACATAGGGTTATATTAAAATAATAATAACCCCTCCATTTTACAGACTCTTTTCTCCTCTATAACTCCATGACTGTTCCTCAAACGCCCCCAGCCACACAAAACCAGCTGGGTAAAGGCACGGAGAAAAACTTGCACAAAGGAATTACCTACAACAACAATAACTAATCCGAAGGCTGGTTTGGTGGGTGAGGCAGGTTTTGTATACAAAGCTCTAACGCCAGCGAAATTCACATATCATGAATGGGGAGAATGGCAAAGCCTTCACATGCAAAGTAATTATATGGAAGACGAAAGAGTCATAGGGTCTCATATGAACCTTAGCTTGATATATATTATGCTATTTGTAACAATTTAAGTTTCTTTTAAGTATTCAACAAAAAATATATTTTCATGGCTTAGGACTAAAAAGCGCGGATTGCTTTGAGACTTCGGAATACTCTCGGAAAGCCCGTTCCCATTCGAAATCCTTAAAGATCTTCTTAGGAGAAAATCTATGTCGTACTTCATGAGAACCTGATGGGATAAGACTTTCACGAAGCCATCATTAAACCTTGAGCTGGGTTTAAGAACAACAATAAAGATTTAATGAAATTAATAAATAATAAATATATCATTAACTTCATAATTAATGGGTAACATTGGGATATGAAGTTTATTGGTTCAGTGCTCAAAGTCCGATGTAAAGACCGAAGTGTTGTTTTCGGACTAATGCTAAATAAATAAATTTAATTACGTAAAAAATACTATGAGATAATAGCAGATAATACTGATGTGGATAATAACCACGGGAATTTTTCCTTGTCGCAAGCCGTATAACATTTGGCTCTATGACTCTCATAATATTTCTAGATAAATGCAAGTAAATAGTGAAATTAAACCTGAACTCCATGCACCAATTTAATAGGCTGGTTTGGTATCCGTCGAAAAGGCTTGATAGGACCATGATGAAATCTGGCAGTGGTGAGGTAGCATTAATGGACAACAGAAGTATCAGCAAATACGTAGGCACTCAATAAATTTCAATTCCAGTGAGAAATCATAAGGGTTATGAGGACGAAGTAAAATCTCGGTACGGCTTTTTTGTCTAGGATGGGGAGAAAATAGGTTATTAGCAAAATATCAATCTTCTATGAAGCGACGTCTCCCTAAGTAGGTAACATGATCTCTCTTCTTTCTGGCGACGGGCAACTGCGCGGGAAGAAAGGAGGGAGTGAAATAAGATGGAGGGACGGGGAAGGCTGCGAGATGGGAGAAGAAATGAGGGCGATGGAGGTGGAGACGGGAGAGAGGGAGGTGGGACAATAAATTCCTCGGGGGAGGGGGAGGGTGAAGTGAGGGAGACGGGGAGGGGTAGGCGAGAAGCCCAAAGGTCGAGGAGGGTACGTCGGCGGTGGTGGTTGCTTAGGGTTGCCGTTAATGAAGTGAGTCCCGACCACGGCCGCACTCCCCCGAAACTCGCCAGCCTAACCTCATCCCCCGCTCGCTCCACTTCGGGTAGAAAAAAATAAACCACCCTCTCCCGGAATGGAGAGTAGTAGTGGGTAGAAATGGGAATGGGGGGGGAGAGGTGCGACCCCCGCAATCCATCTCTCTCCCCACGTTGTTTCACCCTGCCATCCCCAAACTCGGAGACCCCACCGAGAGTTCTCCCCGCCATCGCCAACCCCTCCCCACCACACCCTAAACGTTCTCCAGCGTCCTCACTTTTTCTAAGCGTGCCGCGCTGCTTAGCTTCGACTCCGGCCTCAATTCAGCACACTCGGCTCTGTACGCAACGGCGCAATTATTCCCTCTATATTATTCTTGTCTTGCTCATGAATGCACATTTCACGTGGGAGTCATTACATTTTGATTCGTGCACGCTTGATTTTACTATGTGAATTCTTGCTCTTGTAGATTGCGGGGTAACTACGAGAAGGCATTTGTTGTCATCGGATCCGCCGATCCAAAATATTTTTCTATCGATTCTCGTCGATATATTGTTCTGATAATCTTTCAATGCTCAATGAGTTTGGTCTGCAAAGTGATGGAGCACACAGCCCATGAATTATAGTATTTTAGTTTTCATTACCTGAGTAGTCGCAAATGTTTCTAAAGATCCTGAAAGTCATGGAACCTCAAATACTTTCAAACAATTCATAAATTACCGCGTAAACCAAATGACTTTATTTTGCAATTGACTAAATTACCCATAAATACTTCTTCGTTTATACTTATTTGTAATTTTAAAGGTTCTTTCAGAATTTTAACAATGCTATTTTAATTAAATCCGGCATAAATTTTCCATTTTATTTGTATCTAGTTTAAAAATTTGAATGTTCCCACGCCTAAGGCAATTTCCCAGCGTAAACACGAATATATTTGCACAGTAACGTCCATGCGACTACTGGATTGGAATACCACCGAGAAATACGGCAAGCTAAAAGGACCCACAGATTATACCAACGAAGGAAATAGACCTTTCCACTATTTTGGCGTCGGTTTTCATGTTCTAGTGGCAGGTAATTTTTTTCTACCGAGCTATCTCCAATGAAACACAGAAAAATTAAAAAAAAAACTTGCGATAAAGTAAATTCATTTCGGTGGCGAGATTTTGGTAATACGTAACATATATACAAAAGTAAAGGAGATTATTTTTGCTATAGTGTAGCGAAAATACGAGGTGAATTTGTTTTACAAACCCGAAAATTTTATATGCAGTTACAAAAAGCTCCACGCGCAAAGGAATTCCACGCGGTAGCTGTATAACTTCGAAATTCCTCAGCTTTGTTTTATCAGAATATTTAATCGTCCGGGTTATTTTAATATCCTTTTTTTAATATTGTTGCCACAGCCCCGATAACTAAGGCAGTGTCGACCTCAATATAGGCGTTTGGAAGCTTTCTTTGTGTACTTTCATTAAGTGTTTGAACATCTAATATTTGCGCGGAAAAACAAATAAGATATTTTAAATTATTTAATCATAGCAATCACCAGCTTATCGCTTAATCTTATTTAACGACATGATGCATGTCTTATACAAATGTCAGCACAGAAAATATTCCTCTCCCCACGTAAAAAACCATTGCTTAACAGTTGGAGTTAACACTTTCAATCCATATTAAATTCTTAGCAAATTCCACCAGTAATTAAAATTGCTAATTTCTACATTAATTTTGTTCCTCACATTTTATTGCATTAACCTTTAGAAGATGGCATCACTTATCCCATTTCCTTTCCTTATAAATTCAGTACATATATAAATTTCACATGGACTTCACGGGATCGACTTTGAATTCAACGTAAGTACAAGTATTTGGTTCCACGTATTCGGTGACTTTCATTTCCCCCGGAAAGGGTCGAAGGACTAATGAGGGATGTGTCTTCGGAGACCTATCCAAGAGAACTCTTGGAGAACTCTAATTGTAAGAAGTCGCAAAACCCATGACAAGGGAGACAACAAGAGATTTCGAAATAACGTGCACGGGGGTTGGCTATCATTTGATATTCCAATCTTTGTTTGGTCCTTCTGTGTCGTTGACAGTTCCAGCATCTCATTATAAGAGGCACGGCAACATTTCGATGAAGATCAATTTCTGTTTTTTTTTCGCAGAATGGTCAAAAGATCAGAATTGTGTGTGTGTATATATATATATATATATATATATATAAATTCACTGATAGTCATAACAAACACAGAAACCAAAACACACAAAAGAGGGACTCACTGGTTCTCGAATTTTCGGTGGTCCAACCACCTTTCTCAAGAAGAATTAGGAACAGAACAGAAATATAATAAATAAATAAATATATATATATTTATTTATTTACGTTTCCTCAATAGCTCAAGTGGTTCGAGCATCGGTGAGTCGAAAGATCCGGTGTTCAAGTCCCGGTCAAGGAAATATTTTTCACTTGTGATCTGCTCGATTCCGCCTTATCCACCTCTCCTGTGTTCGTCTTTTATTGTGTTTCTATCCCTTTCCCTTATATCTATTTCCATGTAAATGAATATTTCTTCGCTACATGGCGGGTTTTCGTGCTTCAATATATATATATGTATATATACATAGTTTCCATATATATATATATGTGTGTGTGTGTGTGTATGGATGATAAGAATGAAAAGGCGATATACGTATTCATATGTATCGCGAGAAATGCCTCTATGACTGTCCTTCATGCGACTCAAGGCAATATAGAAGAAATAAGTAATTGAACAATACAAATCACTGAGAAAATACCACCATTAAAGAAATTCTAATGTTAAGTATGATTTTCCGGAAATAAATGATTACGACAAATATATCGGCCAAAAAAAGTTAATTTTTCATAAGTTCAGTTAACATTTCAGCTTTCATCCTGTAAGGCACCAGTATCAGGTTAACTTCCACTTAATCCGTCCAAAAGTTCAATTCCTCCATCCGGCTCTAAACTTCTCGTTTCCTTCCATTTCATTTTAAGCAGTCTTCTTCCCTAAGCCGTCCAGAACTACGACTACGGGGTCCTTAAAAATATTTTTTTGAATAATGTTTTCTTGCTCCTCACACTGCACCGCTTTGGAGAGGATCACTTGCAAAAACTTGTCTTGATTCGAAAATTTGATTTTTACTAAGTAATTTGTTCAAGATTTTTATGGATTTTTAATATTTATATCTTAACATTTATTTCCTTCGTGTCTTAATATTATTTCCATTTATGTAAACATTCTCTTCATTTAACCCCGTGAAATTAAAGAATGGTATTTCTTCTATTACAAAAATATTACCCTCTGTGATCGTCTGTATCCAGAGAGGTGTGCTATTTCCACTAATGTTCTACTATTCTAAATAAAAAAAAATGACGCTTTCACTCTAATATACGTATACATGGAGGTGCGAAAAAATCGATTGATAAAAATAAGGTAGTAAATTGCCAAAATCGAAGTTCAAAATTGCAAAACTTTCGCCCGCCAAAGTGAATCTGAACCCTGATGTCACATTAAGGGAGTAACAAAATAAGATGCGTAGCCGCCACTGTCCAACTGAAACTCAATTTAAAGTTCGGTTGAACAATTAAAAGTATACTTAATTTTCCCCTCTCACAAGTTTATTTTTCATTCACAATCGTTTATATTTTTAATTTAAGCATTTAATTCAATGATCGCTGCGTCAATAATTAGGATAGATCATCCCTTCATCATCGATCAATGCCGCACGCCATTTGCACACTTATTCGGTAGGGAGAGAGAGATGAATTTTCCGCACTACGGGCCCGAAAATCTTTTATTTATAACATGTAAGACGGAGGAGAAGACTGGATTGACGTGATGTGCTCGCTGAAGGGATACATCGCACCTCTTCCCTAAACTAATATAGGTATCTGTACCATGCAGCCCCTGGCCGGGCTAGCGAATGCGGACGTATCCGACGCTGGACGAAAGGCCACGTCTGGGTGGACAAAGTCGCCGGTTCGTCGGTAACCCCGCCCACCCCCTACGTAATCATTTACCCCCATCGCTTCCCCGACCGGTCTTCCTCTGGGCCTGACCCCTCCCTCCCTTCCCCTCCATCGGGTCTTTAATTCTCTTTCCTCCGACCCCACCTCATTTCAACCCTCCATTTCCTCTCCCTTCCTGTACAGACCTTCACAACTCTTCTTCCCCGAATAGCCCTTCTTCTTCATCCTCTCTACCTTCTCGATTCCCCCGACTTTCCTCGATTCCTCCTTTCACCTTCGGGAACACTCGGCGATGCTGGACCGGCCAAGGACGCAGAAAGAGAAAGAGGTATGAGATGGAGAGAGAGTGAGAGATGTGGGGATGGCTGAAAGAGACGTGGGCGCATATCTTCTCTTTAGTAGAAAGACGAAACTAATACTATTATCAGTGAATTCGAATAAAGAAGCTTGCACGAAGCTCCTCCCTCTCTTCCCAATGGAAGAGTATCTAGATCGCACAGCCGTGGATCTATTTCATATCCGTTGCCATTGGAGACGCGGCATTATTTAAGGCCATGAGTGATGCAGAATGGATAATAATTAGGGAAAGAATTAAGGATGAAAGGTTTACCGGCTTGGAGAAAGTTCCAAGGAAGAGAGGTCCGTCGAAGAAAACAAGAACTACAAACGACATCCTCTTGCATTTGCTACAAATTGTTATTCCTCGAAGAATAATTATTAATATTTTATATTTAATGTCAGCGACAGCGGCCATAGGTTATAATTTAATGGCAGGGTAGATCCAGTGAAAAAATCAACATAGCACATCTTAAGTTTTTTCCAGTGCAGTTCAAGATCTAGCGCAAATATCTAGTGCAAAATAAGCCTTGAAATTATTGTCACTTATTACGCATTGCACAAGTGGCTATAGAAAATAATTTTAGTAATAAAAACTATTTACTTGATATTTTTGACGCTTGAGAGTTCTCAAACATTCCACCCCACCATTCTGATCGACTCCATCCCATTTCACGGCTCCTTCCTTCCCTAACTTGAAGGCTTCTTTCCTGAACGACCCACGAGGGATCCATGGATTTTATATCCCATTCGACAGGAAGCTTACAGGACTTGGAAATTCTGCCCTGTTGGCCGTCAAATGTTTAACACTAAATACGAAAGAAAAACACGTCACTCGAGGACTCGAACTCTATCCCTCGTCGAGGAAATCAAGTAGACAATTTACTAATTTATATGTACAGTAATAATGCTTATTTATTACAGTAAGCTCCCGGTCGTGAATGAAAAGACCTAATTGTGTTTCACAAGAACAAGTTTCACATTTGTGTTTCTCTTCCTAAATCCGCGCTGATTGTGGCTTAGTATTTACTTAGTAACTACAAGTATATGGGTGAATTTCATTTTTGGGTGAAACTCGAATTTTTAAATGCTTGGAAGAGGATGGCAGTCGGTTTCATTTAAACGAGATAGCATAAAAATTAAAATTTGTCAAAGGTCCCTAATTTCCCCAATTCTATGTTTTGCTGCAACGTGTCCTCCCTAACTATGCTAATGGCTCCAATAATATATGCCGCCGGAGCATCTGAAATGCATTTACTGCACCTAATTAATTGAAAGCATTTAACTAAATGATTTTGGATCTCTGCCAGCGAAACGTGCTTTTGGCATTTGTACACAATATCAGGATAACACGATTAAAGTAGAGAGCGAATATTCTGATTAACAGACTCGAGACGAATATTTTTTTTTGTCTGAATAAATGTTTGGGATCAATCGGAGAGGGGATTAAATTCGACCCGAATTGATCTTTTCGGCGAACGTTTCGGGTCAAATAAACACAGCACCGTTCTTTTGTTTTTCAATTCTCCCCTTGCTATTTGCATTTCTTTCTCTGTCGGTCTCTCTCCTCCCTTCCCTCACGCCTGTTCCTGGCTTGATTTCAAGGAAAATCTTTCAAGCAAAAAAAAAAGATTTTTTTTACTGATATTAAGTCAACGGTCGGTCGGTTTGGGAACGCACATCTGACCACCTCAATAATGGGGAATTTGGGGAAAAGTTTGAGTCTTGAAATGTTGGATTCGAAAATTAAACAGAAGTTCAAGTTGACGAGTGGCCATCAGGGTTGACTTAAGGGGAATATTTCGTGCGGGATCAACATCCGTTGATAGGTAATGGCTGAAAAGGACGTACGAGAAGGTGGAGAAGGAGGTGGACGAAATGGCACGAGATGGGAGTGCAGGGGAAGAGAGATCGAGTGAGACAAAGTAATATGTGAATGCTTGCGTGGTTTTGTTTGCCTATTCGCCGGCGAATCGCCTACCTGGGACAGAAGGGCTGTCGCATGAAAACTCTCTCCCACTCAACTCGGGAGTCTCAACTTCGCTTCTAATTCCTTCTTCGGCATCTCCGGTTAAAGTTTGGGGAAAGTCAACCTAAGGACTGGGACGTGGTGTGAAAGGAGGCAAGTCTGAGAGGTAGACGTTGTTGCTCTTCTCTTGTGACCGCCTAGTTTAAGGAGTTGGTGGTGGGAAGGAGAAGGGACAGGGGAAACCCTTTCCAAGGATGCAGAGCCACTGACCACTAACAAGGGAGCGAAAATAATAAACCGAGGACCTCGGCGGCACAGCTTGATTTCCGGGACTAATTTGAAAAAAAATGTTTCGAACGATAAGCGTTTCTCTTTGAGTGAGATTCTTCAATAACTAAGGACTGGTCTATTTCTTCTTCTTCGTATCAGTGGTGTCCAGCGATGTTAAGTTACGATATTAGTTTGGAATGACCATTGCACAAAGAGCAACTAATAATATTTCTAGAAAACAATTGATACAAACTTTCAACTTAAAAAAATGATTAATATCGCTCTGCCGGAACAAAATGCTCTATTTGAATAACCTCAAGCTAGACTTGCCGTGAATGAGCTCCTTTACTTTCAAACACGTTGCATTCTGATTATTTGCATCGGGGTGAACGCCCAAAATATCTTTCAGTACGACACTGCATTAGTATTCGGGGCACATTACGCACGGTTCTCCTTGCCGACTACAGACTTGGGGGAGGAAATTCGTTAGCGAACGTGCTTTCCAATAAAACTTTAAGATATAGCTCCGGTTCGTATATTTTAGACGGTGGGCAGCTCATTCGGAATAAATTAGGATTTGTATTTCGTTCAGCAGAATACAGCATAGACTCGCAATAAGATGAAAGTACTTCCACAACTCCTTGATCCCGACGCTGAAGATTCTACGGACGGAATTACACCAATTTTATTAGCTCCTATTCTTCAGACTCTCATATTCACGAGCGTTAATTTTTTTTTCGGGAAATTTCTCTGACATTTGAAATGAAAAAGCGATGGCTCATTATTTGTATAGCGTGTTGCTATGTGAGACGTGGCACGTATTTGCCTCAGCTTTAGTTGGATTTCCATAATTTTAATTATTACACTAAAAAGCACTAACAAATTAACGAAGACGCGTCATATATGCAAATGAAGAGCGAGATGGAGCACCATTAAATCTTGGGGGAATCAAAACAAAAGAACATAAAAACAAATATATATTTGCAGTTAGATGCAGCTTCTGGCGGTGAATTGCAAATGTTTCGAACGAATTTTCCCTCTTACCTCCTCTTTCACGCAACAATGGAGGATTTATTTTGTTATCTTGCCGACTGAAATTAAGTAATGTGAGTAGGGAAATGGTCATAAACTAAAATTTTCCCATTTGAATCTGGTTTATCAAAATTTGTTTAGTAAATTGGCACGATTAGCTATGCTTGTTCGAAAAATAATTCAGTTGATCTGCGTTGACGCCGCCACCAACTCGTTTCGGGACGTGGGATCCCAGCGTTAACTGTCAGGGAAGCTGACGCGTCCTGCTGTTCCAAGCAAGCTAAATGACGAGCATTTCATGATGACTCGTCATCTTTCGCACTCGGCCTCGTCAAATGTCGTAATTAAATTCATGGCGAACACCTTACGGAAGCAGCTACATTTACCGCAACCACGCGCTGCATGTATCAACCCCACTCCCTAAAATTAGATAGAACTTTCTATTACAAAAAAGCACGTTTTCGGGATAGGTAATCGGAAAATATTACAATGGCCTAATATATTTCTGCCCTTCAAAAAACGAGGGTGAAGGGAAACGGAGCAGGAGATGCGGCTCAAATTTCAAAGAAATCTTAAAAAAATACATTAATTTAACGGATTCTTTTTCACGTTTGGATAGTGGCGAAAAGCATGGAAACGTATTGTGGAGGATGAATTTGGATGGGTTATCCAGAAAGAAAATACCAGACTAGATGTAGAGTGAGAGAGAGAGAGAGAGAGAGTAAATAATAAATTGTGCTCCAGATATATCGTAGGAAGTTAGCGATGCTTCTTCCGCGTCGATTACAACGGCTAACAAAGGTACGGTGCACGCATACCTGTAATACGTGAGGAATCGCCGCTGCATGGCAGTTGGGTTACAAATTTATTGATCGAATTTAGCACACTCGACCTCTTCCCCTCTTAAAACCTAGCGATGGAAAAACACTCCAAATAAAGAGTCGTACCATGGGATATTTTGGTCCATTTCGCTCGTTGGTTTGCGTTTCTCTGAATTTACTTGCTTGGAAGTCCTGGCAAAACAATACATTTTCTACCTGTTGGCTCACAGACGTGAATACTTTCCACGCTATTAAGCTTAATTGCCTCTAACAGAAGTAACACACCGAGTTAAATGTAAATAAAAAACGAAATGGAATTCCTTAGCAGTGGAAGAAAAGAAAAATGAGGGAAAAACTTAAGGAATTCGGATGAAATCTCTGATGTATAATTTTTAATTTTAAATTCACGGATACATGACATTAATATTAACATATCGTTCACTCGTGTCGGCCATTTTTATCGCCAAACATCTTTTTGTTACGTAGAGTGAAGCTACTTTTGTAGCCAAAAATATTTTTTTTTCTGGTTGAAATGATTAAATAGATGTTCTGTGAACTATTAATGGATAGTATTGGGAAGTTCCTTGACAACGTACTGAGGGAAAAATGTGCCCGCTAAAGTAGAGATATATGATAAAGTAAAAAAATTGCTAAAAACAAATAAAAAATAAAAACCGAAAATAGGTGTGGGGACCTGCAGGGCCCAAGAAAAGGAAAAGCAAATGGAAATTCAACTGTATTCAGAGTGGGGAGACGGTCGAGGGGTAAGCAAATGGGAAAAGATTCACATGTCGATAATAAATCACCTGAGCCGATTCGACGAACTGATAAGGGCCTTCCCTATTTCGAGGAAATTGGAATTCAAGCACCCACATTCCCTTTGGCCCATCGCGCGCCCTTAATAAAAACACAACCCCACTCGGAAAGGAAATTCTGGCAAATAACGCAACGAGGCAGGCTAACTGAAAGAATTCTTTGTCTACGCAAATTACGAACGATGAGTCCTTGCTCTGCTAGGAAGGGAACTACGAGAGGCACGACTTGCGAGCACCGGATTGAAAAATCTCTCCCCGATGGCGCCCTCTCCCACGCGGGTGCCGGCAGCGGATAAACGAGGATGCCCCGGTCGCGGGGTGAGCAGCCGTTAAGGACCGAGGACGGATTTAAACCCAGGCGGGCGAGTGCCCTCGAAACGGACCGCGAAACCATTATCGATGAACGTGTTTAATTCGTTTGTAGACGAAAAAAGGGTATCCGGACAAAAAAAAACTCTTAATCAATACTTTGATAACATTACACTCACTAACTCGAGGCGAATGGGAAGCTTCAAAGAGGCGTTGCTAAAGAGACTTCACGCGCGCTCCCATCGGAAATTTAGGTCCGGTGAACTTTCGTTGAAATTGTGAGGAAAAAAGTGGCTGCACGATGTAACATGCCGACATGATCTTCACACTCACCGGAATGATATGGATTATTTTAGGAACTGATATACAGAGGGCGTACAAATAGAGTACGATCATATGAACGATATTCCTGATTATATTCCATGGAAGACATCTTGTAATGACGATTTGGACGATATCCTAAATGTAGTGAATATAATAGAGAAGAATATCATATGTATACTAAACAGTTCCTTACTTCTCTTCCTTGAGAGAGATGGCTTGTACCACCGAAAGTTCGAAAACTGGTGAGTTTCTTTTCTTTTTTGTGTGATTCTGTGTTTTTGTCTTTGTTCGCTAGTATTAACTTCATATCCATTATTATCCACATCCTTGAGACTTTTACATAAGTTATATTTGTATATATATACATATATAATCATTATATGATTATATATACACGCATGTGTACACATATAAACTAATTAACAGTCGCTTTATACACAGACAAAATTGAACGCCGAACTGAGATAAGCTTTTAAAGTTCCGATGGATGCATCTTCTGAAGGAAGATAGCAATCCTATTCTGTAGAGTATACCTATATTCATCTAGGTGCATGAAATCTACCTATATACATGTATATATGTATTGATAAATTCCTGTTCTTCCTCTTGAGATGGTGAAGGTGAATCCACCGAAAATTTAAAAACTTCTGTGAGAGTTGCTTTTATTTTTTGTCTATGTTGAAAGGAACCTGAAAGGAATATGCATCCGCCACTTGTATAACAATCCATTACAAAGATATAAGGATACGATGTCATATTGAATTTACAACATCGTCGATATCATCAATCGGTATACTCGACAATCATCTCTACGTCTGATATGTCGTTTCCACCTCCTTTTTCAGTTTACATCCGCGGTCGATACTGAAAATGAAAATCGAACATCTCCAGCGAGAAGGGTGACGTGAAATGAGTAGAAGCTAACGGACAACCAAGCCAAGGACTGAAGAGGACGAAAGGGTCCTTACCTCGACGTGGCAAAAATCATCACCTGGTCGGCATGTATTTATGAAATTCGAGGAACTCGAGGAAAAGCTAAACCGCATCGCACTGCCTGAAATAGAAATATAGTGGGGAAACGAAGTGATAACGAGAAAGGGGAGGAAGATAAAAGATAGACGGGAACACAATGGAGACCCCGGTTCACAAAACTTTTGCGCCGCATTATGCACCCGACCGACAATAAGGAAACGGGGGGGTGGAGTGGAATGGTGCCGTCGGATCTGGGGTGGGTGAATGAATAAATATTGTATAAGGGTAAGGATCGTGGAGATGGAGGAGGCAGCTCGTGGAGGACCCGACTGTGCATAAATATGTGTACGCTCACATATTTGTGTGTGTGCTTGTATAAAAAATATACCCACTCGTAACCACGTGGAGACGGGGAGGGGGATGGAACTCAAATCGGAAGTAAGGTTTGGGAACGGTTTTTGGAGGTGGGAAGGGGATGTTTGAGAACTGGATAATGGGGAGATGGAAAGACTGGATGTACTGACACGAGAGAGGGAGAAACACCACGTCGTTACCGCGTGGAGGAGGAAAGGAAACGAAAAAAAAATGTCCGGCATCGTCTTAGGTTCCGACGTCGTCTTCGGAGAGGAGTTCCACGGGATGGAAACAATAAAAAGAAAGAACGCGCACGCACGTAACGCGGGTGGAATTTTGCCTTTTATAGATTCCCATCCCGCAGCTTTTCCAGGTGCGGGAATCACGCCCGGGGATGGATGGAGGGACTGGGGGTGAGAGAGTCGAGAGATTGGGACTTGCACCCCAGGTTTCCAGCAAGGACGAGCGGTCCCCCCGTTACTCCCCCAAGTTTACTTGCGTCGGGAAATGGGGCAGGCGAAGGAAAGGAAGAACCAGGGGATCATTCGTCACCCCGAAAGCGACGCGTGCCTTTCCATCACGTTTGAGTACGAAGGCGCAGCGGGAAAAGGCGTTCCGTGCCGATACGAGAGCAAGCAGTGTCGGAAGGGTGTCGGTTTGGATGGAGGCGTTTGGAAAATGAAAGGTGTATGTTACTATAGCAATTCAAACGGATGTCTTGCCGTTGAATTGCATCAGGAGCTCGTCAACACGGACGCCAATGAGACTAGGGCAGGCGGAAGGTTTGCCCTTGTGCTATTTGTTTACGCAGGGGAAAAGAATGGGAATGAGGAAGTATGGAACGCGGAGGACACGTTTAAAGTCACTCTCATCTAGCAATACTTCTGCGCCAAAGTTTTGAGTTCAATTTACTTTTATTTAATACGCGGAGGAAGTAATTTTGAAAAAAAAACCGAAACAAGACGGTTCGTTGACATTACGTTAAATCCGATTAACCTGATCCAGATGTAAAATGCGTCCTCTATCTCTCAAGTGGTTTGGACTAAGCAAATGAACTGTAGCCTAACCAACACATACGCACACTGTATCCCACGAGTTCTCCAGCGATTGTTAGGCGGGGGAGAAAGCTCACGGATAGTTTAAAGGAGATACGTCTACGAGCGTTCACGAGGGAGCATAGATAGGGGAATAGGGGGAAAAGATAGAAAAGGTCAAATGAGAATGGGAAAATAACTTTTCATTACCTGGGGTACGGTTGATGTAATTACTTTAATTTTTAATGAGAGCGTCGGGTGCAATGATGGAACTAATGCACTTGTGGATGCATTTCGTTTGGAGGCGAAAGGGTTATTTACATATTTCTGCGTACAATATCTTTTTTTCTCATTAATGCTGAACGGTCAGCTCCACGTAAAAAGATAGGTACTTACCTCTTGGGATTAACTGAACCGCTCCGGTAATCAGCAGATAATCTTGATGGAGGAGTTATAAACCGGTTCAGTGGGTCCAGGAATTTTATTATAGAGAGATTTTTGTTCGGAGAGATCATTGTGTACGTACTTGACGATAAGCACTGCAATGCGCCACATTAAGGCCAGATTTTACAAACTGGTCGGAAGTATGCACATAAAACTTCTAATAGACGCATAAGTAATATTCACTCTTAAACGGTCTTTTTTTGAAGAAGACGAAGCACCAATTACGTAAGTCAATTTGCATTATCTATTAACATTTTAATCCAGCTTATATTTTCAACAGGTTTCTTGTCAAATACCGACGAAATACTTTAGATTGGATTTTCCCCATTTATTACCTCGGTTATACCTTGATGGCAACGGTATGAGAAGAAGTAATTGGCATAAAATTTGAGCTGAAGTTCATTCATTATTTTGAAAGTAAATTAGCCACATGAAAGGCCTCCCTTTTCTACGTTTTTATAAATAAAGTTTCTAATCCTTTTGTTTTTGGAATCATATGATTAAAATAGAGGCTGAAATGCTACTGCTGTTCTAGTTTCGAAATAGAACAAGTTTACAGAAATTAGCGTAGTTGTGGCTAACGCAGGGCTGATTAGACATAAAACGAATGGCAAAACGGAGGTTATTAAATGAAATTACCGCCTCATACGACATTCCGCATGGAAAAAGCCAATAGGGTCTTTATCTCAATACGTGCAGTGATGGTGTGCGTACAGTGGAGTATTTCCTGTTTGGAAAATTTTACGAGCCCGCAACATTAACAAAGGACATAATTGTGGGGATAACCGTAGTTATTCGGCCCTTTATCCCAGAGAAATATTTGACTCTTCTCTCAGAGCAAAATGTGACACAAGGAAGGAATGGATACAAATACCTGATTAGAAAATCAGTGAGCAGTGCGTAATTAGCAGATTATACGTAATTTGCGGCAGATGTATACCACACGGAATAGGGATAGGATCGGCAATTTCGTAGGACTGGTCACATAATGGTACTTTGAAGAATATTGTGCTATTGTGGCAATATCTGAAATAAATCTATTTTTTTGAAACTTTTCCCGATAATTTCTATACTAACTATGCATTTCTGAAAGAGTTCGTCATTGTCGGTGAAGTTATTAATTAGTGCTAATTAATGGCAACTAGGAACGAAAAATACTTGATAGTAATATTTCGTACGCATGTGAAATTGTGACCATATATTCACTGAGGTACTGACACTATCGATCTGGTCAGTAAACTTGTTAAAAAAAAGTATAAATCTATTTCTTACTTTATCTACGCCGTCAAATTCAAAGAGAGCACTCCATGGAGACTAACGTACTCATAGCACCCAACTAAATGATTCAACTAAAGGTTATCCAACTTGACCAAGTGGACAACTTCTTAAGGAAGTTTTATGGCCATTAAACAATTCATAACTGCGCCCAACCTCTCCAACTTTGACAGGTGAACGACTTAAGGGGATGGCGAGCTCCACAAGTTGTATTGTACAAGTTTGGTCCGCAAGGAAATCTATCCATGATATGCATAATTAAAGACATACATAATTCATGAGATAATAATAATTAATAACAGCTATGCATAATTCAAGTTCCTCAGATTCCGAGAACTTAAGTTTCTTCAGTTGGGGATTTCGGTACAAATTCCTCAAGAAACTTTTACGAAGATACTTCCATTATTTTTGGCAATTTTGCAGTCGTAAATGCGATAGTCCGTTTGAACAATTTGTTACGATAAGAATTTTCGAATGATTCTTGGAAAGAAACTGCGGCAGTATTACTTTAGGACTCTTTAACGACGATTACGGGTCAATCATAGAAAAACAGAAAACTCAGAAATCCGCAGAGTAATTCTGTTTGGATAAAAAATGAAATTTGAATAACTAATCCTTTCATCACAAGAATGCATATTCAAAAAGGATTCCAGTTCCTGAAATTCAATTTAAGATATCATAGCAGTAGACAAGTTCAGTTTTCCGTTAGCTAAAATGCATAAAATGGATTGGAGAGATTATTTCGCAAGAATTAAAATAACACTAAATTCAAATACGCGTTGAGATCGAAACCTAGCTTTAACAAGACGTTCACGGAGTTACCGTTTAGGTTTTAGGTTAAAAATGAAGCCGTAAAATACGTAGACTCCTTGACTCTGAGCACTCATTCTGATATCACAAAATAAAACAAAAATCCGATCTGTGCAGATCCCTACACCAGGTCGAAGGTAGCAGTCGAACTATTTTTCGTTTGCTGTGAAGTTTATAAAATGGAGGAGGATGTGTTCGATTTTGGCTGGGAACAACGTAACGTGTGTGTGTATATATATGTATGTATGTATATATATATATATAATTATTATTATTAGGTAATCTAACGGTTAAGGTAGGTTTTTGGATAGCCACAACTATCAAATAAATATTTTGTATCTCCAAACAAAACCCAATCCAGCAACTTACTCTACATCAGGTCCCTCTTCATCTCTGTGTACTTCTTTCCTCCCTTTATCCCGTCCAACATCCTTATCCTGTTCCTGCCTTTTCCTCGTTTGCCTAACATTCTCCCCTCTATTACGTTCTTTAGCATCCCACTACCGCTCAATACGCCTCTCATCCATTTTTCCTGGCTCCATAGGATTTCTCTCAACAAACCCCTCTCCTCACCCACCATCTCCAGTACTTCCTCATTTGTTTTCCTTTCGGTCCATTTCACCTTCTCTATTCTTCTCCACAGCCACATTTCAAAAGTCTTCAGTCTACGTCTATCCTCCTGCTTCAGCGACCACGTTTCCGCGCCGTACATACCAACGTTCCATATCAGAGTTTTTACGAGTCTTTTGTTAATCTCCCTACTCAACGTCCCCGTATATATATATATATATATATATATATATATATATATATTCATTCAAATAGAAATAGATATAAGGAAAAGGGATAGGTACACGTATAAAGGACGAACACAGGAGATTTTTATATAAATGTATATATATATTTCTTTAGGATAAAATCCCGGAGGAGGGGAGCAAGAGAAACACTCCAACCCCGAGGGGGTAAAATGATCGCGGGATCCGTTCTCTCCCATCGCGACCGCCTTATTCCTGCGTCGATACGAGAGACGATAAGCTTCTCCACCCCCGGATCCCGCACACCCTCTCCTCCTCCACCCGCATCAATCCTCGGCGGAATCCTCTCCCGAGCGATTTGCGAGAGACATTAACAACACGACCAAGAGAGATGCAGGCAGATGTATACAGAGTGAGAGAGAGAGGGCCCCGCGCGGCCGACTCGAACGGTGAGCCAAACCAAAGCGGGTACCATTACGGCATTACTGCGGTAGCATGGGGACCGGCACTTCGAATCCTAAAACCTCTCCTGTCGCCCCACCGTAATCCACCACGAATGCACTTTTCCTCCTTCTCCACCGCCGTCTGCCCTTCTCCTTCAATCTCCTCGGTCACCTCGTCCGACTGACTCCCTTGTCGCGCTGGACACGAAAGCGGGAAAAGATAAAATGATACCCCTCACTCCTACCGTCGTTAACAACGGGGCACCCATTACGCCGGTAGAGAAAGTAAACTCGCGATCCCTTGAGGAGGCAAATCAACTCTTTTTAAGCATTTTCCATCCTCGTACCACACACTCTCAGGCAAAAATGGCTCTAATGTTACGATACATTTGAAAATTGACAATAACATATCGGAATTTGACACCATATCAGACTTGTTCTTATTGCTTCTCGAAAATGCCATCGACTTTCTACTTATCTTATAGTTTCATTTCGTCAACAAGGCAATGATTCATTAAAATCACTCTTGGAAAAGTCACTCTTGTTTTAACTAGCCGGAGCCTAATGTTTCCTCACAAATGTGCAGGGTGATTTAGTAGAAAAAAAGCGTAAAATTAAATTTATTTTTCTTATTCAAAGTAGGTACTATCAAATTCGCAATCAGCGGGTGCAAGGAATTAATGTAAAATATGCAGGAAATGGGGCATAAATGCAAAGAGAACAAGTGAAGTATTAGTATTCATTACGCGAAAATTTTTCCTTCATTCCAGGAATATACTTATTAAACCCCCGACTTCATTATTCTACTTTGGACATGTAATCACTCTGTCAAATGACACTGAGAAATTACTACTTCAAAACTTGGATGACACTAAGTTATGAATTGCATGTTTAAGAAATGACACCATGTGAGAACTTGAATTGAAATGGAATACTTTCAAGAAACTGCGGGAGATGCCGCAACAGTAACTATTAACGGAATACTTTTACGCTCATAAAAATGAAGGTGGACCTGAAACTAACTTTGCCACTAATCGCAATGTTTGGTCAGTTTAAATTTCCCATTTCCTGGAGAACATACTTTTCTTGTTCTCCTGGTGAAATCAAATTTACCAGATAAGGCCATGCGATATTCTTCCCATTTCAGTTTCAATTCCTTCCCTTAAACTACGAGATAACATCAAATGAAAAAATTCATAAACGTTATGAGGGAAGGAAAAGTTCATTATTAAGGTATAAATTTTCATCTCCGGAAAAAAATAGCCTCAGTCCCCCCTCCCTCCGAATCTCCACCCCTGACCCCTTCCCTCACCACAGGGTTCCGAGAAGGATTAACACTAAATGGGGTATGTATGCACATTCCGATACGCTAATATTTACGGATAGCAGGCGATCCTAATGAGTATTAACTGGGCGACGAGCGGAAATAAAGGCTGTTAAAAGTAATGTGTTCGCGGCCGTTTCCCCGCTAATGACCGAAACCTTTTTTTCACCTCTTCCCTGAGGTGAACCGCCACTCTCATCTCTCCTCAAAAACCCTCCTCCCTCTCTCCTCCCCGCCATTTTCCGCCACTCTTTCCCCACAGACACTTCGACTTTCGCGTTCGTCCTTAACGCAGGGAACCCCTTTCGACGTGAGGGTTTTTCGACAACTCCCGCCGCGCCCTCCTCCTCTCCTTACCATCCCCCACACACCCAACGCTCTTGACCGTCCCTCCATTGTAATTTTCCGTCTTGCCTTTCACAACAATGATCTTCAGACTTGGCTTAGGCTCAAAACTCCTCTCGCCTCGAAATAAGAGAGAGCACCGATCAGCATCCCATCACCGGCCTCCACTTTCCCCCCACACCCCCGTTGAGGAAGAAGAAGAACGAAATAAAATCGCATCCGAGGGGAGGGATGAAATTATTCAAGCGGAGGTTTCCTCTGCTCGTCGACTTTTTTAGTGGCTTTTGGAGATTGTTGTGCCTCACACTTTGAAATCCTCAACTTTGTGCAAACTTTCAACTTTTTAAGAAATCGAAATCCGCAGTCTAGTTCAAAACTATGACGATGCGATACCCACCGAAGTCTTAACTTAGCTGACAGACTAAACACGGATGGAAAGAGATAACGAGGATATCTACGAGGCTACAACTACACCAAACTCACAACCAGGGCCTATTTCATAAATTAGTAAATCCGAACTTCATAATTAAAACTGTATTTTTTGATTTTGAGGTGAATTGGGACAAACAAACGCAGTCCAACTGTTTTAACTCCATAGGCAAATTTAATAACTTGAAATTCATTGCTTGCAAAACTCTTTAGAGACAGTTTGACAATGGGAACAACATTGAGCAACATCAACGCAGTTGCTAAAGTACCCTTCTAGATTTATTCTTCGAGTACTTTCGTAATTAACAAATGGAAACCTAGGAAAAAAGGGACGACTGCGAGATAAGTTGTTAATCAACGCGAGCCACTCGAGTAAACACAATAAAAGGAATAGGAAAAACTCGACCGTTTTGAACCGCGGCCAAATGTTTGTTCGATTAGTACTTCCCTAAATTTTACGCGGGAACTCAAGTGTTTCCAATTGTACCGTAAATTCCGACTTTTATTTCCGGGAGGGCGTAGAGGAGGACTTGTAAAAAATAAAAGAAACCTACGGAAAACTGCCATTATTCGCCACCCTGCCATTACGCACCCCGAGAAAACCTCCCCAAAACTACGGGGAGCCTAATTGCCATTCCATTCGACCCCGGTACCCTGCCCCTCCTCGACCGCTCCCCTCCCCCCGTGTCGCATCCCATTCACTCACCGCACCTCCCTCCCTCATCCCTCACCACCTCCACTCCGTCCGTTTCTAAAAACTTTCCCCTCCTCCCGCTCTCTCTTCCCATCTGTTCATTTCGCAGTGGGTACCTAATAGTCGCTGGCAACAAGGGAATTCCGTGTCGGGCGGGGGATGACGGGTAGAGAAGGGGGGTAGCTGTGAAGGTAGGGAGGGGTGGGTCGGATTTTGTTCGTTCGGGTGTAGCCGAAGGAAACAAAACAAACGGAACTTTCACGGCGGGCTCTGGCTTCCACGGGGGAGGGGAGGAGGGCGACTAATTCGAAAGGGATGATGGTTTTGCCAGGATGTGAAGGCGGGGAAAGTGCGGGGGGCCCGGTGGCTGGCTCCCGGCGTCTGTGTCTCCTTCCCTCACCCCAGCGCGCGTGTGGCGCTTCCCTTTGGGACGGGGCAATGCTGGCGGGGGTTTTAGGTCGGAAAAGATGGTAGCATGAGGAGGCAAAGAGCAGGATGAAAGAAAGAGACAGGGGGAAAACGGGAAGGGGGAGTAAGGGCAGGGGGGAAAACCTTTTTACCTTTGCTTTCCCTCTTCGTTTCGAATTTCGCGTCATTTGAATTTTTTTCTGGCACCCGCGTACCGTTTGAACCTATCTCTATAGCTACTTTAGATTGGCGGCCGGCGAATGTCATTACCAAAATATCTGCCGAGAAGAATGTACGTCGCCATTGTCCTGATCATCATTCCGTATTTATCCGGGGATTACCCCGGGAAGCTTTTCTCAACCAGACAAAAATAAATGGAGCACAATTAAGGAGCAGGCCTTTTTTTCTTTAAAACAATTCAATCCCTTGAATTCCTACGCAAGAAAGAAATCTTAAAGAAGTAATTACAAGTAAAATACAAGGCTATGTTTTATACAGAAAGAGAAGGAAAAGTGGTGACGGGACCACCGCTGCCTCCCTTTTATTTTCTCATGTAAATCTCTCCTTAAGTACTTACAGGCCATGGAAACTACTAAATTAATTCGAGTGACGATTAAAACTTTAGCGATGTATTTATGATTTATAAAGAGCAATTTTTTTAAAACGCACACCGTTCAGCTCGTTGAATATATTCAAATAAATTAGAGCATGAGGGAAAATTAAAATTACGCTCCATAACGCAGGTTATTATTTTACACCAAATACCAATTTCCGTAAAAATGACGCAAAAGTGAAAAGCGACTTCAATTCAGAAAAAAATAGTTCTTCGCTTTTAGTAGTATGTTTTTCACATTAATGCTCTTCCAACTGACGTCTCATGTATGTATATATGGATATATATATATATATATATATATATGTATTTTATATACATACACCGAAAATATCATCCTTGCATGAGTTGCTATATTTTTGTATGGTCGTATGATTTTTTCGCTTTTACGAGTAATGCGTGCATCACCAAGGCTCATTGTGCGTACAAAAATGTGTTGCAAAAAATAATATTAAAGGAGGAACACAAAAAATACTCTTAATTTTGACTTTTCGACAGCAGGCGATGGGTAAATAGTTTTAGATACTTCTCAGAGAAAAAATGATAGACAACACGTCGAAGCTTCAAGTCATACTAATCCCCAAGGATGCCTCAATGTCACGATAAGTCACTCGACGATCTCCCTTTACTAGTACTTGCAGAGCATCAATGTTTTCTGGCACAACTGATTTGGGACGACCTTCACGACTTTCGTCGTTGAGCGAACGGCGGCCATTACGAAATTTGTTATACTAGCGTTTTATCGTGGCAAAGGACGGGGCTTAATCGTCAAAGGTGGAGGTAAGTTGACCGATGCACTCCTGTCTTGATATTCCACGTCGAAAGTCGTAAAAAATCATCGCACGAAAGTTTCCACGAGTTAACTAAAGAAACAACACACACACACACACGTTTAGATGTGTGATAGGTTGCTGAAATCTGCTTTCCGTTCCACCATCCCCCTCCCAACACCTCTCCCATCATGCGCTGCGACTTCCTTTACCGTTCCTCGCCCATTCCCATTCGAAAATAGGTCCAGCTTTCTCCCTCGCCCTTAAAAGCGAGGGCGTGTGTGTTTTTCGCCCTCTGGGAATGTTCGTTTCTCACGCGATGCATCGACGCGCTCCCACCTCTTCTCCCACACGCTCCTGGTCCTCTCCTTTCCCCTCTCTTCGGACAATTTCGGGTCCCGCTGCAAATCCCTGGACTAAACCGCAGCGAGACCTAATAGAGAGAACGTACGAGAGAGAGATAGGTGAATAGGGATGAGAGGGGACGGAATTTGGACATCCTGAGTTCGGAAACCGAAGAGAAAAAAATCACCGCCCGAGTGTTACGGAAAGTAAAGACGATGATCCTCTCACTCCGGAGGTCACTTTATCAGATCTGAAGAGTGTGAGACGGCCCCATACACACACACACACGCATATAAATATATATACATATAACCATACTCACAGTTATCAACCCGAAGGTCGGTTTTGTAGGTAATGGCAGAGTTCACCCAGCACTAAGCCCGACAGCGTGTGAAATTCACTCATCAGGGTAGGAGGCAGTTCCTTTCCCTAATAGATATATATACACGCACATATAAATATGTGTTTGTGTGTAACCCCAAATATGATGTACTAAAATCTTATCCAAATACAAAATCGCAAAGAAAGGAGAGTACCATTCTCGGGGGATAGTATAATTTTGGGAGGGAATTGGGGGTGAAAGGTGGTAAGGGCCGAATGGTGAACGAAAAAGGGGGTGAAATTGGTTGTCGGATATTGAATGATTTCAGAGGGTTAAGTTCAACTGCAGACGTTTAAACGATGCATGTGTGTGTATATTTATATACAGGTATATATATGCATGTATAACATTTGGACGACACAATAGAATATAGAAATATAAATACCAAACATTAACAAGTGGAGAACTCAGGTGACTCTGAACTGAAGGGGGCCTCAGGGAGGACTTGAGCTTTCTGAAGTGTAGGTGTCCATTTACGTGTTCTCTATTTATATTTTTTGTGTTCTATTGTGCCGTCCAAACGTTATGTTGCTCTCGGGAGTGCTTCTAAATCATATATATATATATTCATACAAAAATGCCAGGTGACTCAGAAAGGTATCAGTTAGATTATATTATGGTTAGGCACAGGTTTAGGAACAGTGTGATAAATTCGCACAGTTTCCCAGGAGCGGATGCGGACTCTGACCACAATTTAGTTGTTATGAAATGTAATGTTCGTTTCAAGAAGATAAGGCAAGGCCGGCGGGTTAAAAAATGGAATTTAGAAGCAGTAAATGAATTAACGAGGAAGGAGTATCAGGAGGCTGTAGAGAAAATGATGGATGACGGTAAAGAACTGAGTACTATCGAAGAAAAATGGGAATGTATCAAGGAAGGGATACTGGAAGCCGCTAAAGACACTATAGAAACCGTTAACGGGAAAAGGATAAGGAAACCATGGGTAACGGATGAGATGATTGCAAAGATGGATGAGAGAAGAAGATGGAAAAATGTAAACACAGAGTTAGGCAAAATGAAGTACAAAGAGTTAAACAATAAATTGAGAAGGGCCACAAATAAAACAAAAGAAGAATGGTGGAAAACGCAATGCGAGGATATGGAAAGTTTACAGAAGAAGGGTGGAATTGGTGCTCTATACAGCAAGGTTAAGTTATTATCGGGAAGTAAGAAGGCAAGATCTGTGCTAACAGTCAAAGATAAATGGGGTAAGATAATAGTTGAACCAGGAAAAATCCAAGAGAGATGGAAGGAATATATAGAAACACTGTATGGTAAAGAACTTAGGCCGACAAGGTTAGACATAGAAAAGGAACATGACGTAGAAGAAGATAGCTTAGGTCCAGGCATACTCGACGATGAAATCGAAAGGGCATTAAAGGAGATGAAAGCAAATAAGGCAGTGGGGGTGGACAATATTCCTGTAGAAATGTTGAAATGGTCAGGGAAAGGTGGGAAGAAGGCCATATATGGACTGATTCGTAGTATCTATGAGGAAGGAATCTGGCCGGAAGATTTTGTGAGATCGGTGTTAGTGCCTATTCCAAAAAAGGCAAAGGCCTCGTCATGTGAGGATTACAGAACAATAAGTTTGATATCCCACGCAGCTAAAGTTATTCTCAGGATCATCAACAAAAGGATAGAGAGTAAGGCAAATGATTACTTAGGGGATGATCAGTTTGGGTTCAGGAAAGGAAGAGGTACGCGTGATGCCATTGCAGTAATGAGATCACTAGTCGAGAGGAATATAGAATACAATCAGGACGTTTTTGCCTGTTTTGTAGATTTCGAAAAAGCGTTTGATAGAGTGAATTGGGAAAAAATAATGCGTGTATTGCAGAAAATAGGAATGGATTGGAGGGACAGGAGACTGATCCGCAACCTGTACATGTCTCAGACTGCTCAGGTGCGAGTGGGGAACGGAGAGTCCGGATGGGCAGTGTTAGGAAGAGGTGTAAGGCAGGGTTGCCCATTGTCACCGGTACTGTTCAACGTATATGTAGAGGAAATGATTAAAGAGGCATGGGAAGAACTGGAGGTAGGAATGAAAGTCGGAGGGGAATTCGTAAAATCGGTTAGGTTTGCTGATGACCAAGCATTAGTTGCTCAGTCAGCCAAGGGGTTGCAAGCATTGTTGAGTGAATTGGAGGTTCAGTGCGATAAATATGGGATGAGAATAAATATTAATAAAACAAAGGTTATGCGATTTTCCAGAAAGAAAAAGGCTAAGCTAAATATTAAAATAGGCGGGGAAAAATAGAGCAGGTAGAACAGTTTACATATCTCGGAAGTGTGTTGGACCAACACGGTCAAAGTGGTAGGGACGTAAGGAGAAGAATTGCGCTGGGCAAGAAGGCTTTCTCAAGGAGGAGGGAGTTGATGACGGGGACGTTGAGTAGGGATGTTAAGACAAGACTCGTAAAAACTTTGATATGGAGCGTAGCTATGTACGGCGCGGAAACGTGGTCGCTGAAGCAGGAGGATAGACGTAGATTGGAGGCTTTTGAAATGTGGGTGTGGAGAAGAATGGAGAAGGTGAAATGGACCGAAAGGAAAACAAATGAGGAAGTACTGGAAATGGTGGGGGAGGAGAGGGGTTTGTTGAGAGAAATCCTATGGAGGCAGGAAAAATGGATGAAAGGCGTATTGAGCGGTAGTGGAATGTTGAAGAGGGTAATAGAGGGGAGAATGTTGGGCAAGCGAGGTAAGGGTAGGAACAGGATAGGGATGTTGGACGGGATGAAGGGAGGAAAGAAGTACACTGAGATGAAGAGGGACCTGATATAGATTAGTTTGCTAGGTGGGGAGTCACAAAATGTTTATTTGATAGTTGTGTCCATCCAAAAACCTACCTTAACCGGTAGATTACCTAATAATAATATTCATACAGTGGATCGCGGTGGTCTAGTGGGTAGAGCGTTGGACTGACCGGAGGGTCCCGGGTTCGATTCCCGGGCAAGGCACTTTGGGCACCTGCAGCTCCACCCAAGCTTGTTGATTTTTCGGGTACCAGATCTTTCTGGGAAACCATAACCGGCACAGGGAAAGGAACTGGCCCCCCTACCCTGATGTGTGAATATTCACACGCCGTCGGGCTTGGTACATGGGTGAGCTCTACCATCACCTACTAAACCGACCTTCGGGTTGATTACTGTGTTTATGGTTTATATTCATACAAACAAACAAAGATATAGGAAGGACCAGAACATATGTAGTTTTGACGTTTCTACAGTACGTCCGCAATCTTTAGAATGCTGTTCTCGGGGGAAGAGCGAAGACGATATGTGTGGGGGAATGGTGAGGATAGGAGAGGTGAAGGACGAATAAGAAATGGACAAAGGGGTGGGAGAGGATATGTAGGCGGCTATTGGATGGATTCAATGGAATTGATTTAGTCTGGGAGGTTTAAATTACTGGTGCATCCAGATATGCGCCATCTCGTGGGTTCTCACCTCTATGCCACTTGCAGATTTGAATAGGGTTTCAATCCTCGAAACAGAGAAGCAGTCATCTAAAGATTGGTCGTGGGAGGCAGTGTGAGTATGGATGGGATAATTAAGGAAGATGAGAGATTTGGTGGAATATCGGTGGGTATTCATGCGAAGGGAAAGGGTGGTGGTTCATTCACCCATGGTGGCCACGGGTTGGAAATTGGTGTAAGGGAGGGGGCTGGTCTTAGAAGATGAGAGCATTTGCCGCGTGTGTGGTTGTATGGTGCGGAGAGGGGCGGAGAAAAGACGGGGTGCCCGCAGGTGGTTCGGTCGACTTGAAGATTTGTCACAAGTTCAATGGGGGATTTAAAATCTATATCAGTGTTTTTATATATTTTTGCGTCGCCGAAGAGTGTTCTATTTCGAAGATATATAATACCTAATATAAAGATATATATATATATATATATATATATATATATATATATATATATATATATATATATATCTATATAAGAAATGAAAACAAGGAAGACTGCGATGGATTTCGGAGCGAAATATTCCCGGAGGAGACGGGAGGTAGGAGGCGGCGGCGATGGGAACACTTGGCGGGTGGGCGTACACCGATTAATTCTTCTTGCCCCGTCCCAATGTGAACGAATGTACGACGTGTTCGACTTTTCACGAATCGTTTTGTCCCGATATGATCCGTGCGTATATTTAACCCCTTGATCCCTCGGCCCAGGTCCCACTATCGTTGCCGCTGCAAACATTCCCCGGTTTAGGTGATGGATTTCAAAAGGGCGAAATCTCGGGAGCTCCGGGAGGAACGCGGTGAAAACAAAGAATCCGGGATTTGAAAACGCTGTTAAGGATAGGAAATTAGAGATCTTATCTTGACAGACGTTTCTGTTGCGTGATGCACTAACATTTGATCTGTCTCACGCCCTTGCGTGAACCCGACTATAAGTTACGGCAACGGAACTCTGCGAGTTTACGTTCGATCCCGCAACATTCTTTGTAATCCCAAACCACGCCCTGAAATAATGATCAAGAGACTGGTAAGGAGCTACAAAGTGAGCTTATGCATAACAACAGCCTAATGTAAATTATATAAATATACTAAATAAATTGTGTATGCAAACTTTCGCGCTAGTGACTCAAACACTTTTGACTTCATCCTGAATACGGAACAAATTGCTTACGAATTTAAATGGCGTTTGTTATTCTACCGTGAATAGTCCAACAAAAAAACGGTCTCTCACTATTACTTTGACATTAGGAAGGCAAATGCTCAAAAGGAAGACCTGTTATTTGATAAAGAATTATTATTTTTCGCTAAACACTGGTTTATGTTTAAAGTTAAAAAAGATATAGGCAGAACATTTTAAATTATCGAGCTGAAAAGTGTTTATATTTAGCCCAAGTTGAATAGATATTGGCTATTGAAAATGTCATCAGGAACCTTGAGCAATTTTTCGCCAAAGTTACTTATTCTCTGAACGACAGCATTTCAGTAACTTCTTGAAAACTTTTACCACACTTGACCAAAAACATGATGTTGATTCGTTGCTCCGTGATTTTGTCAATATCCATTTTCGATAAACAGTAAAAACAAGGACAACAGAAACTAACATAACTTGCACCATACGCACAGCTCGACGATCCGCCAAGCACAGACGGCTCATTGGGTCTCAGGCAACTAGCGCCGCTAATGGGGGGTGGGGCGCGTCATGGCCGCCAGATTGCAACAGTTCGCGCATTTATTGCACAGGCCACGTATGAGAACAAAGAGTTAATAAATTAAATAATTAAAATTCCCGAACTAGTTAATAGCAAAAAACGCCCGTTTTGTTCAACGACGAATACAATATTATTTCTGCGACAGTTGATTTTCACGATCGTTTTTAATTCGTGTGCTTTGTTTTTTCAAACATGGAATACTAGTGTTAATTTTATAATAGTTAATAATAAAAATAGTGCTAATAATGAGCAACGTGTGTTAATAAATACCGGGATAAGCCATAACTCCTAAGTGTTTTTAGGAAACTATTTATCGAAGACAGACAACGGGTGAAGAACATTTTAAGTGGTGAGCGGCTTTCAATCAATTCCATGAGAGTAAACTTATAACTAGTAGTTGCTTTCACAGCCTAATAGAACGATGTGCATGAAGTAATAAGCCATTGACAAGAACTGTTACCCATATGAATAAAAAGAATTCAGAATAAACTTTCCCGTCTTTCAAGTCAAAAGTACAATGGGAAAACTTTCACTCTCCCTTCTTATCAGGGATGAAAAAAACCACAAATAATATCTCAGATTGAAAGCTTTACCTCACTCTAGACATGTTAATGAAGGGCTATCACTACGTAGCACGCAAAAAGAAAACAATTTCTTATCTGACTATCCATCTTTTTCCTCTAAATCGCCTCCAGCAAGGTTCAAGTTGATATAAGTGTCTAAACTGGCTGTTAGCCCTTTTAATTTATTTCTTTTTCAACTTCTTGAACTGTAAACGAGTGAGAGATCGAGTTAACAGACTTTTTATCCAGAATTAAAATGAAATTTAAATTGTGACTTACCACTCCCTTCCTTTTGCCAACCAAGATTCTGTCGTCGAAAACTCTTGATACGCAGAATGGAGAATTATTTCCATTTTTAATGTTATAAAAAAAACTCAAATAGTCCCGCGGGGAGTTAAGGGTCAGAAATATGTTTCCGCTGACCCCTTCAACACGACGAATTCGGCACGACCACTCACAGGAATGCAGCTGCAAAAACGGCCACCTCACCGTGAGTTTCACCCAGGTTTATCTCGCGCGTGGGGAGCAAAGGGAACGTAAAATATTGAAACTTGCGACGTAAAGGCCTTGCCTGTTTCCTATCTCCAAGTCCAGCAAAATGGGAAGCGGCGAAATCACCATTTAAATTCTGAATTTCACTCGACGAAATAGTGCAATGCATACATCGACGACGATGCACCCCTAAGGCCGTCCGAGTGAATACATCGGGGGTACAAAAGTAGACAGACATTTTAAGGGTACATTAAAGCTAGGAAGGACTACCATCTATGGTCCATGGAAGTCTAAGGAGCTAGAAGCCAGAGAAAAACATCCGAAACAAGGGTGGATGATAGAGCAAGTAATTCGGGTAATCGTGCGATACTTGCGAAAGGGGCAGGGGAGATGAGGAAGAAGATACCCTGGAGGGTTGAGGCAGGAGTGGAGAGGAGGGCGGGAAGGGGAAGCATCCTCTCGATGTCGGAGTCTCCAAAGGATCCCATTGCCGTCGCCATCATCATATTTATCCGAATTTCCATGCCTCTACCCGGACGGGACAGCCCAACTCGCCTTGAGCTCCCCAGCAAAGAGGGGCGGACGGTTAGGGAGGGGCCTGTAAATGGGGAAATCCTAGGGAACGGCCCCTCCCTAATGGTCCTTCGCGCTCCTTTGATCCGCTACTTAAACCTTACAGCTAGCTCCCCAAGCTCATTGCTTCCCTTTCCCAGCAATCCCCCTCCAGTCCCCCTGCTAACCCGACAACTAAGAAGGAAGAAAACCTTCTACAGCTTCCACCCCTCCCGCCCCTTCCTCTGCCATCTCCCTCCCGGAACCGAAGTGCTCCACTATCCAATCTCGCGAGTCATAAAACATGCATTTTCTTCCCTCCGCTAGGGATGCCGAGAGAAGGAAAACCCACCCACGCCCATCTCCTTCCCCGCAAAATCCTTCTCGAAATTCAGCCCCACCCACCTTCCGCCCTCTTCATCCTGAACCCCTTTCACGGCTCTCTCTCTCTCTCTCACACACATACAAACACACGTGCACATTCCCGACTCCTTTTCAGACGCCTCCTCCTCCCGCCGTGGATTCCTCTGCGCCGCGTCAAAATCACCGTTTCCACCTCGTGGCGGAGAGTTGGGGAGCAGGGTGTAAAAGGCACTCGGGATGCTGCCCGTGGCACGGGCGGCAAATGTATTAGCCCACCTGGATGGAGGAGGGGCCGATGGTTGGAGAGGGATGTACGGGAAAGGGGGATGATGCCTCCGGAAAGGCGTAGGCCGACGCGGGTTGAAACCGTTTTCCCTACCTTCTGTTCGAAATAAGAGAGGAGAGAGAACGAATCTCGCCCGAGTGAACTCCCATCCGGAAGGAACGGGATGAATTGTTAAAAGAGGCACTGAATGTTTTGATGTTTGACACGAACCATTTTTTTCCCCCGAAGGAGTCACTTTCTTAAAAGTTGAGTTGTCTCTAGTCCTTAATTAAAACAGTGTTCGGTCTCTACTAGAGAGATCGGCTGTAAATGTTAAGTATTTACTCGTGATTATAATCACTCACAACCTTCCAGGGAGGAAAGGGCTTGGGAAGCATATTAAGATCGTCTAAAATTATTTGGCTTCCTCCTAGACATTCTAGATAAATTTGATTGCTCGATGAAAGGAAAGATGCTATTTTACATTAATTACCAAACATTTAGAATTGAAGTGAGCATTCAGGATTCACCGAAGAAAGCTAATAATTAACGGTGCTGAAATAAGAATAAAATATAAAATAAGGAATAAATAAAAGTAGGGAGTCAGATTATCAAAAAGATGCACAAATAATTTTCAAATATTATGACGAAAATAAATAATCATTCAAGAGTTATCAGAGTAACTCGGAAGAGAGGACATTCATTCAAGAAGAGATCACGTCAGACTGATCACTTTTAGAAGGTTAGACGGCACATCAAGTTTCATTCTTATTCTGAGGGAATAATTGGGATCTCGTATTATATCATCACATTGTACCACCTGGATAAAATAGGAGGAATAGAAAGTCGCATTGATATACAGGGTTCGTCCGGAAAATAAGTGTAATAAGCTCATTGTCTTTTTTGACAAAAGGGGAGTCGTCCACTACGAATTTGTACCTGAACGACAAACTGTAAATGCTGACTTTTACGTCCAAGTGCTCGACAGGCTTCGAAAACGAGTCGCCCGCGCCCGGCCAGCGATCAAAAACATCTGGCGGCTGCACCACGAATGCGCCGTCTCACACCCCGCTTGTCGTGTCAGACTTCTTGGCCAAGCACGGCGTGGCAACGCTGCCGCACCCGCCCTACAGCCCGGACTTGGCACCACCGGACTTCTTTCTGTCCCCGAAGATAAAGAAGAGTTTGAAAGGAACGCGATTCAGGACTTTGGACGCCGTTAAAGAGGCCGTGACGACGTGTCTTCGAGGGGTTCCCGATGATGCCTTCGCGGGAGCGTTCCAGGAATGGGAACGCCGCTGGAACAAGTGTATCGACTCACAAGGGTCCTATTTTGAGGAATATTAGCTTAAGATATGTAAAAGTGTAATACATTTCTTTTCCTGAGCTCAGTACACTTATTTTCTGGACAAACCCTGTATCCATAAACTCATTTTTCCCTTACATAATTCTGTATCACAACAAAACCATATTCAACATTCCAATAGGCCCCTATCTCTCCCATCATCCGCTTTACTCTTGAGATTGCTTCACAACTCAAACTCGTAATTCTCTACAATCAACAAATATTACTATGGACTTGTGTATAATATATTACCTACCACCCAACTTTCCTATCTGCCCTGCAGTGACGGATTACAAGTTTTGATTTAGTTTTAAAGGCAAAAACATCACTTAAATATTAAGATTTTTGGGTGTGGATAAGATAACCATTTTTTTACACAAAATAATTAGATAATCACTCAACCGTCGACGACACCAGGGAGAAGAGAGAGAGAGAGAGACTTTTTCCTTTTAAATCCCTCGAAACGACGGTGGAAATTTTGCTGTATTTAGCGATACCATTCCTCTAAAGACGGGCGCGCCAAAAAAGGAGTGGATTAAGTGACGGCAAGAGCGGGGGCGGAGGAGATGCCAACCCACGGATTCCCCGGGAGGGAGGGATCGCTCCATTTACCCACTCCTTAAATAATTTCCCCTCTCTCTTTCCATCACTCCCTCACGTCCGCTAAGGGTAGAGGAACTAATTAGACGATTCGGATGCTCTGTCGAAGCAGATGGAAAGATGCGGAAGCCTTTTCCCGGGCGGCGCCCTCATCCCTCATTCCCGGGCCAAAAAGTGAAAAGGAATGAAAGAGGGAAATCCAGAGGAAGGAAGACTGCTGGAAATAACTAATTAAGACGTGGTAGTTTAACGATGGCCGGGACCTCCCTCTATCAAACCTCCGATAGTCTCATCGTACCGAGTATACACCATACCTATTGTATAATATAAAACATTGATGTACTCGGCTACGTTACTATAATAAAACGTCCAATTAATATACTTTCGAGTTTAGCCTAGAGAAATGAAGAAATTTTAAGTTTAGTAATCGAGAAACTTCCACTCATAGGTCTCATTTGTCAAACCGATTTTAGCAAGTATTTTTCAGCGACAAAACATGATCATAATACGCTAAATGTTACCGCATAATCATAAGACATACATCACTGTATTCTGTAACGCTGTAAATCACTGTAATCTAAATTCTGTACGGCGTATAATGTTTTGTCAGTACTCCTTATGATGCGAGAGGATCTCTTAATATGCATATTTCAATAGAATTCTAAGATCAAATTCGCAAGGACGAACGTGCATTTCTTAAGTGTAACCAGATCGACAAATGTCGAATCGGAACGCATAATCTTCAAATCGGCAGACAAGAACACTATTCCACCTAGCGATGTCGGGAAGAACTCTCCTAATTACTTTTTCATAATCTTTTTACTTATCGCTTGGGTAACTATCCGTGATGATTGAAGTCGTATTCGACTGCATGACTGTACAGGGCCGCCTCGTTCGCGAATCTTCATCTCTCGAGGTTCTGCCAGATTTAAAACGACTGCACCACTCAAAACGCTGGCTTCGACTCATAACTTCATTAACCAAGGCTTGCTGAATCATTCCAAATGTCTCTGTAGCACTTTTGCCAAGTTTGAAACAAAATTTCACGCACTCACGCTGTTCCTCTAGCTCCTTCATTGCCGCCGTTGCACGCGGCGACGGACAGGTTAGGACACGTACCGCTGCTGCTGCGTAACGACTCGGCGTAACGTCTCTCGTTTTAGTCGTCAGATGTGTCGCTAGATGGCGCATTGTGTCTCGTTTCGATCCGTTGAACGGTTTGCACAGAATAATATCAGTGCGGCCTTTTTTTGATCACACATTGTATGCCGTGGAAAATTACTATCCATGCCTAAGCCCCTCGACCCTCACGAACCTTGGCTCTCTGTCATGGACCACTCATTCGTCCCAGGGTACTCTCCTGAATTACCAAAGCCAATCATCCACTGCAACCTGCTATGAGCTCCTCAGCCCGATTATGCGTCAATGGCCGAATTTCGTGAGCGGTTGGCTCCTCAATATCCCCGCTAAGTACCCTTATAGAAGGTATTAGCTGATATATACGAGTACTGTGGGAGGTGAGAGACCTTCGAGATCCTCTTTTTCTTTCAGGGTGCGTGAACGAATCAAGGGTAAACCCCAATTGGGAAGCGGGGGTAGGGAGAAGAAATCCCGGCGTTGGCTACAGGCAATGTAGTGTAGCCAAAGTAGAATAAGACGTCCAGGGATATGAAACTAAAGGGCCATGGAATTGGGGATGCTGGACAGCATCTGGGGCGTTTCATGTGCACACCCAATCGAAACGGGGACACGGGAAATAAGTACGTGGGGACTCTAGATAGAACTTATCCCACATCGTTAAACGCTCGCGTTAAAGACATATAAGCCAATTATGGGAACATTTGCAAAACAAGGAAGCTCGATATTACTTCCGCGTTAGCATGCAAAGGTTGGTAATTAGTTCACGTATTCCATACGACTGTACACATTTCCAGCTTGAAAGCAGCGGTGATTATTTAATGAGTGCACCAACTGCGAGGGTCATATCGCACCGTCCGCGATAATTTCGTTCCCAGATTAAAGATATATTGAAACAAAAAACACGGCCCCCGGCCGCGTAATAATTCAACACCGTTTTATCTCAAAAGTAATCGGAGAATACTATAAGCGAGCTAACCTCTTTAACTGTTAGATAATGCTTGGCGAGAGGCCATAGTAAATGTCTAAAAACGGATTAAATTCCGTGATTGTGGTACGACAGCTCGCCAAATAAAGTTGGTTTTCACCGAAGATACATAATCAAAATGTAGTCTGCCGCATGCGAATTCTGACATTTTGAGTAATACCGGAGTGTTTAAATCAAAATTATTTCGAAAAATGAGCATGCAGATTTTGTGTTTGCATGGGTGTTTTGATTTTAAATTAAGGGAGTTAAATTCTTGCTTAAGGACTAATAGTGTTAAAATGAGCTTTCGTTAATGAATGATCAACTTGGTTGATGAATTTATATTCATAAAAGGGATTTGCAGAATTTGAACATTTCGGATGGATTTCATTTGTTATACACAATGTTACTTTGAGGTATTTACTCATTATTGGACCAACACTTTTTAATTTTCCAGATTTAATTAAAACACTTGAATTGTTTCAGTGATCTCAAAGCATCACTAGGAATACATCGTAAGTGAACTTTTGATAATCATTTGAAAACACCGAAACCGGTCAAGTGTGTTTATGCACTCGGCAAAATTAAAAAACGTTTGTTAATTGGTTGAATATTACTATCCCTCTAGTAGATACATTGCATACTTCGTGTCTGTTGAATCAAAGCTAAATATTCTCATTTTTTCTATGCCTTATTTGCCAAATGACTAATAGGGAGTATTCAAGGTTTACATGTGTGTTCTGTCCCGATAGGAGGGTAAAAACAGCCGCTACTAAATGGCATTATACACTTAAGGTGGCCAAGTTTTCGAGCGACAGACACCAATCCAGGAAGGATCCTGGGAGAATTTACCCAAGGCACCTAACTTCGTTGTCAAATACCGAAGGATCAGGGAGGGTTAGTAACCCTATCTTCCCGTTACCCTGCCATCTGCTTTCCCACTTTCTTCTTCCCCTCACCAACCACCCCCACCATCATCTCATCCACTTCTCTCGCATTGAATCTTCATCTTTCTCCCCCCTACCCCATCCCCCTCACCCCTCTATCCTCGTCTCACTCAAAGAGAGAGAGAGAGGGATGGAGTCGGTCTCCCTTCCTCTCTTGAGGCTCCTTAGGGGCCATTATCTTTCTCACCACCGCTCTCCTGAACCATCCTTCCATTCCCTTATTCCCAGATCAACCCTCATCCTCCTCAACGAGCCCATCCTCTCAACTCCTTTCCTCGCTTCGCAACTAAACCACACCCTCGAGCAAACGTTACACACATGCATATATATATATATATATATATATATATATATATATATATATATATATAAAGAAAAAATATATACATATATATGTGGGTCGCGGTGGTCCAGTGGGTAGAGCGTTGGACTACTGACCGGAGGGTCCCGGGTTCGATTCCCGGGCGAGGCACTCTGGGCACTTGCAGCTAGTTGATTTTTCGGGTACCAGATCTTCCTGGGAAACCATAACCGGTACAGGGAAAGGAACTGGACCCCTATCCTGATGTGTGAATATTCACGCCGTTTCAATTCAATTCATCACCTACTAAACCGACCTTCGGGTTGATTACTGTGTTTATGGTTTATATATATATATATATATATATATATATATATATATATATATATATATATATATATATATATATATATACATATACATACATACATATATGTGTGTGTACGCATACTTCTCTTCCATTTCCGTCACGACCACGCGTCAGGAAATTCGTTGAAGAGGAGAGGGGTAAGAAAAAGGGCAAGGGTTGTGTAAGCTGAGACGAGGTTATCATCGACTCCCCTCGCATCCTCTCCCTCCTCACTTCGGCCCCCCCCTTATCCCCTCGGAGTCGCTACGCCAACTCTCTTATCGCCGCGAGGAAAAGGAGGTCCTTGTGCGGCCCGACCCGGCCGCTTTACCACCGGTGGACCTACAACCTGCCGAGTGTTTGGGTGCGTATGCGTCCGGTCCCCGTAAATTCTTCCATCGCCCGTGATTAAACCCATTCGGACCGAGGAGGATATTTAGAAATGCCTCCGCGTCCGAGCTTTCTATTCCACTTGCGGCCCACTGAATTTCTCTCACGCGCGCCTTGCATGGCAACCGCACTCATCACACTGCAAAGAATTGGGTGGATTAGATTCGGTTATTAATGCAGACTCTTTGGTAGCTGGGCTGAAGAACTTCAACGACAGCGGAGTTTTTCGAACAGCATTCCATGGAGCATTGTCCTAGGTCAGCATGTTTTCCGCGAGACAACCACGACTTGTAAGTTTTCATGAATTAATGCATGCTTACATATATTTACCTCCGCATGTACCCTAAACTTCCTTCAGCGTCGGAAGAAATCGTAAGGAAGCACCTCGCCTCGTTTGGGCTGGGTAGAGGTATGCCTGACATGAAACATGCTTATAAATCCACAATGTGAGGATACCATATGTGATAATGAACCATATGAATTTCCAAACTTTCACCTTTTCAACATGTAGACAACCTTTGGAAGATCTGCGGATGGTCGATGCTGCAAATTTATTGATGAAAAGTATATGTACACTCGCGCCTATATTGACCTACATGAGCCATGTAGAACGTAAATTAGCATCACTTTGTCGCGTCATCAATGTCGGCATATTCATAAAATAATACGAAGTTCACTCATACCGTCCCGAACGGGTTCACGTACCTACCAAGTTAAGTCAGCATCACTGTCATTCACTTTATTTGCGTCTCATTCCTGGATTTCCTATTTTTTGCATTTTCTAGTGAAGTTCTCTTTGAAATTAACTAGTAACAATCTGGAAAATTGGAAAAGGAATGAATAAAGTGGAATAGTTCGTCATATTAACCAAAGATTTTTTATGAACCTCTTCTTGACATGAAGCTAACAAGGGACTTGAGAATAAAAAAGAAATTTTGATAGAGTAAATAATTACGTAGATCGAAAAGCCTATAATTATAGTGTAAAATATTAGATCAGTTCCAAATAAAAATGAATAATCACAGTAGTTTTCGTGGTAATTTGCAGTGTTTTACGAGGGGAAAGGAAGAAGATAAAATGACAAGAAATTAGAATTAAGTGGCATAAGATTAAAAAAACATGCTCTTAGTTATGATTTAATTTTATAGCAATGGAAGATGGAGCGGTGAACTACAAATCGTTATCCGACAACCAACTTATTCACGATTAACTTTTCGGAATCTTTTAACAAATCATGTAGAAGTGAAAACAAGACGTAGTGTATTTTTCGTTTTATTATGAAGCAAGGTGATTAATGTACCGATAGAATCATACACTTAGGTATCTATTATTTCTATGAATACATAATTATGTATCACGTGTACAGCCTGCTGCTGCCCCAATAGTATCGCGTGTTAAGTACTTCGCAATAATATCGGCTGACAGTTGCAAATTCTTCGGGTATTATGGATGTAACAAAGCGACGGGGACACCTTCCATTAAGCTATCCTGGATGCTAAAATCTGCTGCTAACCGAATGTAACTGTAACGATGCATGTTTTTGGCGGAAATGACTACCACATTGGGGAAGGGATTCCAATCAGAGATAATATTAGTAGGTACCACTCATTAAAAAGGGTTAAAACCATTTGAGACAAGCACCCAATTGAGCCCCACTCAGATAAACACTATTTGAGCCCCATCGAGGCGAGCACCATTTGAATTCAAGCTCCATTAGGACTTCACTTGGAATTAAGAAGTCTGGATGGCTTAGTGGTTCAAGGCATTCCTTCCAAAAACAACCGCAGACCAATTCGTGGTCCATCTTCTTATTCTTGAGAAATCCCCACACTAAAAAACTAGCACCTTTCAGCAGAAAAATGGCGTTCCCCGGTAATTTCTTAAATGTTTCAAGTCGCGTAATTATTCATCTATGTACACGCTTTGCAATATGAATAAATGTTCAGCGAAAATCGTGGAAAACCTCTCACGAAATCAACTGCGGCATTCGTGAATCGCGGTTAGTTTGAAGATAAAGCGCTCTGCACACAAAGAAATGCACCATGGGGATTCCCTTTGAATGAAAACCATGCAAGAAGAAAAACTACAAATATTTGAGATAAATTTACCCTACTTTTTCACCATGCAACGTAGCCCTCTCCGACGCAGAGTCCTCGTTCTTCCTTCTTGAACAATGTAAACAGAATACAACAAGAGTGAGTACCTCATCGGCAACGTGATTTAAAAATACGAATTTCCAGTCGGCATTGGATAAGTATTATATTTTCGTCGCGGTACCTCTTGTAAAAAGTCAATCGCTGTAGGGTTATGGGATTTGATGGCATCAGTACAGTGGGCAGGTAAAATTGCAACATCGTCTCCTCGTCAAAGATGTCAACGGATGATAAGTACAGACAGATACTAAACTTTTTATTGGATTAATATTCTCGTCATATCATATTTTGAGGGGCGGTAGTAAAAACTGAATGCTATCAAACGCAAAGTTACATGACTACATTACATTGCATTGAAATCCGATGCATCGCATTGCTTCATACATCTACGATGCTCCAAGGTATAACGCATGTACGTAGACAACGGTCGATATGAAGAAACATCGGGTGGCTCCAATGTTTCGCTCTAAGTCCTCCCCGTAAAATTCCTCTTCGACTCTTTCTAACGATTAATCCTGGGAAAAAATGTTAAATGGTGTGTCCAAGCGTTCAAGTGCGTACGAACCTCTACCTTGGGCAAAAAGTGTATTTAATTCTCTTTCGTGAATCTCAGATTGAAAGCAAAATAAGTTTGAAATTTTGAGAATGGTTTCTGAAAGAATGGGAATTAAAACAATTTAATGATAACGATGACTCAGATTAACTTTATCGAGTACAAAAAAAAATCGCTACTCTTTTTTAACTAATTTTGCTCGAATTTTCAGTCACATTCGCTACCACCTACAAAATTTCCTAGAATCCCATAGCTGTGACGGTTCCCAAGTTTATATGGATTTCTCGGGCGTGTGAGTTGATCTTGGTTCCCTTAGACTTTCATTTCCTTCTGGTAACAGCTTGTCGAACTCTCCTTTTTCCCGTCATTAGAAATGGTCTAGAATGCACATAACATCGTCCTCGTATAGCTTACCTAGCAATGTCCCAGATAACTGCCAAAATCCTTTTAAACCTTAGTGAAATGTGGCAATCAGCGGAGTTAAACTCAATAAAAGAAAAATTACGGAAAAAATTAACCAATAAATTAAACTCATTTCAACAACACATATCAGATGTGACTTCCTCGTCATCAACTAAGTTTTCATTCTGGATATAAATTCGTCGGCGTACGGGTAGCAATATTTGCGGTTACCGCGCGTCTTTTTTTTTATTTTTTCATTTTACTTCGCCGGTTCGATTGAATATCAGAAATGTTTCAGTCTTAACATCGCCACATTGTTTAATGATAACGAAATTAAGGAACCCAGGAAAATCACGCGAAAAGATTGAATCATTCTCGTAATTCTTCCCCCCATCCCCACAAGAGAAAAACTCGAAGTTGTTCCATCTTCCGTGCGTGAATATTTTTGCGACTGTTTTTCAACCACCCTTTCCTGATTGGCCACGAAGAGTATGCGTGCCTCGCTGCAGTTAGTTTTCCGAGTTTGCTGGCGAGAGAATTTCAAGTTTCTTCCGATTGCAACCGACATTCTCTTCTTTTCTTTTTTACTTAAAACTTCCATCACAGTCGATTATACAAAGACGAAAAGTATCTTTGTGAATGAATTATGGTTTATTTGACGTTCTTTTATCGCAACATATTTTTGTTATGCTTTCTGCGTTGAGATTGTTGATTCTATTGTCTTAAGACTACGATTTATCAGCACCCCGTTTAGAATTCATGGCCCCATGGAAACTTTGGTCGTGGAAAAAATTACGTCCTTGGTGGGAGAGCGACCTTGCGACAAAAGTCGAAAAACTCAAATAAGTGGGTACATTACGTCTTTTTGATGTTCGACCGAAAACTCACGAATCAAAATTTTTCTTTTCTCCGACACTGCTATTGAGGGATCCGACGCAAAGTTCAGCCAATGAGAATATACTTACTTGCACTTGATCAAATGCTAGCTAAAGATTGTAAGTTTTGTACGTGATATAAGGAAAAATATGTTTTTTTTCTGGGTCAAAATCTTCCTCACGGCTTGCCCTTGAATCACAATCTTTTTCCATCGACGGCATTCCTGTTTCGTGGACGAAAATATTATTTAGCTCGATTGAATTTTTGCTTACATATTTACGCATGGACTTCGATGACCTTCCTCCTTCAGACGATCGTTATCTATGAATACCTGTATCAGCCAGAGTACGCACTTCAAATAACTACCGAGTGAAACTGTACTTGAGTCCAACTACTTGTTTCCAGCCAGCTTCACCTGCCCTCCCCCGTCGCGTCCCGTCATCCACGTTAACTTCTCCTCTTATCCTCTTCCTTTCCCCCCCATCTTTCTCTCCTCCACACCTATCTTCTCTATTCCCCAGACCCTTTCAAGCCCTCGCATCCCTTCCCCTCCTAACCCTGGGATGAAAAGGAAAGGATGGAGGAGAGACCCTTCGTCTGGATCCCACCCTCAAAACAGTTCAATTGTTTCCCCGCACTTCCCTTTATCATCATCCTCGCACTCCCTTCATCCGCCTCCTCTCCTCTTTCCACCTCCTCTCCATTCTCTCTCCGCCCTCCCTGCCGGGAAGTGGCAGAGGGAGGACGGAGGATATTTACTTCCCCTCCCCCGTTCGTCCGTTTGCTTTGCGTCGGCAAATATTAGTTTTCATTCGTTTCGTGTCATTATTGGTCGCTCGACTTTTTAACTCGATGACATAAATGTAGGATGGAGACTGATGCTATCCCTCCATCCCTCTCTCCCTCTTCCAATTTCGTCCAGATAAAGCCACGCTCCCAACCCCCCCCCCACCCCATCATCCTCCCGTCCGCATGCCCGGCTTTTATACCATGCCTCGAAAATGCTATAGCCCTTTCCTCACCCCCTCCCCTTCCCCTCTGTCTCCCTCTCAGCTCTTTCTACCACCACAGTGCCATTACTGGGCCAATGAACCCTTCTCTCCTCGTAATGGGGGGGTTCCAATGGACAGAGTACATACTTTTATTACCCAAAAATTGGGTCATTTGAGGATCATGGATACCTCGCACCAGAACTCAAGGGTGACTCTCAGCTGCTCTCGCTCACGTCGATTCCACAATTTTCCGAGGGAAAGCAAATCTGTCGCCGGCGAGTGAAAAGCTTACGAAAGGTGGTGTGTGAGCAACATTACCCATAAATTCGCGAGAGCTTTAAAAATGTATCATTAAACATTCATATTTTGAAAGTTTTAAGTTTGGGAAGATGGATGACAAATCTATTCCAATCAAATTCACTAATTTCCCCACGGTTTATGTTTGTTTCTACGTTGGGTGACTACCGCCTCCCAAAGTTTTTCTCTCCTTTTCCAGTCCCTTATTCAAATTATTTATATTTTGATTACAATGTTATTTTAATTGACGACTGGTGTCCTTCCATTCTACGATGGCACACCTCACCGTCAGATTACATGGAGATGATTCGATGAGGACACAGAAGGTTGTCGTACACTCGCACTGTGCACCGGCGGTATACAAACAGAGAGCTGATTATCACTTCAGAGGAACAATGTTGAAATTGAGCGCTCTACATGCGCAGCAAACACAAAATGCACAACATTATTATTCGTAGCGAACTCGGAGAGGTACGTCCCTTATCCGTATTTCTCCCTCAATTCTTCACTTATTTCACTTTGAATCCCCGTCACCTGAATCCTTTGGAAATGGTGGCACACAACATATTTTTACGGAAAACTTTAATTCATAATTTTCTTAAAAATTCTGTCAATGCTCTACAGGAAATATATTTTTTCCCAAAAAGAAGACACAAAAATGAAGGGAAATCGAAAGTGAACACATTTCCAGATTTTTGACGCAGCACACTTTCCTTCAGGAAGCCTCTCCTATCTCCTTCAACCCGCCTCTAAGGCTTTGGCACTTGGGACGCGCTCTCTATAACCAAGTAGCAAGGAAGAGTTACGTCGAGTTCCATTTTTTTTCCGTTTCCCAATGCTCCACATAAAGATCCCACTTTTGAAATTGACCAGTTCCGGAAAAAACATTCTCGCAACACATTCACGCGAATGATATGAACGCATTTCCATCATACAAACATGCCCCATTCAATTTCAACAGACGGAAATTCAGTACAGGATAAACATCGCTCCGGTTCGATTAAGACGCTCATCTACTTGCGAGCCCAGTCGGTATCCAACCCTTTTCCACCCCATCCTTAATACCCTCGGACCTCATGCTTGTGTTTCCACACTCCCTTTCACACTCCTTCCGCCCCTCCACGTTGCCCTTGTCTTTCTCCCTTTCCGTGGAGGCTGCCCCAACCCCTCATACCCTCCTCCCTACAGCCGCACAACACACACCTTAAACCAAACAAGGGAATCGACTCCTCCTTCCCCTCTCTCACGCCCGTTCCCATCCCCTCCTCCGTACGGCCCATGCATCTTTATTAATCGCCGAACAATGCGAACCTCCACCCGCCCAACGACCCCGGGAATGACGCCCGCCCCCGCACGCACTTAAATCCCGCTCGTCACCCTCCTCCTCCGCCTGCGGCTGCTCTTGCCCTTCCCGAACATCCCTCTCTCCCTTACCCCCGACCTCTCCCTCGTCTTTTTCAATCCCGCACCCCTTCTCTTCCAAAACCCACGCAACCCTCTTCACTTCCCACTCTCTCTCGCTGTTCTCTCCCTCTCTCTCTTTTTCCTTTGGGGACCTTCTTGCCTATTCCCTCTCATTTTCATTTCATATTGCCACTCGAAAGAAACTGCGGCTAATTCCTGACGAGTAAGAAAAGCTTTGTGTTAGCTCTCTTTCCCTTCATTAAATTCCAGCGACGATTATGATAGTTTTGATCTGCAACATGTCTAACCACTTCGATGTACGAGCAGTTCGTGTTCACAGTTTATCAAGAGCCATCCATGCTTTCCTCGTTCGTATTAAATCTTTTGAATGTTATTTTTAATATTCCCCTCTGCAAAATAAATATGCTACAATAAATTACAACAACGTAAAATGAGCATCTGCAAGTAACTATAATATATCTACCAGGATTAAAAAGAAAAATATTTTATGAAACAAAAGAATTCATTGAATGGAGTTAATATAAACTTAAAGATATTTGGATGCCTGGGAATGGCGTCAGGAGAACGTAGGGAAAATCTGAACGCTTCGATGTCTAGGAATTGGAAGACATTAGAATGAGGAAGAAAGGTGAGTATAAACAAAAGGTGTCATTCCAACGGTTTAGTATTAAGGAGGTGGGATCCTTGCTTCAAGTCCTGGATGCACAACGAACAACTCTTGTCAAGATATTCTGTGCCTGACATTAAAATTGGAGACGAAAGGAGATTTAAATCCCTGTCGACCCTTCGGAATCCTAGCCGGAGTCAACACAAGGGTACTCCATCCACAGAGGCAATTTATAACCGATAAATTATCATTTACAAAGATGTAGCATGTTTCAAAATTTTAACGCAATTCAATATCTAATTTTGACTGGAATTTTACCAGACACCACGCAATATTTCATTAGAGTTGGATTAAGTATGAGAAAAGGAAAATTATTAATATTAATTGTAAGATCTGGTGCTTTCCCGGCGTATTTACTTGATGAAGTTTTCTCGGGTCTTCCACCGAGTCAGGGGTTCCACATCGGCAGACGTTTCGATGCTCGACTCGTGCATCATCCTCAGGGTAGATGAAAGCCACTCTGCATTTGGCCGTCTTACAGGTTATACCTGTATTAACATGAGTCCACGGGTTATTCTTAAGGGAAATATTCTCTTAATTTCATAACAGGTGCCCAGCTAAGCTATACTTTAGTCAATCTAAATGTCCACTCATCCGTATTTTCTTCCAAAATCACTGTACTTCAAACACTCAGAACACCCAACAAAATTACTACCAAAAAAGGTGTGAGAGATTAGATTACTTTCAGTGACTTAAACTGTACTACTCCATGAAGTATTAGTGAACCACACTATTATTATACCACACAATACTAGTATACCAAATGATGGATGACGGTAAAGAACTGAGTGCTATCGAAGAAAAATGGGAATGTATCAAGAAAGGGATATTGGAAGCCGCTAAAGACACTATAGGAACCGTTAACGGGAAAAGGATAAGGAAACCATGGGTAACGGATGAGATGATTGCAAAGATGGACGAGAGAAGAAGATGGAAAAATGTAAACACAGAGTTAGGCAAAATGAAGTACAAAGAGTTAAACAATAAATTGAGAAGGGCCACAAATAAAGCAAAAGAAGAATGGTGGAAAACGCAATGCGAGGATATGGAAAGTCTACAGAAGAAGGGTGAAATTGGTGCTCTATACAGCAAGGTTAAGTTATTATCGGGAAGTAAGAAGGCAAGATCTGTGCTAACAGTTAAAGATAAATGGGGTAAGATAATAGTTGAACCAGGAAAAATCCAAGAGAGATGGAAGGAATATATAGAAACACTGTATGGTAAAGAACTTAGGCCGACAAGGTTAGACATAGAAAAGGAACATGAGGTAGAAGAAGATAGCTTAGGTCCAGGCATACTCGACGATGAAATAGAAAGGGCATTAAAGGAGATGAAAGCAAACAAGGCTGTGGGGGTGGACAATATTCCTGTAGAAATGTTGAAATGGTTAGGGAAAGGTGGGAAGAAGGCCATATATGGACTGATTCGTAGCATCTATGAGGAAGGAATCTGGCCGGAAGATTTTGTGAGATCGGTGTTAGTTCCTATTCCAAAAAAGGCAAAGGCTTCGTCATGTGAGGATTACAGAACAATAAGTTTGATATCCCACGCAGCTAAAGTTATTCTCAGGATCATCAACAAAAGGATAGAGAGTAAGGCAAATGATTACTTAGGGGATGATCAGTTTGGGTTCAGGAAAGGAAGAGGTACGCGTGATGCCATTGCAGTAATGAGATCACTAGTCGAGAGAAATATAGAATACAACCAGGACGTTTTTGCCTGTTTTGTAGATTTCGAAAAAGCGTTTGATAGAGTGAATTGGGAAAAATTAATGCGTGTATTGCAGAAAATAGGAATGGATTGGAGGGACAGGAGACTGATCCGCAACCTGTACATGTCTCAGACTGCTCAGGTGCGAGTGGGGAACGGAGAGTCCGGATGGGCAGTGTTAGGAAGAGGTGTAAGGCAGGGTTGCCCATTGTCACCGGTACTGTTCAACGTATATGTAGAGGAAATGATTAAAGAGGCATGGGAAGAACTGGAGGTAGGAATGAAAGTCGGAGGGGAATTCGTAAAATCGGTTAGGTTTGCTGATGACCAAGCATTAGTTGCTCAGTCAGCCAAGGGGTTGCAAGCATTGTTGAGTGAATTGGAGGTTCAGTGCGATAAATATGGGATGAGAATCAATATTAATAAAACAAAGGTTATGCGATTTTCCAGAAAGAAAAAGGCTTAGCTAAATATTAAAATAGGCGGGGAAAGAATAGAGCAGGTAGAGCAGTTTACATATCTCGGAAGTGTTTTGGACCAACACGGTCAAAGTGGTAGGGACGTAAGGAGAAGAATTGCGCTAGGCAAGGAGGCTTTCTCAAAGAGGAGGGAGATGATGACGGGGACGTTGAGTAGGGATGTTAAGACAAGACTCGTAAAAACTCTGATATGGAGCGTAGCTATGTACGGCGCGGAAACGTGGTCGCTGAAGCAGGCGGATAGACGTAGATTGGAGGCTTTTGAAATGTGGGTATGGAGAAGAATGGAGAAGGTGAAATGGACCGAAAGGAAAACAAATGAGGAAGTACTAGAAATGGTGGGGGAGGAGAGGGGTTTGTTGAGAGAAATCCTATGGAGGCAGGAAAAATGGATGAAAGGCGTATTGAGCGGTAGTGGAATGTTGAAGAGGGTAATAGAGGGGAGAATGTTGGGCAAGCGTGGTAAGGGTAGGAACAGGATAGGGATGTTGGACGGGATGAAGGGAGGAAAGAAGTACACAGAGATGAAGAGGGACCTGATATAGATTAGTTTGCTAGGTGGGGAGTTACAAAATGTTTATTTGATAGTTGTGTCCATCCAAAAACCTACCTTAACCGGTAGATTACCTAATAAGTTAATAACTAGTATACCACACCATTCCACGGAAACGATTATAAAACACCAAGTATATTTTGAAAGCTTTGATACCAATCCAACGCGTGACGCAGGAACTTTTTCGCAGTCAGGTTACCACTATCCGAATGGAGTATATTGAGTATATAAATGATGATGGCGTAGCCCTATCGCCAGGGTTTTACATTTTAGTTGTTAGACTGACTAAAACTGTTTCACAATTACCGTCCAGGGGCCAAACTACGAACTTGAAATCTTGGCTTCATATTTTCCCCTTTGGATCCAAACCCTTCCCCACGGACCCTCTCCAAATCCTACCCTCCCATCCATCCACCGCTTAACCCCCACTCCATGAGCCTCCCCCCGCACAAGAATACAGGGAAATCATCCCCAAAACCACCCTTGTTCTCCGCTCACTTCCACCCTTCTCTCCTCCCTCCACCGCGTTAATATTTCTCCCTCTCACATCCAAACCCGCAAACCCTTCCACCCGTCCCGACCGTCCTCGGCCCTCTCGCACACCCACAGTTCAATTCCACCGCCCTCCATCCCCCACCCGACCACCGCGAGTGGAGGGAAGGGGTGCGGTAGGGCGTGTCGGGAGGCGCGTGCACTCGACACCGAAGATACCGAAGGAGCTGCTCGATGGGAGGGGGTGAACGTAGATGGGCCTGGAGGAGCAACCTCGGGATGGATGGATGGGTGGGCGGATGCCCTGAGTCCATCTCCGAGAATACCTTTCACCCCCCTCACAGCCTGGGACGCCTTCTCGTCGCGCCACCCTCTCCCTTCCTTCCCCTTTCCGTTTACCTTCTTGTAACCCCATCTCATTATCATTATCCGCAACACTCCTGTCGACGGTTGAGAAAACTATAGACTCGGGATCCGTCCCCCTCAGAAAATACAGTGCCATTGGGAAGAGTATCATTAGGCATTCTACCTATTCAAAGGATGGTAGTTTTTAATGGTTTCTAACAAATATTACACACAACGTATCGCATCAAGATCCTATTTTTTTGCCCTAATTTATTTACATTTTCAGTTAATTGTATCACCTACCTGCCTTCATTCCGAACTTATGCTCATCTTGCTTCCTCTACCCCAATTACTTATCTCTTTTATCACAGCTTTAAAATTCTATTTTTTTCTCAAACAACTTTTTCCATCACCCTACCCCGGAATTCACTCGAAATGTTCCCCTCTTCTCTCATTTTAATCGCATCCCTCATTTTATTTACGAAGATTTAACCCTAAAATGTCACAAATAGACTGAGGCATGCTGACGAACGTCTCGGGAAAAATTTTTCCCGCTTGGTCTCTTTCTGAGGAAGGATTTTTTGATTAAATAAAAATAATACACAACACGACATGGTGATGTGAGCAACCATGAAAATGAATGCGGATTGGCCGAAAATGAATTTGGAACTTCCAATTATCATTCAGGCATGAGAACATAACACAAATTCTGCCGAATCTTAGACAATGTCTTTGCGAATTAACGCGCATTAAAATAGTCACTCGAAGAATTCCTTCCGTATTTTCGTGCGTCAGCACTGATTGGATGATCGGGATGGGAAGGAGGGGGGAGATAAAGAACGAGCATTCCAATCAGAAAAAACTGAATAGAAATCTAGAACCACGTAGGGTATCCTGCATATTAAAAATTCCCTACTTACGAATTCCTCGAGCTCACACTGCCTGCCTCCGATTCGCTTCGCCGCGCCGTTGCCCCTGTTCGCTTCCTCCAGCCCTTTGTTCTCGCGTCGCTGCCGATACTTCACCGAACTCCATCCCTTTTGGGGATGATTCCGTTGAACTGCTGTCATGGTAAACGGCGAGACCTAACCACCGCGAGCTTTAGAGCGAATGGCGGCGCGTGAAATTATCCGAAACCAAATCGTGTTAGCATAAACTGCACTCTACAAGCCTAACCTGTCAACCACTTGGAAATGGAAACACTTCGCAAAAATATTACACGCACTGGAACACGACTTGTGGGTTGTTCTCCGTGGTGAATGGAGTGGGCTGCAGTATTAATGGAGCGTACACCCTAGTATCGTACCCATAGGATCACCTGCTGACGAATGAAATCAGGGATCCAATAGCTATAGCTGTAAAGGTTCTGTCGTGCTAAATGAAAGTAGAAAAACTTTGTTACAATCCACCACTTTATTTTCGATACTACTAGTTTCGACGCTACGGCGTCATCCTCAGGTACCTGAGGATGACGCCGTAGCGTCGAAACTAGTAGTATCGAAAATAAAGTGGTGGATTGTAACAAAGTTTTTCTACTTTCATTTATTATAATGAACTTCCACAAAGTTGAGGATGAAACTATTGAGATGGTTCTGTCGTGCATTTAGTTCCTGCTGATACTACCTAAGCAACGTAGAAAAGGAAAATTAAATTTGTTGGACATGTTCTCCGTAATAACAACTTCCTGGGATATATATTGGAGGGGAAAATAATAGGAAAAAAGGAAGAAGAAGGCCAAGAAAGAAATTTATAGATGATATAAAAAAGTACTTTGAGAGTAACAACCTGCATTGAACTAAATAGAACGGCAATGGAGATAGACCAATGGCTGCAACGACAAGGCTTCGCCTTTAGAAGATGATGATGAATACTACGAAACACGTAATGATTCACTGTACACATTTATTCAAAGACTATTCATCCTTAAAATTGCTATACATTGTACTTCAAACACCATATTCATGCTTACATCTTATCCATTAAAGGCAGTAGAAATGGGAAAACTAGAAAACAATCCCAATAAAATGGATTAAAGATAGAAATAGCTCTTGTTCATTACGAAGATGCTCCACTGTGATATCAATATTCAGCATACGAAATGAGTGCCAGTTGCTTACTTTCGCCAAAAAAGGGTAGCAAACGTTGCTCAAAACTGTAAACAACCTTTGATTCTGGCAGTTCCACTAAGACATCCGTCCTATTTGCTTTAAAATGTCATTTTTTTATTAATTAAACTCCTTGCTTCAATATTGGATTGCCTTTATGTACAATTATGAAGAGGTAAATATTTTTATTGGCAAACGATGAAAAGGAATACATATAAAAAAATCGCCAAGAAAATATTATCTCATAACGCGTGAAAAGATTTGCTATGCTTAACTCTGTTTTCGTTTAATAAGTTTGCCCAAAAATTCATTTCTAAATAAAAAAAGTATGGAAAGCTTTTGCTTCATGAGTAAAGTGTCACATGACAACAAAGCACTGTTAAATTTAGCCATCAGCTGACAAGACATTCGAACTTAAATGGGACCTAAATGCTTGAGAGTACGCCATGCAAAATGTTCATATCATAACAAAATCATTATAAATACGCAATAAATCCTTTTAATAATAAAATATACATGTTGCATTATTTCAAAAAATCTTCCCAATCTTCTCTTTATCATTATTCATATCGTATAACAAAAGAACGACGGAAGGAGGAGACCTTGAGAAGAAAGACTTACCACCGCCATTGGTTAAGCTTCCCTCCTCTCCCAGGGCATCCATCAATGCCACGTATTCTATCGTATTCGCCTCGCTCGATGTTACACAATACAAACCAACAACGTTCACGGTTGCGAACAGCAGAGCCTATTCTCAACAGCCGCGAGGGATAACTCAACCTGCGCACCGATATGTCCCCTTCAATGACAACTCCTCACCGCTTCAATCTTCTGTTAGCGGAAGGAAGCAGCAACTTGACAGGAAATCCCAGAGAACGGTCACGCAGGATAAATTATAGCTGCAGACACGCTCGTGTATGATTCCTTGAGATTTTAAGAGCATTAGAATATGAGAAGAGAACCAATAAATATGGCAGTCAAGAAATAAAAGGAATTCATAAAATTTTCTTTACGAATATCCTGTATAATATATTTTTAATTCGTTAGCCGGTCGCGTTCACAATCTTCCATATTATGTGATTCTGTTTTCATTTGTGTAAAGCAAAGTGATACCGCATTTTAATAGATTAAAAGTGTGCTTCTTTGGGTGGAGTGGTGATTTCATTGAGAACATGAAAACGGAGCACCCGATCGCATTACATAAGCACGAAATTCGAGAAAAAAATCTGAGGCACTTCAATTTGGTCGGATGTGTCATAGCAACAAGCTATTTGAAATAAACTGTTGAACTATTAGAAATAATCTTGGTCCTTTCCGTTTATCATGACCACAACAAAATTCATTTAACTGCAACTTTACGACGAAAACTTTGTAATTATCAATGCATAGAGCATAAAATACTATAAATCGTAATATATTTAAAACCCCTTTCCTTCTTGTATTACTCTGCTTTTATGCTATTTTTATTAATGTTCCACTAAAATGAAATGAAAAATGAAACTACTAAACCACTACTAATATCACTAATTATTATTCATAGCCATACTGGACCATTCTTCATATACGAGTACTGATAAGGCCCTGAAGTCCTCGGTCACCACCACTTGCGACGTAACTTGATGATGTACGTTCCCGGTGAAGACCTAGGAATCTGGAAGCTTTTCCTTATTTTTCAAAAATTCTCTGTGGCTTTACTTCCCATTCCGTCACCACAACACGATGAAAAAAAGCCTTCTTCGCAATATATTTCTCCACTCCCCGACCTTTGATACGAGGATACATCGCTTCATCGGGACACTTTTTTTCTTGCGCTGCTCCAAAAAATTCGAGCGAAGGTCCGACAGAGATTCGTTTCGGCCGGAGATGTCTTCTCCCCCTGACCACCGACCCTCCCTCCCCACAGGACAATTTCTCGCTCGAGAACCCACCCTCCCCTCCTCTCACGGCCTAAGCGGCGCTTTTTCGAGTGTCACTCGCCCCCCCCCCCACTCCCATTCCTCTCGCCGCCACCTCCCACTCAGGACCAAACCCAATCTTTCTCCACTTCTTCCAACTCCTCAAGTCTCCTCCTCCCTCCTTTTCTCCTTCCGTCGTCCAATTTACTTCTTTCTCTGCTCCCCTCCGAACGTCGCCCCAACACTCTCCCCCTCCCCCCCGTTCTTCCACCCCCTTCCAATGCTACCCCTCACGACTATTTCCCGCTGCACCCTCTTCTCCCGAACTTCCATTCCCTCTCTCCCTGTCACTCACTCCATCCCTACACCCACGGTTGCTCCTCCTCCTCCATCCATTCTCCGCCATCTCTCTCTCTCTCTTTCAACGAGCGTCTCTTCCGAGCGTCTTTACGCCCAAGGCATCGAACGAGAACGCCCTCTCCCGTTGTGCTCCTGACGACCCCCGCGACGACAACAAACGCCCCTTCTTCTTCCCTCTCCTTCTCTCCCTTCGGTTCGGTACGAGACGAGGATGCTGTGGGAGAGTGGTGGGGTGGGGTGTGGAGAGAAGCCTCCCTCGCGGATGCTCCTGCGGCACCCGAGGTGTTGGAAGCGTGTGCATCATGTAGAGTCGGTGCATGGTACACGAGCAGCCTCCCCTATCCTTTGCAGAAGTTTACGATTCGGCAAACTGCAAGCGAGGAGCAGACGAATAATTTGTGCTTCCGCAAGCGACGTTGTATTGAGAGATTTAGCTGTTCCCACGATAACGACACAGACTATTTCCGCGTGGACTATTTCCATCACATAGGTAGACAACTACGCACGTACACAAAGGGAAATGGGTACATGCAGGAGTACATAGAATTTGTAAACAGATGCAATAGAAGAAAGAATTAAAAGAGGAATGAAAGAATCAATCAATTAGCCATTAACTTTAACTAACGCGTGTATACGTGCATGCACAATAAATATGATGAAAACTCTACTGGGATATTACAATAATGGATATTTTAATAAGTTCTATACTATAATTGAGGGGACGGTCGAGGGAAGCGTCGGGCTGCTGAACGAAAGGGGAAGAGAGTAATCGAGGGATAACGATAGTATTGAACAAAAAGGTAGGAAGAAGTGTAGTAAACATAAGCAGGCGAGTAATAGAATATTATTAGTAGAATTAAAAGCTGGCGCAACTCATTTAGTCATTGTTCGGATGCATGAACAACCAACAAGTAACCACAGGGAAGAAGAAATAGGACATAAAATCAATAGGAGGAAATAAGCAAACATATCCCGGAGAGGAAACATTTAAAGTTATGGCAGATTGGAATGCTGGGATGGGCGAAGAGAGGGAGGGGAAGAAATCGATTGGGTATACGATCAGTTACAGGACATAATTGCCGGTGTTCCTGAAGGGAAATGTTTGATAGTGATGGGGGATTGGAACACGACGATAGGCGGAGGAAGAAATGGCAATGAGGCAGGGGTAAGGTTTAGGAACGAGACGTAGAAATACGCGGAATATACTTAGGGATTCAGAGAGTTATCAGTCGAACTATATTATAATTAGGTACATATTTAGGAACATAGTCTTCAATTCACACAGTTTCTTAGCAGCAACAGCTGCGTGCGTAATCAGATGTAATACTAATGAAATGTAACGCCAGATTCAAGAGGTCAAAACAGGGAAAACGAGTGAAAAAATGGAATAGTTCCCATCCAAAAAAAAAGGAAAGTCAGCCATGTGTGAGGACCAATAAATTTAATATCGCACGTAGCTAAAGCGGTACTCAAGATCACCAACAAGATAATGGAGAGGAGGGCAAATGATGATTTAACGGATGGTCAATTAGGGTTCAGAAAAGGGAGAGACACGTGTGATGTCACAGCAGTGATGAGGTCACTAACAGAGAGTAACATAGAATAAAATCAGTATTAATTTATTTCGTAGATTTCGAGAAGGTGTTGGATATTCTAATTTGGGTAAAATTAATTTATGTATTTCAGAAAATAGGAGTAGATTGGATGGATAGGGGACTCATCCGCTACGTGTACATGTCTCAGACTCATCAGGCACGAGCGGCGGATGAGAGTCACAGTAAGATGGGTTAGGAAGAGAGACAAGACGGGAGTCTATTTTCAAAGATGTTTTTCAACGAATACATGGAAGGAAATGGAAAAAGAGGCATGAGAAGAACTGCGACTAGAAATGAAATTCAGTGGGAAATTCATAATATCAGGTTTGCCGATGATCAAGATTCATATAGTATAGTTAACCAGCCATTATTTTTAAGCGCATTAGGAAATCAGTTTGGTAGGCAAGGGATAAAGATCAATGTGAGCAACAAAAAAAGGTTATTAGGTTTTTGAGGATAGTTAACTTAAACGTTAAAATAGGCGGGCAAAAACTAGAGAAGGAGGAATAGTTTACTTAACTTCGAAGTGTGTTGGACCAAGATGGTCAACGTAATAAGGATATAAGAAAAAGAATTGAGACAGAAACGTTTGAGTAAAGAGGCTAAGCAAAGTCTGCTTAAAACATCGGTATGGAGCGTGGTTTTGTTCATGGTCGTTAAAATCTTAGCTATTGATGTAACATGATATGGGTACATTGGAGGTTTTTCAGATTTGTTTGCGGAAAAGGATGGTAAAGGTGAAATGAAGTCATTGGAAGTAAAACGAAGTACTTGCTACGCATTGTAGGTGAGGAGAGAGCGTTGCTAAGATAAACCCAAAGAAGGTAGCAAAGATCGATGTAGAGCATTTTGATTGGTGATAAAATGCTGAAGACCGTGGCAGAGCAAAGGAAGTCAGGTAAGCGAGGTAGAAAAGGATAGGGATTTTGGGCAGAAATAAGGGGGATAAAATGTATGCGGAATTTATGAACAGTTTATTGTAGTGTGGGGTGTCAGGTTTCGCCTTGTTAGATGAGGCTGAAATATGTAGGATTATACAGTCTGTTTCCATCCAAAACTCTATCATAAATTTGAGTGCAATAGTAATTTCAATAATGAACGGAAGGTGACTTGAAGCTGAAACGGGTTAGCGAAAGCATTTTGAAACTTTTGTCCATCAACAATCGATGGTTTAATTGCAATGGTGACATATATCGTGACCCTTCTATTTCAATGAAACAGGATGCTCTATCCAAAATAGAAATCTCGCATTCGTGAACCGACATTTAATGAATGCAACATGAAGTAAACTTAAGCAGGCATAACTTTATGGGCGTTATAACCTTGGGATCTGTACTAAAATGCAATTTAAAACATTATTGCGCTTAAATAGATTTTTATATCACTGTAATAGCAAGTATAATTAGTTATATGAGCTGCCACCAAAAAATATATCGAGTACACAATGATGATTTAGACTCCTTTGATTGTCATCGTGTTCCAATGCCCAATCCATTTTCTCACTTTATCTGCGTTCAACCGTTTATTCACTGCGCCGCGTCGCGCCGCCAATACGGCTCGCCTTTACCCGTTGAGCTTCGAATATATTTTAAAGTTTTCCTCGCCGTGTTCGAATACGTAAATCATGCTGCAGGCTGCTGCCTTTTCACCGTCGGAATTAGAGCGCTGGCGGTCATAATAATTGAATAGCTTGTAGTCTCGACGGTGGAATTGATCGTTTGGGGCTCCATAAACACAAGTCGACCGGAACCTGCCAGAACATTTTCTCCCCTTCCCACCGACCTCTCCTCTTTCACTTCCTCCCCTACCAGAGCATCTTTCCTTCCTCCCATCGACTTGTCTCTCCCACTCCCTGTCTCTCCTCCCATTACCTCTCCTTAAATCAACTCGTCCCTCCCGCTTCCCTATTTGCACCCGGGTGTTTTCCTTCCCTTCCTCGTCCCGTCACTTCCTCTTTCTCTCCCCTCTTCCCGTCCATATTTCACTATTCATCCCGACCCGTCTCCTACTCCCCCATTTCCCTCTTGCTTCCAGTCCCTCCTCCACTAGCATTCTCTTTGCATAGCCCACAAGAGGCATCCCCACAGCTCCTCCCAGACATTCCGCGAAGGCTTTGAGTCGCCGGTAAGCATCACCCTTGCATTGCGGTTGCAGGTTGCACACACTGACTCCGGGGACACCTGTTTAGGGATTCCGACCGCGCCCGCAGTTCGATTTCAACACAGTATAAGCGAGCACGATGCGATGATCGCGGGGGGGGGGGGGGAGTAGTTGGAGGGATAGTTTAAGGGGTGAATTCACGTCTCCGATAAATGTTCCCGTTAACGCTATAGGTATAAGACAACGGCGTGACGAAGTATGTCTTCCCCTACTTCGGTTCCTTCAGCAAGTAACCGCAGCCCAGCATCCTTAACACCGGAGTAATAAAGATAGATTTACGTATGACCACAGTCGCCTCTTTGACGCCCGGCGATGACAGGTTAGGGGCAAGGGGCATTTCCCAGTGCGAGCACCAGACTGGATTTTCCTGCGCGTCGGAAATGTTGACCTCCCCTCTTAAACATTTCAATTTGTCTCTCCTGATCGAAGAGCTTTTAAATGGCTTAACGCCGTCGTACCACTGATTGTCCTCATATTGCCTTACGAGGAGAAGAATACGGTTAGCGAAAGCTTCATTGATGTATTTTACGAATCAAGAGACAACTTTTCTCTTTGATTATTTACTTTTTGTTCATTTACATTTTCGAGTTGGGAATTTTTCTCTCTAACATTTCAAGCTCTCATAACCGACCTTAAATCAAAGAAATAAAGTCATAACCACCTTAAATTCGGCAGTTGGCTCTATTTTTCCTCGGCATTCGCTCAGAAATCGTGAGCAAATTCGACAGCTAACTAAGAAATCAAACGTCGACGATGGGTCTTTACATGCAAGAAGAAAACGAACGCGATTTTTGCAGGGGAAAAAAAACAAGATTTTTCAGCAGCATTCGCGACGCCAAAATTTCTGTCCTCCCCCGTCCGGGACTTTTTAAGTAACGTCGCGGGCAAACACGCGAGATGAGCAGTGCGACCCCGAATGTTTAACCCCGTCGAGCAAATATTTCTGACCTCGCTTCCCAAGACGGAAATAGAGCCGTTTCAATTATGGATTTTTTACTTTTGAAAAAGATCCTGATGGAGAACCCGCGTCGGAATGGTAAATTAATTAATACGGAGACAACCCTTCGCTCTTTCCGTCCCTTTCACCTTCTCACGAGGCGCGTACTCCTCTCGCTCGCTCGCCTTTCACCTCTTCCGGCCTCCCACAGCATCCGTTCCCGCTCTCCGACACTCCCCTCCCCCCCCTTTCTCCATCCACGCCCATTCTTTCTCCATCCACGCCCTTTCTTTTTCCATCCACGCCCTTTCTCCCCCCCCCCCCGGTTCACCGCCCGCCTGCGAAATCCAGTGACGCCAGTTGAAATCCTCCCTCCCGAACGAGGCGACCTTTTCCTCAACGGCGAAGGTGGTGGAAGAGGGACGGTGAAATAAAGGAGTCCATGTCTTTTGTTGCCATTAAATTTGAAGGCGCGCGCGCGCGCTTCCGAGGGGTGGAGAGGAGTGACGCCGGCACGTACTCGTGCGATCAAACGGCGGAAACTCGCCAGTCTCCATTATTTACCGTCTCCTCTTTGGATGTGCATTCTCTTTCCCTCAAACGACGTTATTGACTCCGGAAAAGTGGTTCCAGCTTGGGGAAAAAATTGTGGATGGAGATAACAGTGACGGGGTCATGGAGGCGTTGGCGAATGGAAGGACTTTTTGTTTTCGAATCGCTACTCTTTGTGATTGCGTCGCTTGTGTAAAAATTCCAAGCGGTTTATAGGGTGCACAAGAAGTGCTCACAATATAATTGACACATGTATGACCATGGAAAATATGTATGCATTTCACGCATCAGTCCCTTGCAGCTCTTCGTACGTTGTTTTAAACGATAACTCAAAATCTCATACAGTGAAAAATAATGATTCGATTTCCTCCTTTGATAATCAGCATCATGCAGGTGCGCATAATAAATGCATAAGACAGGTGGGTAATGGTACCGCCTGCTAACCTAAAGGTCGGGGATTACATTCCTACATAGCAAAATTTTTGTGTCAGCTCTGGTGGTTCGGCCCCTGACACATTTGAAACCAAGCCAAGAGTAAATTATCGGAATCCTGGGAAACAAAAAATTTGAACAACATCGCTTGATAATAGATTAACGGTATAACATTAATTACCTGGTTACCGCTGCGAGACATTTAACCTTAAAAGTAGATATCTTGTTCCCAATAATAAAATTAGTGAAAGTATTAGTTGTTTTCATATTATTTAAGCTCCTCATCCTTAACTAAATACGTAGGTAGAAAGACTCCAATTGAGCTTTGCAAATAATAACGGGCCAAGTATTATGGACATTGGATTTTTCTTTCTAATTATTACTCTACAACGATTAGATTTGACACTTCCATTGGGAGAAATTAATAGTTCTGTATGCATGACACTGAACGAATGCATGGTAAAGGAAACGTGTCTGATCATCAAGGTGTTTTCTAAATTACGGAATCATTGTTCCCACTCTTAAAACTTACCTTCAGCTTCAAGAAAAAAATCAGGTGTTCTACAGAATGTCGCCGCAATGCGATAAGACAGTTCGTTCCCCACCCTCCTTCGACCCTACGTCGTCACCCTGCGCCACCTCGGCGAATCCCTATGCCTCCGAACGACCTCACCATAGGGCTCCACCCTCCCTTCCATCACCCCCGGAAGCCTCGCACCTCCGCATCCGTTCCTCTCCTCGGCCCTCCCCGTGGCCATGCCCTCCCCGGCGGACGTTTTCCTCATTTCTGCCATTTATCGTGGGCGCACGGCATCACCCAGGCTACGACAACGGTGCGGGGTTGCAAGGACACGCGCGGTAATTCCCCCTTGCGACACGTTTTATGACGCGAGATGGCTCTCGGCGGCAGTTCCCATTTTCAATTGAACAAGGTGCACGTGATACAAGTTCATGTTCCGTCTACCAAAAACGGAATCTCGGCGAGGTCGTTGGCCCCTCCTCGGTGAATTTGAGACTACTCAATCTCGCCGGTATACATTTACGCTTCATGCTGAGGGTACGAGGAGGCTTGCCTTCGCTCGCACTCCATCCCAATTAACCACCCGATGAAAGCATGTCAAATGTTTCACGAGGGATCTTGGTTCCCCCATCAGAGAAGCGCAGTATAAGCCCAAGTGGCATTTCTAAGATATACGCTGCTTCGCGATGTGCTCATTTCGCAGATACGAGAGATTAGAGCAAGTCTTTCTAGATTTTCGCGACAGATTAAGCATTAATTTTAATGGACTTTCATTTAGCTGAAAGTAACCGATGTACATTATAACGAATTCAGAGATTGCGTGAGGGAGTGGCGACGGCATTTATTTGCTCTTTACCCCGTGTTAGGTATGAGTCAGAAAACATTTGAGTTCCTATTAGCCCTAGTACCTGACACCGTGTATGGTTTTCAAGGGCGTAACTACCTACGAACCTGTGCTCCACAGGATATTAATCCAAAAGTGATATTTACGGAGATATTGTCAGCCTCCAAGCAGAAAATGAGGATAAGCCCTAGGGTGCACATGAATTGCGGGGGATTAAGGCTTTTTTGGAACTGCGAAGTATACATCGATGGCAATGGGTGCATCAATGCCATGTAAAATGACGAATGCTTCGAGTAATTTTGATTTACATTATCGGCCATTACTTTTTACCTAATTTATTTATATTCATTCACAGCTAACTTTGCATGTATGTACCTATATTTTTGGGCATGCTACCCAATGAATTATTCTATTTCCTCAATAAGTGCCTACCGTTTATGGTTTTATTTGGATGGGAACAAACTAGCTACAGCTACATTCCAAAATCTTGCCTAGCAAGACAACATTACACTCAACACTACAATAAATGCTTTTTTGATCAACCAAACTTTTTACCTCAATCCGTTCAATATGCTCATTCATTCCCTCTTCCTACCTCTCCCGGCTTAACGTTTTCCCCCAATCACAGTCTTCAATATTCCTCCACCAATCAAAATACTCCACATCCTCTTTTCCTGCCTCCTCCGATTTCTTCCAACAATAATCTCTCCTGCTTTATTAGTCCTAGTAATTCTTCGCTTTTTCCATACAATTTACTTTTTACATTCTTCTTAACATCCACATCTCAAAATATTCCAATTACAGCTAGTATATTGCCTCAGCGACCAGCTCCCCTGACTCGATGCGACTAGGAACGTTGGAGGACTTGGTTCAATAAAGTGATAATCAAAGATATTCCCTGTCGTTCGTTTCCTATTTTTATCCGTCCCCCAACCTAATCCGGCCTAAGATTTGAAAAGACCCGCTGGCGGGTGTCTCCCAGGCGTCCTATTCACTCGACTTCATCACCATGGGAGTGCCCGTGCGTGGTAGGGGATACCATGGGCTTCGTGAGAGACCAATTTCAATGGTGAACGACCGAGTAGGATGGCTTATTAGGTTTTCTTTGGTTCCAACATGAAATCTTCAAACAATTCGTCCTTTTGCTTATATGGCTTCATCCTTAGTAGTAGTGTTACTGGATTCCGGATCGAATCATAATCAGCCACTTTTTCGCCACAAGTTCTACCTTTCGTTTCAATTTTCTCGCGAAACGGTGATTACAACAGTTTATTGGCTCAAGTGACAGCATGCTGAGTAATTGCTTGGTTAAGAAAGGCCATAATCTCTTTTTCAAGTGCTCAAGGGAAGTATGATGGTACGAAATACAGGTATGCTCCGTATGTTCCCTGTATGTTCCGTGTCCTGTATGTTCTCTTCAAACCTCCTTGGGACATTCTACTGGACGTCCGCATTTCAATAGCTTCCAATCTACGCCCGTTATCTTGCTTTAACGACTGTGCTTACGCGCTATACGAAACCACGCACCATGTCAACATAATTTTAACAAGTCTTTTCACAATATTTTAATAGTTCTTCATTAATTATACAACTCTTTCCTTCCTTTCTTTCCTTTACATTTAATATACTGTTAGTTTATTTTGAAAATCTTATAACATTATTGGGGAGAAATGACAACTGACAATGGTGACTTCCGCTATAACAACAGGTTATAATGAAAGTCACAATTGTTAATTATCATTTCTATCCAATAATTTTACAAGATTTTCCAATAAATGGAAATCACAATTGCTAACTATCATTTCTCTCCAATATGGAAAGTGTCCACAAAAATAAGCCTAAAACTTTCTAGTTTCTAATAAAATTAGTTTAGTTTACATAATGGTGCCATTCAGATGGAAAAGAAAAACAGCCTAGTATGAAAATAGGACAAAAATAAAGTACAAAAAACATTCTCAAGTATTTGAATAGTTCAGAGGAATGGATGAAACAAAGGTCTTCCAAGGAATCTCAACATAATTGTCCCAAACATACTGAACCTGGGTACCATATCATTCCTCTTGCAATAAGATATTAGGACGAAAACAGATGAGACTATAGGCCAAAGGTAAAACGTTTCACTATAAATGAGACTCTTGGCCAGAAAAGTGGCATTAGGATGGAAGTATTTGAGAGATAAAAAATTAAAACTCCTTTCATCTCTCACAGAAAAGGAACGATATCCGCTTTCGTAACAAGTATAACATTTTAACGAGCCTTTCTCCTGGAGACTTGGTTGATTTCAGTCTGCCCTTTTGGAACTTTAAATAGTTACCCTCTTGACGATCAAGTAATAGCATATTATATACATTAAAACAAACACAAGCTCTTCCTTCATGCAATTTTCTAATATCTGAAGTTTCAATGATTAACTGATCAAATGATACTATCTACGTTAACACTCATCTAAGGGAAAATAATTCGCCATCCTATTTGCGAATCGTCAATCCCTTTACCTTTAATTTAAAAAATAGGTACTCCGCCTCTATTTCATTTAGCGCTTCATTAATTATACAACTCTTTTCTTTCAACCACCGCGTGCACTTCGCTCTTGAAATATAAAGTCTCCATTCTTCTCCCTCCGTTTCTCTTTATTCCCTGTCGCAGACTTCCGTTCCGATGCGCCACTCCCAAGGTTAATACTGGAAACAAAGAAATAAAGGTAAGAGGGTTGGGATCTCTCATTAATCTCGTATTGGGTGGTATAATCAAACCTCAAAACTTTTTTTTTTAACGCATAGACTTTTAAACTCGTGCGCTAAAAAAAATTACATAAAATAATGGTTATGCTCATTAAAGAACCTAACACCAAATAGTGTCAGCACCTTAGAACTCGAACCTCTATGACAATATATCAGCACTACAACTGAGATGCCATTCTCAAATTAACTGCTTTTAATATGAGCCAAACATCACCTCGAAGACTGAATGGTCAGAAATGAAATTTTTACGCTTTCATATCGTCTTTAAGAGTATGATAGATAAAGAAGAAAATGAGCTCATTCAACTTTTGATTATCACTCATAGTTCAGAGCTTCCCTTTGTCACGTCATGGCATCCAGATTATTTTTTTATTCCTGTTTTTTTTTATTCGAGCGGCAAAAGGTGTTGGAGGACTTGGATCATTCACTTAGGTCACAATCAAACACTCGCAGGCCCTTTAATTTCATACAGAATTTCGTTATACTCTCCCCGACTCCATTACAATATTCGTAATGATATTATGCCCCTTTTACCATCGATCCGTAACTTCAATCACTCTGAGCAGCGCCTTTCGTCGTTTTTAACTTTCGCTTGTATTCTCCGGACTATTTCAGTCCATCTCATTTCCTTCGGCTCGCATGGGCTTGCTATCAGATCACCACCACTACGGCTGTTAGCGGCATTGCATTTCCCGTCCCCCGCCTCCACTCTGTCCCGAGAGCGGGGGCCGGGGAGAATACGTGCGTAATTTGGGGTCTATAAAAGTGCTCCACCCTCTTCCGTCTAGGCCTAATGAATTTTTCTTGATGCTCGATCCCTACACTCCCTCCCACGACCCCTAAAGCCATCCCTCCTTTCCCCACTCCAACCCTCCAAGCACCCTCTCGTCAGCCACCCCCACATCTTTCCCTTTCTCCCGGACTCTTCTCCCGCTTCTCACTCACTCTACTCTTTCTCCGCCTGCCACCATCTCCCTCCTACCCCCTCCGTCCTCACCCACGCCCCCCACCCACTCACCACTCGTCCTACGCGGAATCTCCACCCTCCCTCTCCTCCTCTTTCCCTCTCCCTCAAAACCCCCGCACTTTTATCTATCCCCCTACCGTCCCACACACCCACCCTCCCTCCCCCGCTCGCCCAACCCTCTCCTCAGCAGTAACATGTGTATCCTGCATCCTTCTTTCCCCTGCCCTCCTCATCCCCCTCACTCCCATCGTCCACCACCTTACCCTCCCCCACCTCGCCTCTTTCTTCCCTCGCCCTCCCCCGACTCCTCCTCTTTCTTCCCCCTCCCATCTCTCTCTCTCTCACTCACTCACCCTCCCTCGCCCCCCCATTTCAAAAGCGCTCCGACGGTGGTCGCATGAATTCGGAATGAGCTTCACTATAACGCCCATCCCACCCCACCCACGCCCCCCTGAAATCCCTCCACCTCCGCCCTTTCCTCTTCCCGACGCCCCGCCCCAAACCTACCGCCTGCTCTTAGATGAGAGAGAGAGTAAGAAGAGAGGAGGAAAGGGAAGAGGAAGAAGGGAACGGAGCAGAGTGGATTGAGAGGAGGAAACGGGAGGTTAGTGAAGAGTATGGGTGGGATGATGGGAGGAGAGTCTCTTCCAGAGATGGAGAGTGAGCGAGAGTTGAGGAGGAAGGAAAGGAACAGAGAATTGATAAGCGGAGGAAGGATGGAAAAGATGAAATACGGAGAGGAAGGAAGAGAGAGAGAGACAGAAAAGTAGAGAGGGAAAAGTGAGGGAGGAATTTTTATTGTCGGGGGCACCGATGTCTCCCAAGAACAACGTACAAAATTAAACTCACCCCCGGCTTTGATAACAAAGTCAGTCAGCCTCTTAGGGGTCCGACGAAATAATATTTTTCCGGCATTAAAAGGGGCGCAGTGTTTAACTAAATAGATATTCTCGAGACATGTTTACGGACTCTTCATGTCGTAGAGGTCAACTGATCAAATGGACAAGACAAATATGAAAGCAATAGATGACGAGAGAAGTTTTAAGGAATTAAGAAAGGGCAAACTAACTTAAGAAGCTGAAATATCGTCGTACATACAGCCTGTAGCGTCTCGCTGGCAGCGGTGAAGTCGTGATTACGTATTCGACTTCTAGTTCACGTGGTCACGGGCGAACAAGGACGGTTTACCTCATCAAAGAAAATCATTAGGAAAGAATAAAGAATAAAAATATGTTTTCTCAAATATTTGATCGATATAGCTGGGCTTGCTATGCCTCAAGATATTTGCTTACAAAGTTGTAAATTTCACTATTCTAATGAAGTTATCTATACGACTGGTGCTATGCAGATACGTAAAAATTGAATAAATGGTTCATTAAGTATTCGTTTGACGGATGATGCATAGACTGCTGACGGATATTTCAATCAAAACTTTAATCTATAAAATTTCTCACTAAAATTGATCGCTGTGCTTTTATACATTCCAAATGTCTCACATGAAGAAAACTGGGACCAATTACTGACTCATTATCCAATACGTAATCGTCCTATTAGATAAGAAATGTTGATTATTCCCTAGAGGCGATCGCTCATATTGATAGGATTGAACGTTTCATGCGCACACACATAAACATACAAGATTTGCATAAAAGTTATTGGGAAAAGTTTCGGAGAATAGACTTTTTCAGATATGGCTACAAATGCCTCAAAATTCTTCAAAGTACATCCCTTGAACGTTGGGACACTTTGTCAGCGACTTTTCCAAAACTCGAAGGCTCCCTAGCAGGCGGATTTCAGAATGTCCTTTAGGATACGCGTGCAAACTTCTTCGACGGCACTTTAGGGTCCCAATGGTGGTGCCTTTTCAGGGAGGATTTCACTTTTGGGAATGGGAAATATTCTGCTGGTGCCAAGTCGAGACTGTAACAAGTGAATCGTGACGATACCATTTTTCGTCAGGTAGTCGGCTATCTTGGAGTCTCAAGTACTCCTCAATATCTTCGGGAGGAGTTTAGCGCAGATCTTTCGCATTGCCAGTTTTTCAATTGTGCCAGAATTGCCAAGTGTTCACTGTCATCTTATCAATGCCAATACGATCTGCGATCATGCGCACACTTGACCGACGGTCTGAATTCAGCATTTCACGCGTACGTTGATCGTTGTCGTTGGTTCTTGACTTCCAGCGCGGGGCTCGTCCTCCACACTCTCTCGGTCATCTTTGAGGAGCTTGTACCACTTAAAAACTGCGGTTTGTGGCATGTTTTCATCCTTGAATATTTGGCGAATCGTACCTAACGCCACCGTACCCGATTTCCACAGTCCAATACGAAGTTTGATGGCGTACCGCTGTTCAATCGTTCGCTGGATTTTGCGCTTGCACCGAGTCACTCCACTCGATAGGGGTTCATTGAAATCTTTAACCAAGGTCTAGTCTGAACGAACGCCCACAGCCGATTGGCGCTAGGAGCGTGTTGAAGGTCAGACACTCTCCACCACCGAGCCTGCACGCTGCGACGTACAGTCACGACAGGAAAAAATTGTTCCCTCTACTTTTTACGCATACCTTGGTTATGCGATTTTCCAGAAAGAAAAAGGCTAAGCTAAATATTAAAATAGGCGGGGAAAAAATAGAGCAGGTGGAGCAGTTTACATGTCTCGGAAGTGTTTTGGACCAATACGGTCAAAGTAGTAGGGACGTAAGGAGAAGAATTGCGCTAGGCAAGGAGGCTTTCTCAAGGAGGAGGGAGTTGATGACGGGGACGTTGAGTAGGGATGTTAAGACAAGACTCGTAAAAACTCTGATATGGAGCGTAGCTATGTACGGCGCGGAAACGTGGTCACTGAAGCAGGAGGATAGACGTAGATTGGAGGCTTTTGAAATGTGGGTGTGGAGGAGAATGGAGAAGGTGAAATAGACCGAAAGGAAAACAAATGAGGAAGTACTGGAGATGGTGGGTGAGGAGAGGGGTTTGTTGAGAGAAATCCTATGGAGGCAGAAAAAATGGATGAAAGGCGTATTGAGCGGTAGTGGAATGTTGAAGAGGGTAATAGAGGGGAGAATGTTGGGCAAGCGAGGTAAGGGCAGGAACAGGATAGTGATGTTGAACGGGATGAAGGGAGGAAAGAAGTACACAGAGATGAAGAGGGACCTGATATATAGTAGATTAGGTTGCTAAGTGGGGAGTCACAAAATGTTTATTTGATAGTTGTGTCCATCCAAAAACCTACCTTAACCGGTAGATTGCCTAATAATAAATAATATATATATATATATATATATATATATATATATAGACACACACATGCAACACGAAATCCCGCCATATGGCGAACAAGTATTCATACACATGAAAATAGGTACAAGGAAAAAGGATAGGAAAACATACGAGTATAAAGGACGATCACAGGAGAGGTGGGGTAGGTGGAATCGAGCAGATCTCAAGTCTAAAAATATTTCCTTGAGCGGGACTCGAACCAAGGATCTTTTGACTTGTCGTGCTGAGCCTGGGTAGAATGATATAAACCGCGTACGGGTCAAATGCCCGGCTGCGGGTAAGTGACGGCTTGAAACTGAGAGATAAGACACCATCCATTCTTTTCATAAGTGAGAAACGAAAAGAATTCCTAGGAAAAAGATGGAATAAAATGGGAATCAAGCATGTGTAAAGAGAATAAAATATACGATTCAATCATCATAGTGAAAAAAATACATTAAAAAAATATTTTTGGAAAAATTCCTTAAAAGTTAAAAAAAAAAAAAAATCCACCCCTCGTTCCCACACTTCGACTCCATGATGTAAAACTCGGGAATCCCACACACTGGCAGGCAAGAGTCTTCCTCGTCATTAATCAAGCCACGTCCCACCTCTGTAATGATTCACAAGTCAAGGAATCTTCCACGTGGCGTCACACCATCGACGGCAATTATAAATTTCTGTCGACATCCAAACTGACGAGGTTTGGCGTAAATGACGAATAAAACTCTTGGGGTAAATTTAGCCATCCCTCCCCCAGCTCCACCATCAATGGTGCACTTTTGAGCAGAGGTGATAAGTTAGTATGTCGTAGGTGAACGAACGGCCTCGTCGCCGCACATCAGCGAAGATCATTTTGTAATGCAGAGAGGCAAGGGGTTGAAAAAGATGGTAAAAAAAGGTAACGCATTGAGTGAGGGATCGAGAGAGGAGTAATGCGTCACGCCACTTAGGAAGCTAAGGGAAGGGATGATACGATGGGTTGGGAGACAAAATGAAGGAAGGCCGATGGGTGATTATCGCGGCTGCGGTCGACGGGAAGACGGTCGCTTGGGAGGGGAGCTGGGCTGGCGAGATGGTGGGTGTATGCTGGGCGGGAGGAGGAGGGGGAGCGGCCGGGAAGGGAGTGAGGAAAGAGGCCATGCGATTATGCATTGATAAGGACTATGGCCGCAGACGGTGGCACGGGAGAGATGGCGCTGCAAGGACTCGGGAGGCGGTGAGGGAGAGTGGAGATCCCTTCAAAGGGAGGAGGAAAGGAGGGACCATTCTTTTTCTATTCTAAGGAGGACCACCATCACCATGGACGGATAAATTATTCAGCATTCCACGTGAGGCATGTTAAAAGGGCCCATCGAGCTGCCGCATTTTCGCGAGGGGCCGGGTGGGGCCCCATATCGTGGCGATGCCAATGGCACCTGCAATAAAAATCATTCAAACTGATCTCGTATCACAAGTCGGCGGACGTAGCTACCTTTCGGGCGTTCGTTTCCTATTTTTATCCGTCTTTCATCCTCATCCGGCCTACGATTCGAAGCAGTCTGCCGGCGGATCTCTATTGTGGCCCGGTCGGCCTATTCACTCGACTTCATCCACATGGGGTGGTAACACGATTGGCTTCGTGAGAGACCGACTTCAATGGCGAACGACCAAGGAGGACGGCTTATTAGGTTTCCTTCGGCCACATCATGAAATCTTCAATCTAACGCACACACGAGTCAAGTTTCCACATATGGCTTCATTCTCAATAGTAGTGTTCCTGAATTCCGGATCGAAATATAATCAGTCACTTCTTCGCCACAAGTTCTACCTTTCGTTTCAATTTTCTCGCGAAACAGTGATTACAACAGAGTTTATTGGCTCAAGTTACGGCATGGCGAGCAATTGCTTGGTTAAGGTTGTGTCTATGTTGAGTGCCTGAGGGAAAGATAAGGGTAATGTGGTCCTTCAAACCCCCTTGGGATATCCAATGTGATAAGGTTGAAGATAAAAGATGGAAGAACAATGTTTGTTGGAGCAGATGAAATAAAATGGAGCGAGAGAGTAGTAGTTAAGGAGTGCTATGGTGGAAAATGATTTCAGAAGACGTTCTTCCGCGCAATATATTTGAACAAAATAAAAACGCTGCTCTTTTAAAATAATTTTTAAAAACACCGGTAGATTAATGCCATATGCGGAACCGTGGTTAAGTATTTCATAAAATATTATATGAAATCATTAGTGAGGAGATGTCGGAAAGTATTATAATGATTACACCTCTGCTGCAGGAATGTTTTAAATGCACGTTCTCCTCTTTCGTATATAATTTCATTTAAAAAACCCCAGTTTGCCAGTCTCCCTTGATCACCGTTGCACAAGATCTTTTCGAGTCCAAATAACTATTCCTTCTCACATCCCCTAAATCAAGAATTTAGACACTAAAATAACGATTAAAAGGGGACCGAAGAACAAACAAAAATCATATGAAGGCTACTCGAGGAATGGAGTCACCGAAATTCTATTGACTGTAAAATAGAAATGAAAAACTTGGTCAAATATCCTGAGAACCGAACGAGGAGAGATCGGAAATAGTCCAACAGAACGATATCCAAACTCCGCTCCGCGACGTCCCCAACCTCCCCCTCCCACGGATCGTCCGAGGACTGGGTTTGAAGTGCGGCAAGGAGAGATGGGTGTGGGGAGGGCGTCGTTGGGAGTTGAGTGCCCTTCTCCCCGGGCAATATTCCAACGTCTTGATTGGAACAGATTAAAAGCGAGATTAATGGATAAAATAAAAACTGTTGCGAGCGTGGGTGGCTTACGCGGAGGGAGCGATGAAAGGAAACGAGGAGGAAGGAGGCGAGACGAGACGGATCCGACGATAATTCACGCGTCTGAGGGAGCAGTCGCCTGTGCTGCCACGATCGGCGGGCGGGCTGCAGTGGATAATATGCATATGAGCATCGTGGGCGTGCACCCTGTGAGGGTAGGTGAAGTGATCTCAGCTAGTTATCTCGGTGATCCATAAGTCTTCCGGATGACACCATATTCCCTTCGACTCGTCGCCCTTGTTTTTCCCTCGTTAAAAATTTAGATAAATTAACGTGAAGGCAGAAAAAATCTTTCTACGGAATTACGCCATGGCGACAGAGGAGGATTCACAGTTAGGCTAATTACAAAATATAACCGCTAATATCCTCACGGATAAAATAAAAGATAACCCGACTCGCCGCCATCCTTTATACGGCATAAAATGAAGCAATTGTTTCTGGCACTTGTGTGTTGCGGCTTCGTAATAAAAGACTCACTTGGTTCCCGACAATGACTTTCACTAAACCCGACACTGGTTTCGTTTCAACGCAGTCACAAAAGATCTCCATAAAATTAACGTAGAAGTGTATGTAAATGGACAATAATTTTAATTACTCGCTTTCTCCGCATTCTCCCCTTCATTACTGTTTTCAGCATCCCATTGCGCATCAGTATCTCCATACCGGATATACTACGGGAATGCGCTACTAAGGAATATTGTCAATTCTGGGAAAGCAAGGTAGAGAGAGAAGTGTCGGCACTTTTAATGAAATTAAGGGAGATAGAAAGTATGCAGAGCTTAAGAATAAGTTTTTGTAATACGTAGTTTGAGGTCTTAGGATATTTTGTGTTTTGTTGGTTATGGTTTAACAGTAGCGCAGTGTGTAGTCCAAGAGCCTATGAAAAACATGATATAAACCTGTACACTACCACTAATTTAATAATGAATTAATCGTTAAATTAGGAAGTGGCAGATGAATAGCGTACTCGTATAGAAGGATCCACAGTCTGTTTAGCGGGACGTAATCTACTACATGGTTGAGGTCAGTAGCGTTGCTGAGTAAGTTGGGACGGACGGCAGTTTATTTAAAGCCTTATCTATCCAGTAAAAAATACAAAAATCGTTTTGATTCACGTTAATGAGGCTTCATTTAACCACTCACAGATCTCTATGCCGTGACCTGGGAAGTTCTCACATTAAGAGAGGGGAGCCAGTTCATTTCTCCGTACCACATTAAGTTTCCCAGGGAAGATCTGAAACCGAGAAAGCCACACAGATTTGGAGAAGGTATGTGCGCCCAGAGGCATCTCTCGGTTTTGAAACAGATTCTAACATCATCAGCCGAAAGCACCCATCGGGTTGCCACAGCTTACGGTTGTACGTAGTTAAGTGTGGAGAAAATATCGAACGAACACGTTAAGGAGAGTTGTCACTTGGCGTTGGCTAGATCTCATCTTGAATACACGTGCAGTGCTTGATACCCTAGGCAGAAAGACCTAAAGCTGAAATAAAAACAATTCATTATGAAAATCTGCTTGTTTCGTAGAGTCTGGATGAACGAACAGAGAGATTGTTATCATCTTTGGATAGTATGGGCTGGAATACAGTGACACTACGAATATTTAACACATGACTACACTTAGAGGTAAGCAAAATTCATTTGAGCTTAACACCGGCACGTAAATTTAGCACCGTATTACAGCAGTAGACGGGACCGCAATTGAACCGATTGACTTTAGGATTAATTTTTCCCTCACACAATTCTAGGCTACAACAGCGGGAAACAAAACATGCTAAAATTTTAATTTCATGAATTCCATTAATGACGACTTAACAATGGTTACAAAGAATGGTGACCAATCATTTGACCCTAACGTGCGCCGACTAATGGCTTGCAGGGTGAGACGTAGACGCAATTTTCCGGGCCCCAAGAGGGGACTTTCCCACATTCCAGAACGAGTGTACGATTTCCTCGAGTGGGCGCTGATAACTTTTCTCTGCTCATCGCCGTCGGTCGAGGAGGGATGCTCTGAAGGAAAAGGAACAGCGGGAGGCCCTGTGCCCTGGCGAGGGCCAGGGAGAAGGGGGGAAAGGCGGCGGCCTCCCCTCTCCGCGAAGGAGGATCCCGTGGTAAAACTTCTGCGGCGCCCCGAAACATACATCCCTTCCACCTCCTCCCTTGGACAAGCTAATTCCGAGGAGGGGTAGCGGAGAGATGAGGAGGAGAGTGGGCGCCATAGGATGTGAGAGGATGAATGAGACGTGTAAGAGAGGGTGAGAGCAAGAGATGGGAACATGAGACGATGATGATGAAAGCGTGGACGAGGAGAGGATAGTGAGGGAGGAGGAGTGATAAAAGGGCCGGAATTTCCATAAGAGGGGGAGAACTGGAGTGAGGGTAAAGAGAGGGAGAGAGAGAGAGATGGAGGGAGAAGGCGGATTGGGCTGACGGAATAAATAGGGGAATAGATGAAATATGTTACGCATCCCACACTCAATTCGATTTCCTGAGCGTAAGCGTCACATATCCATACGTGTGGCGAGACATTACGGCTGCAAAAAAGTCGTCAACATCGAAAACAGAAAGAAAACCATCGTTATCAAATACTGAGAGGGAGCAATATTTTCCGTGACCAGATTGACATAATCTCTATCAACGGATTTGTCCTACTTACAATTAAAACAATTTTGCTGCTGATATAATATTTGGTCATATTAATGGAGCACCTATGCTAACCGTGTCAGTTTTGTGGAGAATTTACAATATTGGGAAGATATTTACGCTCCCGTAAAGCCGGAATGGTAAGTTTTTGAAGAATGCACGAGAAAGGTATTCCTAAACATTGAAATAAAGAGTAATAATGCAGTTGAGAGATGATAACAGCCAAAGTAAGGAATTGTGTAATAAAAGAGATAAGAAAATACAAAGAAGTCAATAGTCAAGATAGTCAAGAATTAGCGAGAAATGTAGATGAAGTAGTCCAACTCTTCGGTAACAAAAATGCGATGATGGTAAATCCAACACGATGTAATACATACGAATTAGTTTTTTAACTAATTTAATAACTTTTTTCATTGATAGTGTAGCGTTGAATTGCAAGAAAGACTTAAAACGTTTATAGTATCCGAAATCCTTGGCCAATGACTCATCTGATCCCCTAAGCAAGTTTTCGAAAGACGGTGAAGTTTGTCATCGCACAGTCGGTCCATCTATTCGTTCCCTCGCTCAACTACGGGAGAGCGCAGGGAACGCCAACTCCGTTAGGACGAGTGGGAAAGGGAAAGTGAAGCAGAAGCGGGTTCAAATGGTGTGGGTGGGATCGAGGGGGAGGATGAGGAATGCATTCGTTAAAAAGGGAGAACTGGCAAGCGGAAAATAATAAAGCGGAAAGTGGCGAGAGGCAAGGATGGGGAGATGAATAAGGAACGAAGGGGAGGGAGATCGTATGAGAGGATTGGTGGGTGGGGCAGGGAGGGACGAAGGAGGATGGGTGGGAGGGTCGAATGTGGGGAGGGGAATGAATACGCAGTTGAGACGGGTGGTCTTGTTGCCGGAAAAGACGGTGGTGTTGTCGCCCGGGAAGAAGGCGAGGAGCTGTGGAAAGAAGAGGCTGGTAAAATAGTAGATGGAGGTCAAAGGAAGGGAGATATTCGGAGATGGGCGAAGGGCACCCCGCAGATTCTCTCCAGTAAGAGTTGGGCCACATTCGCCATTTATAACAGAAACAGGGATGTCGGTCCACCGGTGCCATCCACACAAGAGTGGCGAGAAGATGCTGGAAATGGGACAAAAGTTTCTCGAATTGGTCGGGGAACAAACAAGTGTAAACACGCAAATTTAAATTCAAAATTTTATCGTTCAAAAATAAAATTTTGCGTGAACCTGATAAAAATAACAAACTTGGAGATTAAATGAAAAATTCGTGAAATTTTTTTAAATTAGCTACGATCAATTTCATCAACTGGAGTGAATTCTCTTTATACGAAACTGAATTTACTGAAGATACCTCCTCCAAAGGTATCTGAAGATGACAACTATGTGATGATACCGGTTGTACCGCGACACATTACTGCAGTAAAATCCGCAAGTAAGATTTTATATGAAGATTTTCTTCAGGAAAATATTAATTTTGGCGTTTTGATCATTTAAAATATAAACATGCTCGATTTCTCTGTCGATTAAGAGGTGCGGAGCCAATCGGAGATGGAATTGGGCGAACTCTCCTTTCTCGAGGGGTCCAAGCAAACCACGTCCTCCTTGGGGAATCCGCTTGTCGTTAGGGACGGGGAAGATGGGGGGGGGGGTTTCACGAGACCCCAGCCACTTTCTCGGTGGAAACGTAACCGCTGCACTGAGGAAGAAAACCCTCCCGCGTCCTGAGTCGTACATTCGTTGAACTCCGCGCTCCCGTCAAAGGGACTAAAATATTGCCCTTCGTCCCGACAGCACCCGTCCCCGCATTCGTCCAAACAGTTTGCGGTCCTATGCCGTACCTTCTTCTCCGTTGCTTGTTGACTCGGCTTTGCTAGGGGACTCCTGTGATTACGACCGCGGTGCCTTTTCCTGCTCCCGCAACGACCGAGGGCAACGCCTGCTCCGCCGGTGGACAGAGTCCTATTAACTACGCTTTAGTTTGTTCACATCACGTTTTCTGCTTCGGAACATGATTGAGGTGATTTATTTTTGCTTTCCTCAAATTTCTCTCCATCCATCTTCTCTTATTTATTCGTCTCCATACCAACACCCCAAAAACCTTCATTTACATTCATACTCTTACCTTAAAGACGAAGGGCCTCGTTTTTCCACACAACAAGTCAGCTTTCCATTAACTGCACTCTGCTCGTACAGAGACTTAAAATAGCAAATAAATCTGTTTGAAACTTTTCACGATTACATTTCGGGATAAAAAGTAGAACCTTGAAAACATGAATTTAATGAGATCAATATTGCTCTCTTTCGCTAAGATAAAATTATCGTCGACAAAATTTTCTCAAAGATTCCTCATAAAACTTTGCTGTCGGGATATGTATTATTGTTCGTTATACAGGGGTATTTGAGCCAGCCAAATCTGTACTAATGAGAATTTCCTATACGCGATTGAAAATTTTAATACTGCATTTACAATATGTTTTGGAGGAATCGTAAATTAAATTGTACCTTAACAAGTGGTCCCCAACTTAGGAAAAAAAACGTGATGGAAAACTTTAAAATCGTCACGGGTTTCCGGAAAGGGAGCACATACAAGGCTTGTTTATTTAGCTCATTCCGTTTAATGAACATACAATATAGATTGCACATTGGATCATCATTTAACATGGCGATTAGAAATCAAATAGATGTTTCCTATAACTAGAGGAAACTTACATGTATTTAAACCTGCCAATCCAGGTTATGAGTGGAAAATGATGATAAAAACAAGGAAAAGAGACGAAATGCCAATACTGAATAATCACTTTTACTCAGTAGATATTTTAATTATTGTGGTTGGAATAGTTTCGAAGCAATGTGCAAAACAAGTGAGAGGCTTCAGATTTGAAAAAAAAACATCAGTAGCCAATCACAATACGCCAACGTCGAAGACGATTTTTTATCTCTTATGGGTCCCGATGGAAATCAAAAACCATAGATAAACCCGCGAACTTTTCCTCATGTTAGAGCACACTCAATGATACCACAAGAGACTTAAAATAACAATGATTCTCTGCTTTTGCAAATAACCACGTAACAGCACGGTCGGATCGCTACAGGAAATAATAAACATAAATCCCATTCCCTAAACCTCCCGCCTTAATTTGAGCATGAAGTATTTACAGAAATTAACTTCTGAAAAATGTAAGCAGTTGAGAAGAGTAGAGGGGATGGCGATGTACGGAGGGCGGAAGGTAAGTAAACACGGAAACGGGTTACTCGAATTAGTTTACTTCAAAGAAACGTCGCAAGAGTAGTTCAAAAGGAAATTGCAAAACCGTTCAACAACTCAGTGTAGAAGGAGATTAGTATTTGATGTCACTCGCACTACGCACAAGGCGTGGCCAACTCACTAATCCTGAATTATTCGTACGAACCGAAATCCAAATGTAGCCTGCGAAGCGTGAAGTGTATGCCGCTTGCCTGCAAATAATTACTTTTTTTTACTTGTATTTACTGACTAAATTGGTCATCTGTCTATTCGTTACATGACATGTTTTGAAAACCTTCACTTACCGTGCGTTCCATTATTGATGTTGAATCACGCCACACGACAGGTCGTGATCCTTATTTTACTAACTTACGCGATCTCCCCACTCGTGCCTTCATTCCATTTGCGTCGCACTGCACGTACGCTCAACATGAGGGATAACGACGAGGATAACGGAAAAGATAAATAGATGCGTACTGCCGGTAAAATAACGCCAGGCCCCGCCGCCTAGGCCTTATCCATTGCGGATTTCAGCGCAAATTCGCGCGTCCGTGCTTTGGCCACAAAATTTATTGCAAGAGGGAAGCGTCGGGGAGGGAACGAAAGGATGAAGTGAAGAAGATATAGGATGGAGTGAAGGTGGAAATAGGGACAAGATGAAGAAATTGATAAGCAAAGGAAAAGTTCCGGCAGGCATTTCGAAAAGTAAAAGAGTACCTTACAGGGAATAATTCGGCTAAGAAGGGTGTGAACGAGATACTGCGGATCACGAAATGCACAACCTCGGGGAATACGAAGACTAAACCGCGCAATCACGGAGGCACCAAGCCGCCAATACTCGTAGAAATGGAGTCGGGGTCAACTCTGTTTCGCTTATTAATATTTTCCCGTGATTGGTGTGTGGTGTGGGGAGAAGGAAGGAGCCAGGGATCGACGTCGATCACCCCTCCCTCTGATCCCCTTCTCCCCCGTTATCCACCCGGCGACGCGAAAAAGCTCGAGACGTTACGTCGTCGTGAGCGAGGGATAAGGAGGGGAGGTCCCGTGAAAAACCTGGGATTTGAAATTGGGAGCGATCGACGAACGACAATTTTCGAGTTCCGCCTTGCGAAAGAAAGGTCGCCGTCGCGACGATAATGACTCGGATATGTATTCCAACTGGAGTGGTCCTTGAGATAGAGAATTCAGTCGGAGCTGAGGATATGGAGTAAAAATATCACACACACCCCCGTAGAACACTGGGGGAACAGGGACCTTGGAATACGTCGGATATAACGATGTCGTGATGTAAGGAAACGACAAAGCCTCATTTTCCTGGAAATAATTCAAAATAACGTGAACGTGTTTGTAGTATTTCCCGCTTAGTGAATAAATTCAGTTTTTTTACGTTTCCACAATTTTTTTATTAAATTGTTCAAAGTGTTCTACATTTCAACGTCAACTTCAGATACCTATAGGTTATGTAGTCGCGTTGAAACAAACTAGAGCCTGCCACGGTATTTGAGAGCCCAACTTAATCTTTAATTTCAACCACAGTTTTAACAGTATACTATCATTTTTTTTAAAGATACAAGTATGTGGCAATCATAGCCAGAGTTAAAGGTTAATCGATTAAAAATACCAAGTTTTAGTTTATTTTACGTAATGTGGTTGATGTCGACATCTTGGAAATACCACATGTACACTATCAAACAGTACTAACATCAAAAATGGGTAGAGACTTAGATTTTCCGAAGTTTCTTCATTAATGCTAAAGGTTTGCACGATAGGTTCATCGTTCACTAGTTATTTATAGTGCAATATTTTCCAGGGATCCTCGTATTAACGCAGATATGTTCCTGGTATGTTTCTCAAGAGCGTCCAAAGAGCACGCCCGGTATGAAACGTAAAGTACCGGGTGATATATCAATGTACATTGAGTTCGTCTGAATATCAAGACAATGGCAACAACATTTATATAAACTTGGCGTATCCAAAATATTAGAGCTGCTAGGGTGGGAATTACTCACGGAGCGGAGGGTAAATTACAGATTGAAGCTCTTACAAGAATTGGAAGGAGGTCTCTTTAGCTATGATGCTGAAAATGTATTATTACCCCCATCGTAATACGGTAGATAAAATAAATAAAATAGAGATAAATAAAATTAGAGAGTTTAAGTGTAGAACAGATAGATTGTTATCATTTTACTGTCATGTCATTTTTCCCTCAAGCGATAGGGGATTATAAAAACATTGTTCGACCGCGGTAGGGTCATGTTCGGGCAAAATTATTCTGGTGTGTATTCATTCCCTGCCACACACCCTGGCGGTGGGTTGCAGGGTATATGTAAATTAAAAAAACAAAATATATTCAAAATTAAATTAAGCATTAAATTCAAAGTGATATTGCATGATAGAGGCAAAATTAAAATATTTCAGAAACCTTAATAGAAACCATCAAAAAGTAAAGGCGTATGTATTTCAAGTGACATCACAATGCCAAAATGGTCGATAAATACTCTTTGCCGTTGTAACTGTTAAATAATAACTGAATTAATATAGTATTATTTCTGAAACATTATCGATATAAATATATCGAAGAGACTAATACAATCAGATAACCAATCAAAGCAAATAATCAATCAAGTACTAGTATGCTTAAATTCCAAAAAGCTGCACCGCAAAGCAATAAATAACTAAAGGTTGGTTGAAAATTTTTACCCCCCATTCACCGAGGTTAAAAAAAGTGACCCCAATAGTTTATTCATTGAATCGTTACGGTAACACCCCTGATAAGACTTTTCGATAACTGCGATGACATCATTGTGACGTCGTAAATTCAAATTAATTTCGGTGGACGACATTGAAATGGGGTTTTGTAAGCCCGAGGTATCTCAAGATATACTTGGAAAATGGATGGAGCTTAAAGAGGGAGTCGCCATGGAAACAATCTCATGGGTCACCGAGCTGTATAACAAGTAGTCAGCCGTTTCCTTTCAACTAGTGGGGTGTGCCTGCCAAACTCTCTCATCACTATTCCCACAAGGAATTGACACGAGGGCAAGGAACTCTAAATATTCATCCAAATGGATGGTCCCACTGATTTCGCTCAATAATGGCCGCGGCACACATGTTTAACTCCTCCTAACGACCAGGCCAAAAATCCCGATCGAAACAACTTAAATCAAAACCCGAGCCGCATTGGTGCATGCTGATAGAGACGAATAGTTGGAAAATACATTGATCAGAAAATGACGAGAAATAGAGTTTTTTAATTGCCTAGACCTCTTGCCGAATATTTTACAACGTTTTGGGTACACTTAAAGAGAAACTGGGTTCGAAATTGAACGAAATCCAGAGGAAATGTCCTTGACCCGTGAAAAATCTCTTCGAAATGGCAACATGGGTGCTCAAGTGTCGTGAAATTATTATAAAAACTGGGGTGACATGATGTGGGAATAGGCGAACCCATTTCCACATCCATATTTTGGAAAATATTATCATTTTATTTACGAAATTGAGGAACATAATTCAAGCCCGACGCTTCATCTCCAGTTTAGACAATTGTGAAATTATATTTAGACCATCGAAATAATGCTGAAAGGATTATTTTTCCCCCTTCGCACATCTCACGACTGTAAAAAAAGGGGGAAAAGAGCCTTCAGATGAAACTCTGCATCTACTATTTATGCTTTCTTTCCCTCCATTTTCCCACGGCTTATGTGTTATCATCGTATGCCTTGCGCAAATACAGCGATTAGCCATTTGTTGCGTAGATGTAGATGAGATCACCCCCGATTGATCCATTTTAAGTTTGTTCACTGAAGGATCCAGCCTCATTCAAGTGACGATTTTCAGTTAAACGGAAATGCACGATTCTCATTATGCGCTGGTAAGAGTAGAGGGAAAAAATGGATACAAACGGAGATCTTTCGACCGAAATGGAAGGAACAAGACCGATGCGGAGAAACAAATACCAATAATAGAGGCTTTCTCGAGGAGAGCGAGTGGGTCTCGAATTCGTCGGGAGGTTTGGCAACCCTACGACGAGACGAGAGTGAAGGAGGTTCAATTCCGAAGATCGCGTGTCCCTTCCTGAAAGACTCGCCCCACCCCCCCCCGCCCCTTTGCCGCAACACGGAACACGCCCCAAGGAAATAACACACAAAACTGAAAAAAAAATGCGAAAACGCTGGGGTGGATGGGGAGGAAGGGGGAGGGAGGATCAATGGGATTTGGGAAAAAGGAACCGCGTATGTAAACGCCCTTTAAGAGATTAGGCGTGGGCGGAGGGCGCGTGATGTATGCAACCGTGATGGCATTGTCTTATTATTCGTCCGAGGGGTTCTCCGCGGATGAGAGAATGCCCGCGATCGTGTGTGTGTGTGTGCGCGAGTAAGTGAAAAATGGGAGAGATTTGAAACGACGACGAAAGGGGGAAGGGGGGAGGAAACACTAGGGAAATAACCGGCGGGAGAAGCCGAGGAAAATGGAATTGGGAGAATGAGGGACGGGCGTCCAGAACGCGAAGAGGATTCGGGAGGGGTTCCATTTGGTTATGCAACCCGCCGCTGGGTTTATTGAAACACGCGACCCCACCATTAGGGAAATCTTTGAGAGCGACCGTGGACGGCCCTCGTGAACGACTATGACGGCGTCTAAGGTGGCGAAAGCGTTTGTATTCGTTCGTTGCTTATATTTTTCGAGATGTCGGCGATCGATGTCGCCCGACCCCGAGATATGTTTCAGCACCCCTCCGAGGGTCCCAAACAAACTGTCTCTCGCAAAAACATTGGCTGAATTTTTTCCAACCAAATATGCATGTATTACTCAGAGGACCGTCACGAGAGCTTGTGGTTAGGCTTGTGAGGACGGCAGTCACAATTCAACAAAAAAATAGCGATTCCATCTTTCAGCTTAGGAGACAAGTAGGCAATGGTTTAACTGAGCAATTGCACTGACTGCTTATGTCTCATGTTTCATTCTGTTATGATCAGGAATGTTTTCGGATGAATAGCACCTACATTGGTTGCCTCAACAATCTATTCACCACCTCACCGAGCTCCCCTCTACCGATCCAATCAGGGTATAAAAACATTCCCTTGGCTTCAGGAGTGAACCGAATGATTTTAATTTTTCGAGTTTTGCATGTTACCTTCTTGAGGCCCTCATTCAATGTTTTATAATACTCGCGTTCCCTCATAGGAATTTTCAAAAAATGGTGCGGGCTTCCACTTTTACATACTTATTTTAAAAATGAAATCTATATGGTCTGGTGGTATTCAAGGAGAGGCATAGCACAATGTGAAATAACAAGAAAGAGGGGATTTTCGTGGGAGTATAACCGTCGATCCATAGAAGTAAATCTCTGACCTTGAGACTGTGGAGATAAGCGAATAGAAATCCAGTAGTATGATACACCTTAACGATGTCGCGGTGGGGTTTCCTTTTCCCGAAGAGGGAGGGAGAGAGAGAGAGAGAGAGGGGGGGGTGGAGCGGGGGAGGAGGGAGTCAGGGACGGCGGATTTGAGTCTGGGGCGTAGATAATCTGCGAGTTCAGAGAATTTTAAAAAATACGCTAAGCTCCTTAAAAAGGTACTTAACCCCTTGACTGGGCACAAAACTCTTTCGGATAAATCGCCGCTGTTTATGAGAAAAAAGAAAAAGGTTTTGGAGGGAGTCTCAGTGGATGGAAACCACGACGGAGGATTAAGAAAGAGGTTTCCCAGTGTCAATAACGAGATGGAAAGTAGGACGACAGAAATTGGATCCTGGAGCCACTTAATTTTTTCGGCTACTTGAGGATTTATTCCTATTTTCCATATATCATTTTTCTTTTTTTTTCATTTTTGGCCTGAGAGACTATATCCTTTTTCTCGAGACTTCCTCTTCGCTCTTAAGAAATAACTGAAACTCCGTATCACAATAAATGTGTCAAAGGATTTTACAAATCTCACCTCCCCTCTCAAGTGTACCCCCTACAGGGCAACTGAATCAGGTAATTAAATAATCGCAACTGCCACTCTGAGGAACGGATCCGAGCCCTGCGAGAGCAGATGAGTGGTGATAGAAATTAAACTTGGATCTCCTGCACCTCTGCGAAACGAAATGCATTTACTAGAATTTAATTCGAGGGATTTTCCCTTAGCTTGACAACAAGGCACACACCCTAAAACCGCATGGCGGAGTAGAAGATCACTCCGGTGCTCTTAAACGCAATGAACAATGATCAATTTGCGCATAATAGAACGCTTGAGCCTTGTACCAGGGTGGTCTGAAAAAGTTTCCGACCACGAAAATTTCAGAACAAATGCCTTGTATCTTTGTTGAGTCGAAAACTTTTCAGACCACCTATTCCTTCTTATTGTTTTTATTTTTCATTTCCTCATCACTTGACAAATAACCGTTCGTCACTGACCTTAAAGTAATGGAATAAATGTTAAGGCCGCAAATAGTGACGACGAGGAGCACACATGAAAAAAATCACACATGGGGGGGGGGGGAATGGAACTACAGTAAGGAAAATGAAAGAAACCGTTAAATTCAATTGGAATGGTGTTCCTTCATTTTTGAGGCGATTCGCATTCTAAAAAAGATGTCAAAAAATAATTCCTGGAAGAATATAAACGTTGCGAGCACATTAGATTTTCGAATTTACGCGGAAGAAAGTGGAAGATTTCGAAGAAAATGTATTGAAAAACTCCTCCATTTCACTACCTCTCCGGTTGTATTGTTACTCCCCTATTCACACCAAATACTGCACCTACCTATCGTGTTTCTAGATTTTTCAAATGGAAGTTCAATAAAGAATAATGATTAATAAAAATGAATTCTGTTGAAATTTCACAATTTTACTTTTCTCGAATTTTTCTTTGACAGTTCACTCGTTATGTTTGCCATTACAAATGACACAAGGAGTGAAGTTACCAAGCCCTTCACAACTCAAAACTGTACGCCACCGCAATGTGTGAGAAGAGAGAGATGGAGAAGCGAGACAGACTGCTAAGAGCGGCGAACGAAAATGATACGAATATTTTGCTACAATGGAAAGAGATATAATATGTAGTCGTGCGCCGAGGGAAGGCGTGGGAAAGAGACTGTCCGTTGCACTGACGAGCGAAAACCGCGCCAACCCCTCCGATCCTCTTTAAACCTTTATAATGAAATATTTCCGCAAATACGAATTAAGGACGGGATAAACGAAACGAAACGGGAGAATTTCCACGAAAGAGACATGGTTTGGTGGATACGTCAGTTTAAAGCAGGCATGGCCGTCGTAGTAAAGCCTCGGAGAGGAAAATAGCAAGAGAAATTGGGGCCGCAGGGGGGGGGGAGGGAGAGTGGGGTCGGCGAGTTGAAATCCTTCGTTAGCTTTTCATGCAAAACGCGAGAGGAAGGTAGGGTGAGGAGGAAATGGGAGGGGGGGGCTTGAAAATGAGGTAGTGGGACAGGCGACGACTTCATTAGGGTGAAAGAGAGAGAGAGCCCACTGGGTTCTTGTCCCTCTTAAAACTAATATTCCCTCATTACGGTGGTCGAACTCAATGGAACCTCCACGAATCCCACTCGATGGGGAGCGATAAGTGCGTTCTGTGCGTAGAGATCCATAGTCATTGTAGGCCATTAAGTGAAAAGAGCTCTCTTCGATCTGCGAAATTAATATATCGCGAGTGGGGGCGAGAAACACTCCGCTCACGGTCGCCCCACAACTACTTATCGCGTTAATCACTAATATGAGAGAAACGGGAAAACTCACTAAACTATCGTGACGCAACTTGATGTACTTCTGCGCTTAATGTCGAAATTTTTTTAAACATTAGCTCTTCTAGTTCAAACATTGCGGCTCTACCTCCCAATACGAGAAGGTAACCAAACATTTTCCTTTTCTCTGAAGAGCCAATCACAAGCATTTCAAATATTTCTAAGCCATGGTTGGTGGATATGAATGTAAAGAATTAGGCACTTTCACAGAAAAACACCCGATTGACACCTTGAACTACATTTATGGAGATTGAGAGTACATTTAGAATTTAGACGGAGAAAATCCATTGAGTGGAGGGGTAGATAAAATACTATGGACGCCTGAAGAGGGAGAAACACTAATTTAAGTGAAACTTATCATACTTAAAAAGACCGTCATTCGAGGAAAGCCTGCTGAACTTTCTCAAATAATAGCCACAATTTCTTCAATTAAATTTCACATTAAAACACGACCGACTTCAAAGGATGGTGGGAAGGGTGAAAGTTTGATTGGATATCTATCTACCTCTAGATTTGGGTTCTTCGAAAAATGCCCAGTTGGAGAAAATTCATATCAGTGGAAAGGGTATTTTTGGACACATTCATTGGGAATTATTTAATTAATTTAAGGTCATCATTTCAGATAGTTGGCTTTGGATATTTGAGGCTGAAACCAATGCGTGAATTTAGTTTCGCATTTTATAAATAACATGGGTAAAATACCGTGAGACTTTCGTGATGTCCGTTTTTGGATTTCCTAACTAGTTTTAAGTTCCCCGGAGTTTGGAGAACATTTATTTTCCCTAAGATACCTTCATGAAGAACTATGGCCAAAACGCACATATTTTCCATATTCATAAGACGAACTCAACTATTTTCATACATTATAAAAATAAATTTTTTCGGTCAACAACGTTTTGGCCTTCAAACATATGATTTATACTAAATTATACGTATCAATGTGTAGATACAGTATACGATTAATCAATAAACCATTAACACAGTAATCAACCTGAAGGTAGGTTTAGTAGGTGATGGCAGAGTTCACCCAGCACTAAGCCCGACGGTGCGTGAATATTCACACATTAGGGTAGGGAGGCCAGTTCCTTTCCCCGTGCCGGTTATAGTTTCCCAGGAAGATCTGGTACACGAAAAATCACACAGCTTGGGTGGAGCTGAAGGTGCCCAGAGTGCCGTGCCCGGATATCGAACTCGGGACCCTTCGGTCAGTAGTCCAACTCTCTACCCCCTGGACTACCACGACCCACGATTGATCAACA
>CM073769.1:97066125-97106977 GCA_037158775.1 Hetaerina titia | reverse complement strand
CCTATAAATATGTAGAGATCTTGAGTAGGGAATGTTTTAAAAAATTTAACCATCTTAAATGCGATAGGGCCTAGAATGTCAGACTGATGCTTACTTGTTCGAATACGATGTTGTGCATATATTTTTATTACAATGAATACATAGGATTTATTTTCATGCTACCAAGAAAGTCTATTTCTTATTCATTAGCTATTTTTAACCTAAATACGTCAATTTAATAAATACAATGATGAACAAAATGGCACAGTATATCAAAACCACAAATAAAATAGATTAGCAAGTCTCCCACACACCCTGTAATTAGAAACACAACGATGGTAAGATGAAATGAGAGTTGCTGGCGCCAGGAAACTTTGTACAGGATCCATAATATCAATATTCGCACACGTAAATCCAAAAAAAATATGCGGAAGGAGAAGGAATGAGAATCGTATGGAAACGGCCATTTTCCTATAGGCAGCTTAAGGGCCTTCGAGAACTGTATACAATATATTGTCAACGATGTTGGCAACGTACTGTTTGATCTTTGAAGATGCAAAGTTGAAGAGGATTTTCAAACGGAATATACGACTATAACAAAGTCATTGAATCCCAGTGAAACATTGGTGAAACTCGCTTACGCAAGGCGCAAGACCGAACGTGGAAGTGGGAGGGGGGAACAGAGCAGAGGAACAAGAGGAAGAGGCGAAAAAGAACGGGTGAGGAGGCTCTTGGAGGGAATCCGGGCTGCCAACAACACCGCGGCTTTCAATCCATTACGTGGAGGTGGGCACAGGTGCAGCGACGGCGGGGCGCATTAGAGACACCAGTGGAATGAGTGGGGGGGAGGGGGAGGACGACTGGCGATAAGAAAAGCGCGTTGCATGGGCGGGCGTCAGGGAGGAGGTTACTACGCGTGCCGATTTCGGGGGATTCATTAATGGGGAGGGTAGTGGGGAATCGATCACAGTCGGTCTATGGGCGGAGGAGGAGAAACGCGGCGGTTGAAATAGTTTGGGATGAGGGGATCCCCCAGGGCTCCGGGCACGGGGGCCGCCGGAGGAGTTGAAAGGATCCCAGACCGGCGCGCAGGTCTGGGATCCTCCCTGCGTCGAGGCACGGGGAATTGGGAATTCCGGTGGAGGAGGAGGGGTGTGGGGACGGGAAATAAATGGTAGAGGACGGAACATTCGCACGTGGGAACGGTGATGCGCCAGGTGTTGTGGCCATTTCCCTGCACTCCGTCCACCCCTGCGGGACGGTGAGGGGCTCACCGAGCAGAAAGTTTTGGGGCCGGGCGGCCGGAGGATTTGCTGAGTATTTATGTCACCCGGGAGCGATAAACCAGGAAGGTGGGCCGTGTAGGCAGGCTTCGACGCCCGTCGGAAACACCGGGATATCTTTTGGGGGCATTACGCACACTCCTCCCCTCTCGGGCGTCGAATGGAGAAAGTTTAGGTCGCCTGACGAAACCCATACACCGCGACGAACGCTGAACTGCGGGCTCTTATTTTGGGATAGTCCCATTAACGAATGAGTTAGAAAGTGTCGGTTGTGTTAATCCGACACTCGAACCGATTTTAACATCCCGCAGATAACCTCAATTATGAACAGGTGTAAGTAACCACGGCGACTGCTCTTCATAACAACTAAAATTACGCATTACTTATGCACCAATAAGTACAATTAAGTGCCTACTGCGAATTCAATTTTTAATAATGAATAATTTTCCAATATTACTACAAGACTTCAATATTTTACGCCATCTGCTAAACCTTTAAAATTAACTCAGGCTTGAATTCAATCCAGGTATGAAAAACCTGGTGACATTTGATGACTTCGGTGATGCAACGCAGCCACATAACATAAATGAAATTAAGCATTTAGTTATTGAAATTGTATACGAACATTTAAATTTTATATTGCAAGTATAACGACTTTGAAAGTCAGCAACAAATTTTGAATAATAATTTAACTGTGTTTATCCTAATTCATTAGATCACACCTGTAATAATTCAGGACAAAACGGTGTCACTCTTATGATTGCAATTTAAGCAAAGTAAAACCATAAATATTAATTATGAGATTAATATTTACGGTTCAAATGAGTTCATCATCATAACATGTTAGCAGTTCATAATTTGCTTCTTAGCACGTTTTAAAGATTTAGTCTCTTTATCCTAGTTCCTTCATTGCCGCTCGTTTTCGCGTGTGCCTAAAGTTTCTCCTTGAAAAATGAATCACAGTGTGAATGTTTACTCTAAATACTAATACATAAGAAAATAGCTCATAATTCCAGGGACGGATTAGTTCAACGGACACCACAAATAAGCATTCGTGCTTGTCTTAATCCCGATTAGAACATGTGAAAACCTGCATCCGGGTGTCCAACGACGTAAGGTCAAAAAGACACCGACCAAGTGGAGGACATTTATGGAAAAAGCCAAGTTTTATACGTTATTCCTGCGGGAAGGACCGCTAATGTCGCAATAATCCCTCGTTCCAATCCGGTCATGCTCCGTTTCCTCTCCAGAGGAGCACCTACGTATAATCCAATTCCCCAAATAGCACGAGAGAAGGACATGCTGGGAGGTGAGATGGTGGAAGAGAATGCAATATTCCCCAGGGTTGCTTTTCCCCACCGCCAACTACAAGAGCAGGGTGGGTGGGTGGGTGGGGGGAGAGAGAGAGAGAGAGTGAGAGAGAGAGAGAGAGAGAGAGAGAGAGAGAGAGAGAACACCGTTCTCTCCTGACGGGAACGCTCGCGTCTCCACCATTTTCAAGAAGGGAATCTCACTTCAATACCTCCCCTTTTATTTTTCATTATTCTCCGAGGAGGAGGAAAAATACCCGTAATCCTTGCAGCAGTCTCTCTGTTTCAAGCACTGGTCTCGTTTGCCCTCTCTCACTTCTTCCTAAACCGATCAAAAAATAAAGGGAAAGATTACTCAGGGTCGGCGTGTTTGAAACTCCGGGGGAGAGAAAAGAGTTTGGGTAACTACAAATGGAGCTCGGGAATATCCGGCGCGGAAAAAAGTTCATTATTTTCGGCTTTGCTTGTAATTAAGAGTATTAAATGTTACCCCCCCACGATTTTTTCTCTATTCTTCCTCTCTCCCCAGACTCTTTACGGCCCTGTTTCCCCGAAAAAGTACACCAAACATTACAACTCTCTCGAGGAATGATCGTCGTGCTGTCGCGTTAAGGATTTTTCTGAACCAAGTTTACGGTATAAGGTAACCCATGCCTTCCGCGCATTAAAACAATGGTATTACATTAAAAACTAACTTAAACGTAATACCCTCTGTAGGCCTGTGGTTTGGGTTGTCGAGTTTTCCAGGAAAATCGTTCTTAAATTACACATCCCAAAGGGATTCTCACAAACCAACAACCAACCGATGTAGTAACATGCAATTCGTAAAAAAAAACACTTCTTACATACATGTACATGAAGTACGAAGGTCCACATTTCCGAAGGAAAAAAAAGCCAAATATAAATGACAACATGGAGAAAAGAATAGGAGTGGGAGAATAAACTGCGAGGCGCAGAATATGTTATGCAAATGGACGAAGTACAAGTACGTATTTAATCAAGCCGGTTTTACCGTGTCTTTTCTACAGAAAGTCTAGAGGCACAGAAACAACGTCGAATAACCACTCTAAAGGATAACAACTGATTCCAGAATAATACAAGAATGACTGATAAAAGGGGATAATAAAAGGTAAGAGGAAGGGTACGTGAAGCAAGCAATTAAATATACAAGCATATGGGAGGAAGCTAGGAGATTCGCATATGTACGCAAGAAAAAAAATGAAGTGGACTCTATCTTCCAAAACCACTCAGATTGCCGAGTGCTGATAAGTAATTTTGGAACAATGGTCGACTAAAAAAACCTAAAAAAGCAACTTCCAGTCACATGCATTACATAAAATCAAATTCTGATTTGTAATTGCATCGTTTTAAAAGATTCCTTAAGCATAGCAACGAAATATGTGACTTTTATAAACATTTTCAAACAAATTACACGCGATGAATTCCACTCAAATTGTTTTTTTTTTGGATTACAATATTAAAAGTAATATAGCCACGCTACGAGGTTAAGAAATGTAAAAGATTGTTAAGTTTGCGTCCATTCATAACCTACCTAAAAGGAAAAAATAATTGTGACATGAAGTCAATGAGGTAACTTGACCGTGAGGGCATGGTTAAGTTTCTCATTTTCCGCTCTTGCACAGAGAAATATTAAAAAATTTAAATTAAATGTGCTGAAAGCTAATCTTGGATATGATATCGATGAAATATTCGCAAGTTTCAATATTAAAACTATCAGCATCGATTAACGGAGGTAAAAACATCAGGCAGCATATTAAACAATTGAACATATACTTCAGATGGAAAAACCTTAAGGCTTTAACCAGTATTCGTATGTTCTACGTAATTGAATAAAAAAGATTCACTTCTACTCGTACGGAACACTCGACCTAGGGAGGAGTTATTTTATAGTGCACTCAATGATTTATCCTTAACCGATTCACAGAGAGTGTGCTTTTCCAAAGCTTTTCACTGTTTGCCTTTCTTAGATTGATCCATTCATCCACCACACCTATGCTTATTCGGTACACGGGTAAACATTCACGCTATAAATTGTATTTATCTTATGAAAGAATATCCCAAAGCGAAATAAAGAAAATATTTTCCTATCAAAAAACAACTCGAAACAAATCTCGTCTGTTCGCACCTGGTGAAAATTCAACTAAAAGAACTCGGACTAAAATCAATATGAAACTGAATAACTTGGCTGCTGCAACAAAATGTGATTCGGAATGGAAAAAAAAACTGCGCCACGAAATAGAACGTCAGACAATGGAGTGTTTGCCATTCACAGTCTCCTTCTTTTACCACGGTTTGACAATACTATTTCCATGAACTTCTCGCGTGAACAGACTTCTTTCATTCGGGAAAATTTTTCCCGCTCCAAATTCTCCAAACACTATTACTCACCTCCAACCAAAAAACGTTGGATGGCTTTCAAAACTCACGCCAATTGCGTTCTCTCTCGCGTTGAGTTAAATTTCGGTATCCAGGTCATCGAGAAAAACCAAAGAGACACAGTTCCTTTAAATAAAGCAGCCAACAATCGGACAAAAAGAATACTTTTACAGGAGAAAAAGAAAGAGCCAAGGCATTCTAATAAATTCGATGGAATGCAAAATTGCCGGGTTCAAAAAGAGCTTGAAAACAAAAACCCTTGACAACACAAACGCTGCCTGTGCTTGGCTGGTGTTGTCCAGGAACATTACCACGAATCGAAGCAATGTGCCGCCTCGTTAATAGACCAGTAGGACAACACGTCTCTTCCCACGAGTTTTAAATTAGCAGTTATATTCGACCAGTAATAAGTATTAACTACAATTGGAAAATTTACATTTCCATTACCCTTAATTCGAGAATAATTCATCGCCAGCCCCAATAAAATGCGGACGTGATCACTCCCAATCATTTAATCAACGCGACATTGAATTTATTTGAAGCTCGGAATTCCTTCCCGAGTAGGTATTCGCATTTAATTTACCACTGCACAAACTAATGAACGTGGTCATTTCTGCACAATCCAATAATGCGTAAGCACGGAAATACACAATTTTGCACGAAGAGTCCCGATTAAAAAAAGAAAACTTTTAATTATTTTCAATATGTAGGTGAATTTAATAAGTAAAATTAGCAATTCCACTCTTTGAGGTGCTATCCAAGCCAATCAAACCATCATTAACGTTCCCTCGTTAATTTAATAATTATTTTGAAATTTCTGTTACAATTCAATTTGTAAAACAGTGCAAAATTACTCCCGGTACCAGAATTCCGAAGAACCGATCGGTATTAAATTTGTTGGCCGATTTTCTGTGGCATTTACTAGCACCTAACCATCGTGAAAGGCGGACGACATCTGAGGCTATTTTAATAACTTTCAATTAATATTTTCATTAAATATTTAAAAGTTTAGAATGTTCTATATGAGGTCTATTATGTGGTCTATCTAATAGTTTTCATAGAGTAAATAAGCTGAATACCTCCACAAGGTAGAATACATAAGATTGCATATTCACTACCACATTAGGCTGCATTGAAGTTGGGCAAATTAAATATTGAGTTACTTCCTGTGTCATAGGAAATCGGTGACGAAAGTTTTTAAGTCTGTGACTACGGCATTAGTGTAATCTCAAACTCGGTCACCTATGATAGCTAGATAGGATAGAGGCGAATATTTTTTTTGTGCCGAACGGAGAGAACTTAAGGCATGCGCAACATCAAACATAAATGAGGAGTGGATCTACAGGGTGTGTTCCGAAGGAAATGCAATTAAATTTCCCGCGCCGCTCCTATTGGTCGGAGTGGGTTCAAACCACTTGGTGGGAGGACGCTAAGCTTCACCGCGAAACCGTCTCAGTGCTCTCCAAGCTGTGGAAGCGGCAGGACGTCCGTTATTGTAAACCTCTGCGCTTCGACCGTGTCACGAAAAAAATTGTATCGACGATCGAGTAACGTTACGCGATTACTGAGTTTTGTACTAAGCTGAAAAAATCTCTTGAGTAGACTAACAAAATTATTCGTGAGACTTACGGGGACTCTGCTCTGTCATACCCACAAGATTTCAGGTGAATAATGGTCTTTTAGGAGGGCCGGGTAGAGGTTTACGAAGAACAACTCTCTGAGCGGCCTTAAAACCTGCAAAATCGACAACAATGTGGCTAGTGTTCGACAATTGTTGGACTCTGACCGTCGATTGAGTATCAAGAAGCTCGTGCCCAAGGTGTTGTCAGATGACCAAAAGACCTGTATTATCCTCTGTGTTAAAATACCTGGGTGTTAAATTTCCCTCCAAAATTGCCTCCTCCCAAACTTCTATCATTTCGTTAATTATGATTATAATAAGCAATTCAATCCGAAGACTGTTTGCTTGCAAGATTCTATTCTGCCCTTTCTAGTGGTAATTCTCTTGGGTCTTGGCAGCACCTGCCTCTAAAATTCCTCTTCACTTGGAAGGTGTATTTGTCCTTTGGATATCTTAGAGGGGTTTGTCTTTCTGTTATGCCTCTAATAAATTCAAGGAAGGCACAATAATTCTGGCTCCTCTTACCTTAAATACAGTGATCATTCCTTGAACCAAGTAAATACGATGCAGAAAAAGCATTGAAGTCTAAGTCGTTCGTAGTTGATCATGTGATGTATAACTTCTGAAATTAATTAAGTTGTAGCTGTTGCCACGTTCCTAATATGAGGCCCATGTATTCAAGCTATCTTTCTGATAAGATTCCAGGCTCGGGGATCCCTCTGCTCAGTGGGCTTAACCGATTTTGTGTGATATTCTTGGGAAAAAATCCGTTCCCATTCGCCACTGAATAGGCTTAAAAAAAACTCCTATAAATATGTAGAGATCTTGAGTAGGGAATGTTTTAAAAAATTTAACCATCTTAAATGCGATAGGGCCTAGAATGTCAGACTGATGCTTACTTGTTCGAATAAGATGTTGTGCATATATTTTTATCACAATGAATACATAGGATTTATTTTCATGCTACCAAGAAAGTCTATTTCTTATCCTTATCTTAGTTGCATAGGCCTTGCTTTGATTTTTTAAAATACGCACTGACCTGTATTAATCGCAAACTGATAAATGTGTTACGAATAAAAAAATCATGTTTTTCTGGCGTATGACGTAAGCGAAGTCCTCGCGCCTCTTCCATTCAGGTGAGGTTTTCATGTGCCGACGCTACTGAGAGGAGGCTTTCCAAGTTTCTCGGAACATTGCGTCGACTCAATTTCTATGCCAGATTCAGCCATCAAAATTGAGTCCGACCAACGTTCTGGCGAGGCAAAATCCATCAGAAACGTTTGCAGATGAATGGGCGATCCCGGTGGAAGACTCACGACGACTTCACTCACAATACAGAATTTTCCAGTAAGCGCGGCAGAGAATCCTCAAAGTACAATGGGTCTCCACCTCGAGGAAACCATTCCACGCCATGCTAAGAGGATTTCATTTCTTATTTTTCCATTCCTCTTCACACTACCTGCGAATCCATGTCCAATTAGGAATATATCCTCAGCATAGGTAAAAAAATTATATATTTCCATTAAATTGTTGACTTACTCCATCAAAAAGGCAGCGTATCAATTTAGGTTCAACGTAAAACAGAATAAAAATATATTAACAATTTTCTAACTTTCTAGATATATCTGACGTACTTATTAGAGGTACGGCGGACTATTGAACGGGCCCTTTACGCTTTTCTTATGGCCTGGACTTTTTCATGTAAGCATTATATTGCTCGCTTCTTTGTGTTCGCTCCTCTCTCTATTTCGTAAAACATAAGCCTTTCTATTCCTTCCTCTCCACATCCTTCTCAGCATTCTTTTTTCCATCAGGGTCCTTCCCAGTTTGATATAAACCTGATCATGCAATTACTTTTGTGAAAATTTAAATTATTACATCAATTACCTACGCTCGTAAACAATTTATAACAAGGTTAAAATATTTAATCCACATAAATCTTCTAAGCCATTAAGATTTGTGAAAAACAAAAACATAAATGCCTACATTACGTACACCCGAGAGTGCCAAACCCTCTGGCTGCTCCAAAATTTCACATTCTGAATCGAATCCCCACATCTTTCACGACCCTAAACGACGCAACATTTCCCTTTTTTTCCGCTCGGGTTCGCCCCCTCGCTACTTCATCTTCCCCCAGCACCCCTTTTGAGTGGAGAGGGACAAAAACCATTGCATCACTCAGGATTACCGGAAGAGAAACCCGCGGGAGGTGAGGGAGAATTAAAGGTTCCGTACTCGGTCAGGGGAATCAAAATCCAGGGGAGCGAAAATAAAATAATTAGGAAAAAAAATATTAATAACGCGAGGGAAACCATGATGAACGCACCATAAAGATCTTCGTTCGAGGCCACAGCCCACCAAGACTACCGCGCTTGATTTGAAGCCGCAAAATATTATTTCTCTTTAAATCTGCCCTCCAGAGATGAACCCCCAAAAATAGCTGCCGCGAGTTAATACCAAAATTGAAAGGCCCATCTCAGAATTTACTGATGTGGGAACGGCCCAATCGGGCCACGGTATCCTGGAAGGTAATTTGGCTTACTTCGGCGTTAAGTCTTTAATGCCCTTGTGGAAGTTTCAAATTTTAAACAATACTTTTTCTATAAAGTGGGGTGGAAATTCTTCAGAAACTGATGTCGACTGATGATTAGAGGGTTAAAAACAAGTATTTTCAAAAAATGGTAGACTTTTAAACACACACCCACACTAGGGTTTCTTTTTATTAAAAGTTGGTCAGCATCACTTTGATTCGGAGAGAAAACTGTAAAACGGAAATTAGTCTGATAGAAACAGTTACGGAGAAACAGGTTTTGACACACAAAGGAACCCTCGACATTCAATTACACGGAAAATGTAAAAATGCGCTCGTTATATAGCGGCGAGCTGGATAATAGAACTGAAACCCGAAGATGTCTAAGAAGTACTAGAGATGGTGGGTGAGGAGAGGGGTTTGTTGAGAGAAATCCTATGGAGGCAGGAAAAATGGATGAAAGGCGTATTGAGCTGTAGTGGAATGTTGAAGAAGGTAATAGAGGGGAGAATGTTGGGCAAGCGAGGAAAGGGCAGGAACAGGATAGGGATGAAGGGAAGAAAGAAGTACACAGAGATGAAGAGGGACCTGATGTAGATTAGGTTGCTCTGGATTGGGTTTTGCTCGGAGTTACAAAATGTTTATTTGATAGTTGTGTCCATCCAAAAACCTACCTTAACCGGTAGATTACCTAATAATAATAAAAGTCTAAGGTACAGCCACAACTCATTGGGTTTGTTTGCGTAAAATACAGAACAGGCTGAAAATATTTGAGATGCATCATAAAAATCAGCTTCTTAAGAAATTATTTAAAGCTTAAAGGGAATTGGACAATGGTTAAAAAAAAACCTAGAAAATCAAACTGAGTTTGAGTATTTATAATGACATTGAGACCCCTCCCGTCTCTTAGGTAATAGGTTAACCCCCATTTTTTATTCCCGTACGCGCTTCGTCGCAGAATACATTCATTTAGTAGTTACACCAAACGGATAATTAATATACCACACTACATCATATAATTCCATACCTCTCACATATGAGAACAATAGCCGAATCGCAAAACTCGTAGCCTATTAAATTGTTTTTTATCTCCTGATCTCAATGATTTCAAAAGGAAGAGCAAGCGTTGACGGCTCTAAGACACCTGATGCATGGACCATGCTTCCATGATAGTTTTTCCAAAGAAAGTTTTAATACCCCTGCTCCACATTCAAGTGGCGTACCAGTAAACGTCGATGCGTCAACAGAGGATAAATGAAGATCATGAAGATCATTTATCCTTCGCCATTAACATGCCCTACTTTTAGGTGATGGCCGAAGTAAATAGGTCAGGGGCGAAGTACGAGTACGAGTCGTATAGTTGAGCGGTAGGTTGCGAAACTATGTTTGTAACGCCACTAATTCATCAAAGCAATTAATACCTCGGAAGAAAATCTCCCGCAATAAATTGTCGTGTCCGCAGTGTACTGGCACTCTAAGGCAAGAACTCTATCATAGTTATACACCATCCTCCGGATGCCTTAGATGTTTTAACCTTTTGAGCCATCAGAAGACAGGAGCCCAATATTTGGGCCGAGTTTGTTCACCTCCGCATATGCCCTTCGCTCATTATCCCTTAGCCAATTATTAGCGAGACTAGACAGCAGTGTTATTCAACCTCGTGAGTATATATTGGTCACTATTATCATTGGTCACAGTCCGCGGATTCCGCTTATGTAAGTTCTCCCACGTACTCACGCACACCTTATCGTAACCGCTCCGCTGTTCTCGCACGTTGCAATGATTCGCATCAGCATTTTCTTTTCAAGCCCCGAACTTTTTCCCGTTCACCGAGAGGTGGCCAAATGCGGTCAAGGGTACGCACGTCGAGAAAGTTGAACAAATCGAAGTGCACACCCGAGGTGAATTCCAAGTCTCCGAAACCTCCGCAGAACGGAGATGAGGCGAACGGGATTCGATTCGCGCATGGGCGCATACGAACGGTCCACGCGATGCAAACGAGCGTGCACGTGAGGCCGTCGTCGAAATAAAAATACACGGTATTCCACTCCGGGTAGGATTGTATTCCCAGAATTCCTCAGGCGTTTCTAGATATGCCTCTACGATGAAACTCTAATAACAATGATAATAGATAGGGACAATCAGTAGATAGATGACTCCAATGTGTTCTATTAAAAAAAGCAGTCATATTACAAAGATACGAACGAACGTCCAAGTAGGCCCAGACCCGTATGTACCACGATGCAACAACGAAACTATACTGAGAAGACGAGATCTCAAATGGCTCGGAAACATGGTCGCTTAGGTAAGAGAATAATTATTGATTGGAGATTTTTGAGATGAGGGCTTAGAGAATAATGAGAAAATAAAATGGACGGAAAGAAAAGGACGAATTTCTAATATTGTTGGGATCAATTCGCAGAAGGTAGGACAAGTTAACGCAGGACATACTGAGAGGCAATGGAATGCCCATGACGGTAACTGTGGAGAGAACGCTCGGAAAGCAAGCCAGATGGAGGAAAAGAGTTCTCATTTTGAACTGAATTACGTAAGGTAGAAAGCATCTCCATGCTTACGCATTTTCGCTCAAAGAGAGCTGGATAGAAATAGTGAGATAATTCAATATCTAGTATAGGGCTTAACGATATTTTCTGTTATATTAGCTTAGCAATACAGTGTCGGGTAGTTGCATGTTCCATCAAAAATCTATTTGAGCCTGTAGACAACCGTTATAAATACAAGGAAAGATGCATAAAAAATTAGAAGGACTCATTAATTCGACTCATAAATTAGCCTATATTTTTAACAATTTCAAAAATTATTTGTTGTGAAATGGGTGCAGTAGTTATTTATCTGGTAGCACCAGAAACTTATGGGTTATCATTTTAAATGGTACTCCTTGAACAATTCGCGTTCTTTATGGAACTAATGTACGCTTTCCAATGCAGACCGCCTGGCGGAAGAGCCATGAAAAGCACGGGCCATCAGAAACAGATCCGATCAACTGTGACACTGACGTTTGAATTCGATCTGCATGAAAACGTCAATCCACTGCCGGAGCAACATTTTCCGACTCCCGTCTTCGAAGAGCCTCAGCCGAAGCGAAAATGACGACTGGAGAGGATAAAGCATCACCCTCTTAATGGACCGGAGCCCGGCTTAACCTTTGAAGATACATGATTTACTGAGCTGCGTTCTAGGAAATAAAATGTCTATCTCCGTGATAGTCGTTTACATTGATCCCCGAAAGGAAGAGCATATCTGCACCACGCATGTAGGTGTCCATCCATGGCACGCCCGCCACCATCACGGCTAGATCCATTACTCTTAATCAGATCACCCTTCTCCCTCCCTGCCATCAACCACGCCAAGATTCATACGCTTGAACCGAATTTGTGATCTTGTCACTACTGTCACGAAACTTCGCGCCACCGACGCATCCATCGTCAAACAGAGAGCTCAAAAACTCTCGAAAACACTCCACGGATCCTTAAATACCCGCCCATTCCGGATTGTAAACATTTCTCCAATGTGGACTCTTCGAACGGTTATCGTGTGATACCGCATGATGCAACGTTAAAGGATCTCCTTTACCTCAGTCAGGTAATGATCTTCTTCATCCACCGATAGCTCGCGTTTAGTAACCAGACAATGTCCATGAGACTGTACGTGGATCAGTAACCGCCCGGATTATATTAATGGAGCTTGTGTGCATACTTTGTGAACACAGTGAACATATTACTTTCAAAGGTCACTGAAGTTCATTTCAGGGACCTATGAAAGCTTATACCAGGGATACGAATACCACTAACTTACAGGGAATGTCAGCATTACCTTTTATATTAATAATATTATATTTTGATCTACGACATTATTTTTAATATTTTTAAGTAACGGATAATAATATGAAGCGATAAAAAGAAAGATATCACACTCACAAATTAACTTGTCACGAGCTCAACGAGGCCAAAGGTAGAGAAAATGTACCCACCGAAACTCGAGGCCTATTTGCCTAAAAATCGAGGAATTCAGGTGAATCTCATTTTCGGAAATCAAGTAAACAAAGAATACAAAAATTAACTTTTTATCATTGGGAGACCGGGTTCAATTTTTCATTGTTTTTTTAGCCGGCGAAACTAGTAAACACTCGGGCATGTGACAGTTCTCCCTTCACTTCTCACGCACCATTCGAACTCATGGACTCCTAGATCCACAAGAAACCACACTTCCTACCGGACACCTGAATCGGGTACTCGATTCCGTGCGTCGACTCGTGATGCCTCTGCACCGGCCTCGTGAGGCACGTGACCAGGGAAAATGAAACCGTGGCTTATCGAGCCGAAGTATTTGCGTTCGACGAAGCGGAGATACGTTCGGTCAACTTCTGGTGAAAGGGAGAGGCTCAGGACCGCCCTTCCGTCCCTAAGGGCCCACTCACCGGTGATTCCCCTGGCCGCAGCGTCCTCGAAGGCGAATTGAAAAGGGAACGGTGGAGAAGAGGGCGAGGAGCGAGGAAAGGGGAGAAGAGGAGGGTTCGAGAGATGTGGAAAGTTTCGAAAATTAGGAGCCGGGAGAAGATGAGACTTCGGATGAATGGAGAGGAAGGTAGAGGATTATGAAGGAGGGAAAGCAAAGGGGCAGTACGGTACGGGAGGAAGGGGTTAAAAGATTAGTAGCACCAATAGTTACCGTTGGGAGGGAGAGCTTGACAGCTGAAGTTGCGAGAAGTATTACGTGTTTGTGGGCAATACGGGGATGGAGGCAACGCTAAGACGAGAGAGTAGGGTGGAAAGGACCCCTGAGTCGGCGTTAGTCTACTCACAGAGAAGTCGCTAAAGCAGTGCTGCCCAAACTTTTGATCTGAGAAGACTTAAAAAAAAGACGCTTTTAAAGGAAAACGCTTTTAGAAAAAAAGTGTGAATGTTTGCCAAACCGTCGAACATATTTAAAACTCAATTTTAAAGTTTTCTCTTCTCCGTAAAGACGATTTAATACTAAAATAATGAAGTTTAAGGCATCCGTTCATGGGCCACAAGTTAATTACCTACTTGGGTCTGAAAACGCTCCAGTAAGAAGTCGGCCACGACATCACGCACCATTACACAAGTGCGGAACGGACATCACCCTACGATGACTGAATTCTGTTTAGGCTCAAAAAGGTACAATTGCACCAGCATGGCCCAGTCATAAGTAGTGGTATGGCTAATAATGGCATGGGTGTTAAAAGGAGAAAGTGGATACGTAAACGAAAAAATAGGAAAGTAATCAGCTTCATCAAGGTATGGTAAAGTTTCATTATTCGACTAAGCATGCGCGTACATTAAACTTGTATGCGCTAAATTAAAATTTTACAGGTTCAATACGTGTCTTTTCTCTGCCCTTCTGATTTTTCATTCATTTGAAAAATATTTATTTCAAGAGATTAATAGCACTCGATATTATTATAATAAATACGCTTTATTCGGGCAAGTTTGAGGCTGTGGCAGTCCATTCTCTCATCTAACCCATCGACAAGTACATCCAATGAAAACATAATTACATAAATCACTATATGAGTAGCGTGGAGGAGGGCTGACATAAAAAAACTAAAATTATTCAAAAACAATCTCCAAATTAACCGAGTACATTTAACTGGATTGGCAATCACAAATTACAGTTTTCAGCATGCGAAAAACGTTTTCCTGTCATTAAAAATTACAAAGGTACATCAAAACGCCTGCAGGTTCCGATAATCACAATTTTATACGGTATCTTCGGGCCATATTAAATAATAGCCGTCGATTTGTCTGAATCGAGTCGATAGACCGAAAATGAGACACAGGGCTTCCATTTTGTCTCAGTTCACATTGTTCCACTAAAATTTCCAGAGAGAGAAAGAGAGAGAGATGGTGGTGGGGGGGAGTTATTTAATTCATTAAGGACACCAGGAACTTTGAAAATAATAGGATCAAGAGTAAAAGTCTAATGAGACCTCGGGAATGGGTGTGACTTGGAGAAGAAAACGGGAATAGCGAGGAAGGGTTGTGGGGAGGCAGAAGGGGGGGGGTTGTGGGGAGGCCGAAGGGGGCGGAGGAGAAGGAGGAGAGGGGAGGGGAGGTGGTGGGGAGAGAGAGAGAGAGAGAGAGAGAGAGGAGTAGGTGGAGAAGAAGAAAACCGCGATGAAAAGGAAAACGCCAGACGCCGCTAAACGCGGCATTGTTCCCTCCCTCCCTCCCCGGCCCAAACCCTACCCCCTCTTATGGCGGTCCAACCCTCTCTTTGTATTGTTTCGCTTTTAATTCTCCGGATAAGAGCGGCGGCGAGTTTGGGACGAGGGGTGCAGGGTTGGGATGGGGAAAAAATAAAACGTTGGGGAGGGAGAAGCCAAAGGGTTTGGACGACGAGAAGGGACGATGGGGAGAAATGACGGGGAAGGGAAACGGAGGAAATGGAATGGACCTGTCCCTATTCCCTCCATCCTCTCCCCTCCCTCCCCCCGCCCTTTTTATAATGCCGGAACTTTCGAGAAAAAAAATGAGAGCATTAAAAACGGCGGCAATTCGAGGAAGCCTGAAGGATAGAGGGAAGAGGTTTTGTGTGGTTAGGAGGGTTTAGGGTTGAGGAGGAGGAGCGTGGGTGGGGCAGAGAGGGTTTGGGGTGGTTGAAAGCATAGGGGTGTTTTTTTTTAAAGAGGGCTTCCGCTGGTAAGTGGAGTGGGGGGAATGGGATATGTTGCTCCAAGGAGAGAGAGCGGGGGAAAACCGGGGTTAAATAGAAAAAGAAGATGGAAAGAAGGGTTGAGGATGAATACAAAAATAATGATAAAGAATCGTATCGCTTATTTTATGGATTGGGACTGAATCACTTTTTTGAAACATTTATTCCAACCCGCAAGGAATATTTCAACCACCACCAACCATTCTCAGCTAACCCGCTGCGACGCAACGTATGGTGCGTCTGTGCAGACCGCAACAACCTATCCCAGTAAGTAGTTGACCGCCGAGGAATACCGTAGAAGACCGCCGTAGTTGACTGCAGGATGGTGACCTTCCATCCTGCCTGCTCAAACAGCCCGGGGTTCGAATACCACCCCGGAAATGGATTTCGCCCTTCGTCATGATCAAATACCTGTTTAGAAAATTCTACAATTTTAACCGGGGATTATTGGACTGTCGCTGAATACCGATGCATTACTGTATAATTAGCAATATTAATCAGGGACTAAGGAGTACTGCCGTAGAAGAAAACATTCGAGTGATGGGATTGGATTTGTCAACCTTCTTTCAAGCGGTCAGGGACGTGGCATCCTTTTAGGGGGCTGCGAATTTTAAATGGATAAAAGTGCAACCGCCCGTCATTATGACGGCAACAGTATGAAAATTTATTTTATTTATTTAATCGTCTTGGTCCGAAAACAGCACTTAATTTGGCCTTTACATCGGACAAAAATTACAACATAACAAAAACACTTCCAGCCCTAGGTGGAAAAAATCCCACCCTGGCGGGAAACGAACCCGTGACCCTTGGATAGGCAGACGAGGACGTTACCCCATCGTCATCCGGCCCGGCAAACATTACACTTTTATCACTCGATTTAGAATTTAAAATTTTATTACCCTTTTTTCATATAACTTCCATACCAATTAATAATATGCGCGTTTCACTTGAATAATTCTAATATATTCCTAATTATGCATTCTAGTTTTAAATTGCTTTCTTGCACATCTAAGTTAAATGAGCAAAACAAACTCCGACTGCGTGACATCCTTTAAATAAATGAATAAATTACCTAGGTTGAAACGGATTCATGACAGACAACTTATGGTAATGATAATACGCAAAAAATAATGTAAATATTTGAATTAATTTTTTTTCCGTTTCGATTTACGTGCACCGTAATATTAATCAGTCTTTCATTTAAAGCTCTATTCCACTTTTTAGAATAAATCAGCGTTGAATTTTTTACTCACCCTATTACCTCCAAGAAAATTTATGTACACGGGTTACATATTTGTTCCCAATATTATTAAAAATGTAATGTATATTCCACAACAGAGGGGTGGACTATTAATTTGAAATGTACTCCAAAGGTGAATTTCTATATGATCAATGTTTACCCTCAATTATCTTCCTCACTTTGTGTTACTAATCACACCAACTTAAGCCATTTGAAAACGATTGAGACGAACGACCCACGAGATTCAAACAGCCCACCGGTCAAAACAACTAACGCAGCATTCCGGAAACGTGCGCGCGCTTGAGTAAGGATGACACACTGTCGTCGACCGCAAGGGACAGTGACGAAAATTTAGGGCCGCGCCGAACGGATTTTAAGCCCTCTCCCATCTCCTGGATTGAGCACCAACGCTTTTTTCGTCACAAAAATACCTATTCATCAGGTGAAACCTTCCCTCTCCGAAGTGGAGGCTGGAAGACTTCCTGATTAAAACGAAATACCCTTTTGACGGGGGATACTATATCCTCCGAGTGGTGCCGAGAACAAACACTGATGCACACCACGCTCCTGGAGCCATTGTTGAAAATTTCTGAGAGCGCCCTCCACAAAATTGAACGCGCTGTATCGCGTGCCCCATAATCCAATACCACCACCACCGGCCGCGGATGACCGACCTATGCTAAAACAATATTCGACCCATTTGAGAGCCTTAATATCCCAATATCGGACGGCACGTCCGGAATTTCGCAGATGAACGCACCGGGGATCACACACAGCTTCGACCCCACCGCAGTCCCCACCCCTCCCGGCAACCACCCCCACTCCCCTCCACCCAATTCGCCCCGTCTAGAATAATCCTTCACTCTCGCATCGGTTCGCAGACGACAAGAGCTTCCGAATTCCAGCCTCGTGTATCCCGTCACTATTAAATCACATCGACGACGTCGTTAAAAGTTTATTATTTGACTACGTAACATCGGGGACGTTACCCGTCACTTGACGAGCTCTCCCACCCAGATGCAAACGCGAGCGGGTAAGATAATCCAGAAGGCATTCCCTTTATGCTTTCGGATTTCGTTATCGGCCCAATAAGGACGGACCATTCCACCTCCTGCAGCATCCCTAGCAGAAAAATGAGAATCGGTGAATTATCTGGACGACTCACGGATTTCCTGCACCACCCCCTCCCCCATTGAGCTTCCACGTAAAGATGAGGACGACATTCCCGATTAGCCTAACTCCGGTTTCTCAAGTTTTTCAAGGTCGGTCGGTCGGTTGGTAAAAGCAAGCCTTCGATGAATTCTTCTTGCAGTCAACTACAAAAAGGCAGGGGATGAAACGTCCGACAACAGAACAGGATATTTTTTTTGTGATGCGCTCGGCCGGCAAGCCACCGCACGGTTCTTCTTTGACGGGGGGGGTGATGAAAGGGGTGGATGACATATTTTTGGTAACAGCGACTCAAGCGGAAGGAGACATTTCTACATTTATTCGTTCGACCCATTAATAGCGCCCATTGTCTGAAACCCAATCAAATAAAAGCTTCATCTGAGGCATGAATGAGGATTCATTGACGCACAGTCCGATTCGGAAAAAGTAGTATATCATGATGAAGTGATAAATGAAATTGCGATGCTAGAAGATCATGGTATCGAGTTACCGAAAACAAATAAGTAGATGGAAACAGCATAATAAATTCAGAGCGACGGATTCACTCTTCAAAGCGCAATCAGTTACTCATTGTCCAACGTCATTTCCGAGTGGGATAAAAATCAGATAAGAGTACAGCAAAACAAATAAATATAACAAATAGTTTTTATGCAAACTATACAGAATGTTATACCGACCCCTTTAATCCCATAATCCACCCCTTTCCATGTCTATCTCCTTTGGGTGGCTACAGTGAACACATTTTTTCAGGATGGAAAGAGAACAGACCTGCAATATATCAATCTCACCTACAGTGAGAAGCAAAATGATTTGATCCCCACCCGCGTAGGCTTCGGAAAAGAAAAGAGCACAGAAAATATTCTCGACAAGCCTGGGGAAACTCATGTGTCGTAAGTTGCTGAGATAAAAATGTAGTCGATATACTACTTCGTGAATCCAACGCAGCGAGAGGAATCAAATTAGCTTAGCATCGGGATCGAATGCAGAATGCCTTTAGATCAACTTCCAGACTGTGGAGAGTCACATTACGTCGGATAGGACGTGCAGTTTTCGACGTACTTGCTTAAGGGGATGATTTACATTGATGACGAATTCCTTGTCAAACTGCATAATTTATTTTCTTTTTCCCTTAATTGTCGACTTTACGAAAATGAATCTAATTGAGAGTGTAATTCAGCTCCTGCCGTGAAATTTAAGCCACCCACTGTAGAAATAGGCGAGCTATTTCCACGCTGAACATGGAAATTAGGAGACTGCTGTAGCTGCAATGTAACTTTTTACGGGAAGTAAGATCCGTCGATGAAGCCAGAAAAGGAAAAAATAACAGCGCTATCAAGCGGGCTAATTTATAATATCCTTGAAGGAAAGAAGTTTATTAAAGGCTGTTTCTCTAAACTAGATTTCATGAAATATACGTATTTTTTCTTCAAAAATCTTTAAGAGAAAAAGGATTTCGATCAAAAGAAGAGTACCTGGATTTAACCTATACAGATTATATTAAATTGTTTATACTATCTTAATATCTATCTTTACCATTTATCTATACTTTTTTGCACATGAAATTTTCCGATGCATTTCCAATAAACTTGTAGGTCAGACACATTTAAACTATCGACACAAATAAGTACACTTATGATCATTATTTGCGTGCTAACGAAAAAAGGCATATGCCAGCTAAGATAATAGAAAATTTACAGCGTTAAATGCTCCACAAATCAGTAAAATTGCCACGGCAGAAATAAATCATCACGTGCCATTACCTTGTGCCATCGAACAATCTAGATATTTTCCAGCAACTGCTGAAGAGAATACAGGGACAAAAATATTTTGTAGATTTTTTCTGTGCCCGTGTGTGAGAAGCTTCTAGCTCTTCAAATGCCATTACATAGAGCGAAATCAGTTCGGAGAGGTAGTGGGTATAGTCGAGGTTTTAAAGGAAAATTTTGCCTCTTTTCCGTCAATAGAGGTTTGTTGAGACATAAGATTTTCTAAGAGTTTTTAACCAAACTAATACTAATTCCAATACAGCAAATAATAAATATTAAAAATTTCTACATATACAAGAATACACTATTGACAAATACAAAATGAAATCTGAACGTGGTTAAAGTGTAAACACAGAGTCAAGGTGATAGGGGAACGTGTCGCTGACCAGAATTTCCAATTAATACTGGCTTTCTGGAAATAACTAAAAAAAAAGAACAGTATTACCAATTTATTTTGGAATTGCCTAACTTTTGGAACTTTAAGGTTCAAACTAAGTTTGATAAGATGGATACAAATGAGAAAAAGCGATAGTGGGGAGATGGTTCCAGAATTCAATCGGAAATCAAGTAAAAGACGTTGACTCTTAAAGTTCGTGTTTTTAAATAAATCTTTATTGAGGGACGTCGTAAAAGCATTTGAAGGTCTCTAGTCTAGTCCCAGGGAATGTCAAGGTAAAAATATTTCCCCGCGTAAGCTACTTAAGGATATTAAACTCTAAACAGAAAATCTGGAGGGAAATGTTATGGTAAAAATAGAGTCATTTGAGAGACCTTCGGCGATATTTTTCGCAGCACCAGGTTAGTTACAGGGGAGATAGCACTTAGATCGACAGAGACATCCACGAGCCGCCTCGGCGCGCCGCAATCGAGAACCAAAGGTGAATCAAATCCACACAACGTCGCGTGAAAGCCCTATCTCAAGAGAAAAGGCAAACCGAATGACACGTTTATGGGGGACCGCCTCGTGCGGTACCCGGGAACTTGGCGGTGGAAATCACTTCGAATCACAGCGTCGCTGTGGCCGCGGCTGAATCGAGGGAGGAGTTGGATTAAGGGGAGGGGGAGTTGCGGGCGAAAGGAAAGAGGCGGGGGAGAGGAAGGCCTTCTGTTAATTTCCTAGTAACCTCCGCCCAACCCACAGTGCTTCCCTTTTTTTTCCCCCTCCCGAAATAGCCTCGAGGGAAGGAAACCGCGAGAGAATACGACCCATCGACGATCCTTCCGCCGAGACCCCCACCACGTGTGCCCTTTGCCCGTGGATATGAAAATGTTTACCGGGGTTTGGAGGTCGGGAAGGGGTGAAGGGAGGGAGGAAATGGAAACGCTTTAAAGGTGATCTTCAGTTCAAATGGTTCAGACGGTGTTTACACTGAAATGAGGTGGGAAGCGTCGCACAACCTTGCCTTAATGACTAAATATACACGAAAAGACGTAAAGACGTAACCAAACTCACGAATAGTACAGTTCGATGAGTTTTAATAAGTACAACCTTTTTATGACTCATATCATCATTACTAGAACCCTATATACAACTTTTCCTACAACATTTTACATGGCTTTGGGGCAGTTTGACAATTACATTATAATTATATATAATTGCGCATTTGAACGTTACGTTTGGAGAAAAGTAACCACCTAAAACTGTCAAATAACAGCGTCAATAGTACTTCCTGGAGACAAAACTAAATATAGTAATTCCAAATTTAATACTTATTCTAGAACATTAGGGTATCAATAACTGCTTTTCCTAGTTCCATACCTAAAAATTGGTTTTTCACTCAATGATGACACACAAAAACACATGCAATACATGAAAGCACGGTCGTGGAGAATTATTAATTGTGGAAATGCTGTGTTTCGTTTTATCTGTGCGATGGAAAAATTCCAACATCTAATGGATAAAAGTTTCGAATCATAAATAGAACTTGTCATCGTTCATGAGAATCGTTCAGAACCCATGGATGCATTTTTAGACCGCATCAGGGCTGTGGAAATGTGGATGTGGAAAAGCCATGAGATCCAACTGTTTTCTATTGAGTCTTGCATTAAATTATTACTATATTACATGACAGTGTTACATTACTGCCTTACATTATTAAAATAAAGCACCTTCTATATACACGTAAGAGTATTTAACGAATTCTGACCATTCAAGTGATTTAAAATTCTAATTATTTCATGAAGCTTAATGCTCAGTGCTTTTGGCAACTCCTTCCATTTTACTTAATTGCGAGCGTCATATATGTAGTACAGGCGGGAAAAGATACCTTATACGTTCGTGAAGGCAATGTGAATTATTTTAGTGAGCAGGTGAGGAACAGATGAGAGGGCTCGGGCATCCGAATAATTACGTGAGTTGATAATAGAAGGAAAGCGTAAAGATTAGACTTTTTTATCATTTCCTTATATTTGGTAACCAACAATTAATTCTTAAAAGATCTTCCCAAGGCTATTATTGTAGCAATACGTACATAATTATGCAAGGGCGTTGAATATACCTATGTTTACGCATTATGATGGTGGTGTGAAGGTCATCGAGTGTAGAGTGAAACGGAAGTGTTATTTCAGGTGGTGTGCAAGAAAAGTTTAACAAAGAAAAGAAAAAAACTAGTTACCGTTGTGCATACACTTGATGAAATTAAAAATCTTCATCCACGGGCAATTTACGAGTCTATTTCTCTTGCATTCTTTTCAAGTGACTCTACTTTAATATTTTGATTATGGGACATATATCATTTAGAATGTATCCAAATTTTCGTGGACGATTCGAAGGTTGTACTATTATTTCCAAGCAGATTTGCTGGCATCGAAAACATCCATTTCACAAGGAAATTATGAACTGCTTCCACACAGTTATCAATCCGAATTTCGGTTTGATAGATGGTAGTAGAGAGCCCCTGATCCTAAGCCAATTCGTTAATGGAATTCACACAGCATGGCAGGGGGGGCAGTTGCTTTGCTCCTGCGTCGCCTATGGGTTTTCGAAGAAAACCTGCTACCCAAAAAAATCACACAACTTGTGTTAAACTGAGGGCACCGAAAGGCGTCCAAGGGGATTGGCTCTCCGGTCAGTGGCACAGTGCTCCACCCAATGGACTACTATGCCTCCTTCAAGAACTATATGTTTTCGTTCACCTCTGAATCCCACCGAATACAAACAAATAGAGGAGAACACACACCAACCAGTATTACCCGGCTAGGAGTACCCATGACCTCACGGCGTAAATCCACAAGAAGCAAAATGGTGTCCCCCACCAAGAAAAGGAAAGAGAGCAGGAATGAAAGCAAGAGGGTGACGGGGATATGAAAAGGTGAAAGAAGATGTGAGGAGAGGGAAAAAGGAAGAGCGAGATTAGGAGAGAATTTGATGGTGTCGAGTGGTGGAAACGGAAGTTCGGGGGAAGAGATGGGTGAATGAAAACGAGTGTTGGAACGAGGATATGTTGAGTTAACGGCGGGGGCGTGGAGGGAAGAAGCGAGAGGGAGAGAGAGGAGGGGAGGTGGCTTGATATCAAGATGGCGTGGGGTCGCGGAGGAGTTTCGGTGATTTAATGGGTTTCCTTTTGATGGCCGATTGGAGTGCCATCGGATATTAGACTTCCTCCTCGACTACGGGGGCGAACGAGGGAAGTTACCGGGCGTGGAGGCATAAGGGAATCTGGGATCAAAACTCTCCATTCGAGGAGTGAAGGGCCTGCGGTCTTCAAGGACGACGCATCGATGACGGGACTGGAAGTGAGAAGCGCCGGGAGGTTGATGTGTGGTGATGGGTAATTGTCGCAGTGTTGGGAAACCGCGAAGCATACTAATCAATGTCGACACTTCGCGTGCAACTACAGTTCAGTGAAAAAAGTTATTCGGCGAGCCCAATTCATGGGCCAATGAAGTACTGCGAAGCTGGTGTTAACTTGTTTCACACAAATTGGCCTTGAATTGGTACTCGAAGTTGCATAGTTAACCCATTACTCGTAGACATTTACAACAAGTCCCTCTTTATCTCTATATACTTCCTCCCGTCATCCCGTCCGAAATCCCTATCCTATTCCTGCCCCTTCCTCGTTTTCCTAACCTTCTCCCCTCTTCAACATCCTATTGCCAATCAATACACTTTTCATCCATTTTTCCTGCCTACTTAGGATTTCTCCAAACAAGCCCCTCTCCTATCCAACCATACCTTCCTTACTCTTACTCATTTGTTTTCCTTTCTATCCAATTCAACTCCTCCATAATTTTCCGCCCCAACATTAAAAACTTCAAATCTATCTCTATCATCCTGGTCCAGTGACCCATGTTCCAGCGCCGTACATAACTACGCTCCATATCAAAGTTTTGACGAACCTTTGCTTAACATCCTTACTCTACGTCCCTGTCGTCGATTCCCTCCTCCTCGTGCAAACCCCTTTGCCAGGCGCAATTCTTTTCCTTACGTTCCTACTATTTCGACAGTATTGGTCCAAAACACTTTCAAGATACGCATACTGTTCTACCTGATCTAGTTTTTGGCCTCCTATTTTAATATTTAGATTAGCTTTTTTCTTTCTGGAAAATCACATAACCTTGGTTTTATTTTATTGATTCTCATCCCATATCTATCGCACTGAATTTCCAATTCACTCAGGAATGCTTGCAACCCCTTGGCTGACTGACAATCATTTCCTTCACATATACGTTGAACAGCACCGGTGATAATGGATAACCCTGCCTTATACCTTTTCCTATCATTGCCCATTCAGACTCTCCTTCCCCCACTTGCACCTGAGCAGCCTGATATATGCACAGGTTACGGATTAGCCTTCTGTCCCTCCAATATATTCCTATTTTCTATAATCTACGCATTAGTTTTTCCCAATTCACTCTATCAAACGCTTTTTCGAAATCTACGAAACAGGTAAATACGTCCTGATTGTATTCTATATTCCTCTCGACTAGTGATCTCATTACTGCAATGGCATCACGCGTACCTCTTCCCTTCCTAAATCCAAACTGATCATCCCCTAAGTAATCATTTGCCTTACTCTCTATCCTTTTGTTGATGATCCTGAGAACAACTTTAGCTGCGTGGGATATCAAGCTTTTTGTTCTCTAGTCCTCACATGGTTGCAGCCTTTAACTTTATCGGAATAGGAACTAATACTGATTTTACTAAGTCTTCCAGCCAGATTCCTTCCTCATACCTGTAGATACTACCAATCAGCCCATATAGGCTCTTTCTTCCATATCTTCCTTAACCTTTAAGCAGTTCTGGAGGGATTTAGTCTACCTCCACGGCTTTATTTGAGTTTCACTCTCTTAATGCCCTTTCTATCTCATCGTCGAGTATGCCTGGACCTAAGCTATCTTCATCTACGTCATTTCTCTTCCTATGTCTAAGCTTGTGGGCCTAAGCCCTTCATCATACAGTTTATCGATACATACAGTTCCATCCACCTCTCTTGGATATTTTCTGTTTCCATTATTATCTTACCCAACTTATCTCTAACTGTTAACATAGAACTTTTCTTCTTACCTCCCAATAGTGTTTTAATCTTCTAGTATAGTGTACCAATTTCACCCTTCCCCTGCGAACATTCCTTACCTCCGCACTGCGTCTTCAACACGCTTCTATTGCTCTATTCGTTGCCCGGCTCATTTTATTATATAACGTTTTGTACTTCCTTCTGTCTAACTCTGTGTTAACATTCTTCCATTTTCTTCTTTTATCTATCTTTCTAATCATCCGTTATTTGGTTTCCTTGTCTTTCTCCGATTAAAAGTTCTGATAGTTTCTTTTGCATATTTCGATATCCCTTTTTTGATATATTTCCATTTTTCTCGAAGGCACTCGGCTTCTTCCCCTCACGACCGCGGAAGCCTTACCTCCCCCGCTGCCGCCCACGACACACGGGCGATTATGGCCGAGTCCCGTAGTTGCCAGGACATATATTCTCTATATTGTATATCATCATTTTTTGGGAATAATAATTGAGGTGGTTTCCTGTTGCCTTTCTCAATAGTGTTTTTAACGTGACATCATCACTCAATGGCCGCCCCACTGGGGGTCAGAACCCTTTGCATCCGCCTCACTGAGGAACAGACACTGCGTGGACTACCTTTTGTCTAGCTCCTAACCGTCAAACTATCTGGCAAGGGTGACCCTACCTGGAGCAATCATCATTGCTTCCGCCAGCACAGCCCTAGGGGACATCGGAACGCACGAGCCCTTCCACCACGTCAAGGTTGTAGTCCATGGGAGCGGAAAGAGAACTTACGCCCAGAATTGGAAAAAGATGGGAACATTTTATCACATAAACGAAAACTACTAATATAAATAGATAAAAAAAAACTTCGAAATAATTATAAATGTCTCTAAACTAAAGGATTTCATTGTGCTCGGACAGTCCTGGTCAGTTAAATCTTAAATCGTCTTGTATGATGGCACAAATAGATGAATTCCCTAATGATAAACTTACGTTCGAACAAGAGAAATATACCCACTGAACTAGTTTCACCTAATGCGACAAAAACTAGACATTTTTTTAATAAAATATTTAAATATCTAATTTCGTTCTATTAAATTTTACAAACTTAAAATGTATTTCCTTGTACCGAGGATTATTAAAAACTCCCATGTAATTAAATAATCATATTTAATCCAAACGGGAGATACTAGATAATTCGAAATTACCGACAACTAATGCGTTTTAATAATTCACATTTCTTCATTGTTTATTTCCAAGAGGGCATACATGTTCGATGGATATACAGTGTCATGAGCCCCTATGACTTGAATTGTAGCGTCATAACTAAAGGGTATTTAACTTCATCGTGCACTGTAAATATTTCAGTAATGTGCAGACGACTGGATCCTGGAAATGGGGTCGCCGCGTTGCTTCCCCAAACTTTCAGAGCGAGGCGGATGAGAACTGTTTTAAGTGCGTGGCGTGAAGTGAACGCATACTCGTATGATGAATTCCCTCGCGGCGAGGTGAAGCAGGCGTCCCCGGCGTATGATGGCGTGGCGGCCGAGTGGATTGGATTTTATCCGGGAAAGAAAAGCTGTAGGGGGGTAGTGTTTTTCTCCTCTTCGTATTATATATATATATATATATATATATATATATATATATATATATATATATATATATATATATACATACATACATACATAGTATAATATAAAAGAGGAGAAAAGAATACATTTATAAATACAAAGAATATATCTTTAGACATTATCGGTTCCACCTTTGATTGTTGGAGTGTACCCGTCCAAAAGACCTTGTCCCTCGTTTAAAAAAAAAAATACTCCAACAATCAAAGGTGGAACCGATAATGTCTAAAGAAATTCATTTGCTCATGGAACTATGTGCTAATCAGAGTTATTTTCTATTCAACAAAGAATATATCTTTAAAAATATACATATACAAAGAATAAGAAAAAATACTGTCGTTAAATTCACTCTCTGCAATTCGCAATAAAACAGTACACTTAAAATTTGGAGGGGAGTAGTGTTTTTCTCCTCTTCGTATTATATATGTCTATACATATGTATATATATATATATATATATATATATATATATACATAATATAATATAAAAAGAGGAGAAAAGAATATACTATATATATATATATATATACAAAAAAATAAGAAAAAAATACTGTCGTAAAATTCACCATTTGCAATTCGCAATAAAACAGTACACTTGAAATTAATTAATTCTTCCTCTGTTGGTGAAGAGGCCGATACCTCACCCCTAAACGTCCATCATCCTTGGGTTTTAGGACAATCTTTTTCTAATTCTGTTTAATTAAACTAATACATACATATGTTATATCATCATATTCGGTTTTTCAATCCTAATATTGGTTTACTCCCGCCCTTCGTTCCTCTCTATTCAGCGTTAATTCCTTCGCCCCCTGAATGCGTCCCTGTTTTACGTGCTCCTCAATTTGTCCTGTGTACTTATCTCTCGGTCTTCCTCCCGGGTTCTTCTCTTCAATTTTGCCAATTTTCCCGTCCATTATGTTTTTTAACTAATCCATTGTGCTTCTACGTGTGTCCAATTCACCCAGTCCATCTTAGCAGTATAGTTCTCCATCTAGTTCTTTCCTTCTCTACTCTCTTAAATATGAATTTATATACATACACACACACACACACTAAGATGTACGTAAAACTAGGTGGGGAGGGAGGACGAAGGGTTAAGCACGAAGAGAGAGAAAGAGTGGGGGTAGTCGGCGAAGAGAGAGAGTCGGGGAATCCCGAGAGGATCCAGAAGGAGAAGTGGGTGGGCGCGAATGGGCGTGGCAGTTAAAAGAGAGAGAACGCAGCGGTGGACTGGTTGCGGTGGAAGAGGGACGCGTCAAGAGTCGGGTAGGAAGAGGGAGATGTGCGGGGGTGGAATCAGGGCCGCCGGTGGAACGGCTGGACGCTCGGGTGGACATTTAAAAACTACTCGACGCTACTGTTTTCTACCTTTATTTTCCACCCCCTACCTCGCTCTCCCTACCACTCACGGCGGCACTCGCAGTTCCCCTCCCCCTTTTTTTCTCTCCCACCGGGGTTTTATCGCCTCTTTCGGCCGCGGATGCAGCTCTCGGCGGCCGGGGAGTGAGTGCTAATTTTCGCCCGGTCCGTTTGCGAAGCTTCGCCCCTCCTGGGGAAAATCCTACGGAATGGACGCTCATGAAAAGTTTTTTCGCCAACGATGACGTAAAATTTAAAAGCTTCTGAAAATCGCCGTGCTCTCACATAACTATTTCAATTTTTTCCGTAGCGGAGGGCGAGGGAAAGAAAATCCTTCCCGATAGGCATCGTTAAAGGCAGCCAAGAAATTTCTTAATCTTTCAATGGTATTCGATAGTTAACCTAGATTTTTAGTCGTGGAAATTTTCTGTCGCCATTCTTGCGTCTTACCGGTTTTACAGCATAATGCAATCATTTTTGCACCAATTGGCGATTTCCACTTTGTAAAGGCGTGTTCGGTGAATCTTAGCTTTGAATAAGTGGAATGGTGAAATAACACTTAAAACTTGTACTGTGGTCAGGGCGGTACTGTGGTTCAATCCAGGCGATAATTCCTTTGGGAACATGAAAACTCGTAAACGGTGGCCGCTGTAGCAACCTCGACGTCCATAAAACAACTTCTTGATCGAAAAGAAACGAGTTTACGGCAGGAATTTTTTTCGCAAGTCTACCGCAGTTGATTAGTTGGGCTCATCGAAACAAATGTCATGATATATAGACAACAATACAGAATCTTCTTTTGGAATGTTCATGTGAAGAAAGAAAGCATCAGAATCTTCTGGAAAATCAAACGGCGGGCGAAGAAAAAGGAAGTTGCCTCACCTCAAACCCGAATCCGAAATTTTCACGATCACCTGAGTGCGAAATCATTTCCATTCTCATTGGTCCTAAGAAACCCCCTGAGTGGACGATCAGTTGCGCTATTCTACGTGTCGTTCGTTAATGATTTGGATCCTATTTGTGCTCTGTGCAATAAGCTACCGCGGGGCGGGAGTGCCCCGCGGTAGCTTATTGCACAGAGCGTTTTTCCGATGACCGGCAGGAATATGGCTCGATATAAGTGATGTCTCCTGAAAATTCCAACTTCTCTCAACAACCTAACTTCTCTTTGATTTTTTGGAACACAGCCTCTAGGGTAAATGAAGGTAGAAGAGGGAAAAAAGCGCCCCATCACCCTGTAGGCATAATTTCACATTTTCTAGGGCATATTTCATTCACTTCAACTTCAGGTCGGCCACTACGATGGTTATAAGGACGCAGGTTTTTTTTCATACTCGTATTATCCTTGTGTTGAATCCGCGACTGGGTGAGTGAATTAGCCATTTTTTCAAACGCAATCACTAAAATACGTGTGGAATCTAAGCTCGTACTACTATAATATTAGTATTTGGAACTGCTCTGCATTTTAATAGTAAGAACGTTACAATTTTTTTATTATAAAACGAGAAGCATTGTGACTTTGACCCAAAGAGTGCCTTAACTGAGCATTTAGTGAGTAGGAAGTATGCATAACTTCATCTACAACCGAAAAAACCATTAACCTTTAGGCTGCCTACATAACAACTGCGTAGTATATTATTCCTATGCCTTGGAAGCGTGTTAGCAGTCTTTGGGAAGACAAAAACTTCCAGAGTGAAAAAGAAAAAATAATCATTAGGAATTTATTTTCCCTCAACGGGAAGATCAACAAAGAATTAAAAAGAGAACAAGACCATTACCGAGTTAAAATAATCATACTTTGAAAACCCGATTTTGATGTTTTCGTGCTCAATGAAAATCAACGACCCTATTAGAATTTATATCCACTATGGATGGGCTTCCATTTATTTTTACGACCGACAGTATCCTTTCTTACGTTTTCATTCCGCCGCCCTCGATGCTACTCCGAGATCTTCTCTATGAGTGAATCGAAATCCGCGTATTATTCTCTCCTGTGTAACGCAAAAGGAAAAGTAGCAAATGCGAGTCTTTTTTTTTAGGGTGGGGGTGGTAGAGTAAAATGAGGAAGGGGTTGGGAAGGGGACGAGGGGGGGGGGGTTGCAGTAGGCAGCCGCGGGAAAAAATTGGATCTCGTCCAGCGAACGAGCGCGTCCATATTAAAAAGGAGAAAGAGGAAGGATTGATTCGAACGGTCTCGATTGAACGGCCGCCCGGATCGATCGTAATCGCGAGGACTCGCATTATGCGCGTGGGAGGAAATGGAGTGGATGGGCCGGAACACGGGAGGGAAGGGCTCGCGGAACAAAAGGCACCGTAGGAAGAGAAGCGAAGACAAGAGAGGAGGGTGGAGAAAGAAAGGAGAGGGAGGGAGGGACCGTCTTTCGACTTGGCGCATCCGCGCCACGTTGGAAATTAAAAAAAAATAATAATGAAGAAGGGGAACAATGACGCGACGGACGTTTCGGCGGTCGCGGGACAGAAAGACTCCTTTCCGAGGCCCGGGCCCCACCGGTTCGATTCCCGAGCTGAGGGCGGGAGGATTTCCTTTATTTAGATCGAACGATCACGTCGCCCCGCGATTCAAAAGCACGTCTTCGGAGACAATGCGTCGTTTGAGTGACGCGACGTCGGGATTTTACACCGCTCCGGTCCTAAGGGCATTGAGCGAATGAATACCTACCGTTTCGCTTTCAATACGCGATGCATGCGCGGCTCCCAAAACGGAGAAAGTGCTGCCATTGTGGTTAGACCCATTGATGGTTTTCAAAGGAATTTTCATCATGCGGGCCGAAGGAAAGTTTTATATCTTTTCATTGGCGTGCTTTAAGACTTTAGGAGTTTTCACAACCTCGTGGATATTTTCGCTATTATCATCAGTTTGTATGTTTGCGGTAACTCTTCTAAGAACGCTACCACTAAAATATTTCGTTGGAATTAATCAATTAAAAAGGAAAGCTAAGAAGGGATGTAAAGAAATAAGCATTTTAATCAAGACTCGTATCTCCTGGATCAGAATATGTTCATAGTTCACCAGTAACGGACAAATGGAATAAGGAATACAGGTTTACAAATTTTGAAAGAGATACTCTCTCTCTCTCATTATTTTCTGCCGTAAATTAGATGGGCGACAAATTAATTTTCGGGTAAAAACTATCCTTATTCATTATAGCAACCTGGGGATTACTATGTGTATTCAATAATTTGTTGCTATCACCCCTGATTCGGAATAAAAAATTTCACCTGAAATTAATATCAATACTTAACTAGTTTAACTACAAAACTATTGTTTTTTCATTGAGTGTAACTCTACTGAAATGAAACTATATAAAGATTGGATTAGATGCGAAATGAGTGATGTCAAGCCCTACTTTTTTACGTTTTTATTTAAAATTAAGATTGTTTTGTAACTACACATTTCTCATTACCAAACTGTCTCGGTTTCATTTTATTTTTTTAATGACGCATTTATTTCATTGCGTCTTCCCAATTTTACTCCAAGTTAGATAATGTAACCATTAAAAATCCCAATTCAAGGATGCTCCCAGTAAACTACATCGATCCAATCATCATCGCTCAGAATTCATCAATCAAAATTCCTTTACAAGTGGGTAACATAATTATAATTATTTTCTAAAGTTGAGTGGGTTGCAATATTTATATGAAATTTTATAAGATTTGATAACGGAGTAATGCATTGCAAGACTATATTTATTTTTCCTTGAGCTATTTTATTGAGCCATCTCCCGCGAGGATACAATCAAGAAACTTTGCTCCTTCACCGTTCCTCAAAACTTTCCCAAAAACAAACTCGGGGAGATTTTTTAATACTCAAAAAGTAGTAGTTGCTGATACTAGTCTCCGAAACAGGTTTATTCGTGCAGCAAGGCAAAAAAGCTTTCAACGTTTACGTTCGAATTTGTCTAGTCGTCGTTGAGTTTTCCGGAATGTTCCTGTCTCCGGCGGTATTTTATGGATCATATACATCAAACTGGAAGCATTTCAAATAGTATTCCAGACTCCTTTGCTAGTCTAGCGAGGTTAAGGAAGGTCGGGGGATGCTGGTGCATGGCTGATTCCGTAGGCAATTGGATATTTTAAAATGGGGACTTAATAACGTTTTAACTAGTCTCCGCATAAATAATTATAATCAGATTAACCATTCGTATTTCACTGGCTAAATTCATTCTCCAATAGGTAAATTCTAGCCGCAGTTTTAGGGAAGATGACCGACAGCTAGGGTCATTTACGCCATTGAGCTCACTGAACTTTAAACCATTTTCAAATGTCACGTTAAACAATGTTCATCTTTAATTCTTACGATGATGTTGGTATGGTAGCCAGTGTATTGGCTTCCCACCCGAGGGCCCGGGATCGAACCTTGGAGCTAGCGGATTTTTGAAGAGGCATCATGATCCTTCCTTCGGTATTATGTGGGTAAGACTTCGAATTGAGTGCGACATCCCTCGGATGAGACCTTAAATTGTGAACTCATGGCTTACGTAGTACGAGTACAGACGCTCTAATCGATGTTGGCTTTCTCACCACCCTCCTTCCATTCCGTGAAAGTCGTACCTCTACCAGAAACCTTTTTCTTAAGGTTAAAATAACTTCAGTTAAACCTAATGACTATTAACAGACTCTTTTCTGCATTCATCTCTCGAGCAGAAGCAATAATATTATACTGACGAAAGTTATTAGGGCGAGACAGGGTTAACGAGGTATTTAAAAAAATCCATTTAATTTTTAACTAACTGCTAATAGAGTAAACAGCGAATTTTTCAATCCCGGATTCTAGTGGTGTCGCTAGGCACCAAAACCAGCGACATGACGAGGTGGGCGCCAGCCAGCGCTATCAAGTATTACATATAGTCAACCGGCCTTCCCAATCAACTCCCTCTGCACCCTAGCCTACTCCGTCGTCCGGGCAATGGCCGAGGCTGCCCTTTGTACCCGGGTCGGCCCTTTTAAACTCGCGGGTTTGTGTGCCGGCAACCTTGTTCTTCCCTTTCTTTACCATCGCGCTCTCTCAGGTCTCTCCCGTAGGATACCAGAAGCGTCAACCATCCTTGTTCTCCCTTTCTCTTCCCCGCGTCCTCGTCGGTCTTTCTAGAAGGAGTCCAGGTTGCGTGCCCCCCGCATCTATCCTATCTGACCTCACCGACACAGGCCCGCTCAATCAGTAAGTTACTCTTGTAATTCAATTGTTAGTAATAAATGATTGACCACTCAACCATTGGTGTACGCGTATTCACTCAGGGGCACTGATCTCTGTGTCGTCCACCCCTACGAAAGTGGCAGAAAAGGACTTTAAAAAAAATCACTCGCGGATTTCTCTCGCCAACAACGGACGCGCGCCATTTTCCCCCAGAACGCGACAATGCCGTTACCAACTCGTGCAGGCCCGGTCTCCCTGGCACTTGGTCAACGGTGCCGTACGTGAGCGCAAAGCAATTTTTTCCCCGGCCGCCACTGGGTCACAGTCATGCGGTGAGGGGTGATAGCGGTTGATGGCGTCGTTCCAAGGGGAAGTGGGTGTGGGGGAGGGCGAGAGTGGGATTCGACCCGAATGAGACGACAGCGTATGGACCCAAGACGCGCCCGATGGGCAGGAAGAGTTCCAGATTGCGAGGCGAGGGCTTACGTTGGCGGGTGAGACGGGTCACACACAAATTCCAACACCACAAAAGACACGACAGAGTGCATGTCAAGTCATTCCCTGACAAGGACGAAGACGCCGGGGAGTGCCTTCTCCGCCCGCGGTGCCAAGTGGAGGAGACTGAATGCGATAACTGCATCGCAACGGAGCACCACGGCCGTCCTCCTCCTTCCCATTCAGAACTTTTTTTTTCCAAGGAACGCAATGAGGTGCACGTATACGTTGTCACTAATGCTTGACTAGCAAAAACCTCCATCAGCAACCCTAACTGAAACTCTCCTCCCTCAGAACCGTGTTCGTCTGTAATTTTTTATTTTTCTTTTGTCGGCATCGATTAAGCAAACTTTTATTCCGGCAATATTTTTAGAAAGCATTATGATTGGTCAGAGGAGATTTAAAGAAAATATCAGGAAAAAATTTAATATGCTGCGCAGTAATGAGCGGTGAGGAAATTTGGTCGTTGGGGGGCATAAGGTTAAAGGTCGACTGGAATCTTTTGAGATGCGAGTTTAGGGGAAGATGGAAAAGTGAAAAGGACGAATAAAAACGATTGAAAGGGGAAATTTGAAGAGAATAGGAAAAATGGAAGCAGAGCATGCTGAATATCAATGATCGTTGAATACTGGTAGAGGATGGAAAAAAGATTACTACTAGGGTAGAGAGGAAAAAGTAGACGTGGTAGAGAAAGGAAATTAATAGGCATGTTGGAAGAAATGAATGGAGGCAGGAGTTAAGCAAATTTTGTAAATGGATTATTATAATACGGGTTTTCAGAGTATTTGTTTAGTTTTTTGTTGGGTGGAGCTCAAATTGTTGCAGAGCTTAGGTATTGGTTCCATTCAATACCTTCTTTGACTTGTAGATCACTCACTCCTCATTACAATAATCGACTGGCCAAAAATAGGACATTTCTCATCGGTATAGACAATCCAAAGAACAGGTTCATATAAAGATGGATAATATCCATAGAAAACGAGAGATAGACATTAGTAGTGACCAGTTCCAGGCATTCTGAAACGTAACAAAAACAGAGAACAAGCATTTCTCTTGATCAATAATTCTTCACGTCTTTCGCGAAGAAGAACTTGAATCGAAAAAATATTTTCCCTGATGGATATGCTGATTAGTTCCTCGTTTAATTTTCGTGCTAAGTGGGCATTTGTTTTCCAAATTTGAAATTGTGAAAATTTTATCTTCTCTTTGCTGCATTCTGTGACAATTTCAAAAGTAATCCCGCAAATGAGTCTCTTTTCGTTCCCTTTCTTACGCAGTAAATTCCCTACCCCCCCCTCCCCCCATCCGACTCGGGAGGAGTGCACTTCAAAAGCTCCAGATGAGAGAGCGGGAGATTGTTAATTGTCGGGCGCCATACCACCGGTGCATTGTCCCACGTCTGGGTTAATGCCGGAGGCGAGGAGGCATTTTTCCGAAAAAAAAAGAGATTTCGCTCTCAGTTAAAACTGAGACACCGACTGTAGTGTGTCCAGAGGAAATGACTTCCAAATTCACGAGGCTGTTCCTGGTCGTTTTTTTTTTAACTCTACGTCCCCTACGAATGACTTCCTGAAGACTCATTAAAATCGATTCGCCATCGCAAGCTATTGCGAAAAGGGTTGTGGGTTCGAATACCTTCCCACCCACCGCACTTCCCTGCACTGGGTTTTCATGACCGTGTTTACACTTGTCTTTTGGCTAATTCAACTAATCCAAGAGTGCTTTCAGCGGCCCAAATGAATTCTCTTGCGTCTGGCATAGAATTGTAAATGCATCCTATTCTATCTTTGACTTCACCAGAATATAAATTTAAGTAAATGCACTTTTCATCAGTAAAACTTTGAAAGCGGTTTATAAATATTATCATTCCTGGTATATAATGAAAAACCATTTTGCATCTAACATTTAAAATAAATACTAATAACAGAAAAGGTTATTTAACAAATGTAAAGGTAAGTGTAAAATATAAATATAAAAAAATATCTTTTTTTTTCTCCAGTGGATCGCGGTGGTCTAGTGGGTAGAGCGTTGGACTACTGACCGGTTCGATTTCCGGGCAAAGCACTTTGGGCACCTGCAGCTCCACCTAAGCTGGTTGATTTTTCGGGTACCAGATCATCCTGTGAAACCATAACCGGCACAGGGAAAGGAACTGGCCCCCCTACCCTGATGTGTGAATATTCACACGCCGTCGGGCTTGGTACATGGGTGAGCTCTACCATCACCTACTAAACCGACCTTAGGGTTGATTACTGTGTTTATATATATGTATATATTACACACACACACACACACACACATTATATATATATATATATATATATATATATATATATATATATATATTATATATATATATAGCGGGTCGCGGTGGTCTAGCGGGTAGACCGTTGGACTACTGACTAAAGGGTCCCGGGTTCGATTCCCGGGCAAGGCAATTTGGGCACCTTCAGCTCCACCCAAGCTAGTTGATTTTTCGGGTACCAGATCTTCCTGTGAAACCATAACCGGCACAGGGAAAGGAACTGGCCCCCCTACCCTGATGTGTGAATATTCACACGCCGTCGGGCTTGGTACATGGGTGAGCTCTACCATCACCTACTAAACCGACCTTAGGGTTGATTACTGTGTTTATATATATGTATATATTACACACACACACACACACACACACACACATATATATATATATATATATATATATATATATATATATATATTATATATATATATAGCGGGTCGCGGTGGTCTAGCGGGTAGACCGTTGGACTACTGACTAAAGGGTCCCGGGTTCGATTCCCGGGCAAGGCAATTTGGGCACCTTCAGCTCCACCCAAGCTAGTTGATTTTTCGGGTACCAGATTTTCCTGGGAAACCATAACCGGCACAGGGAAAGGAACTGGCCCCCCTACCCTGATGTGTGAATACTCCCACGCCGTTGGGCTTGGTACACGGGTGAGCTCTACCATCACCTACTAAACCGACCTTCGGGTTGATTACTGTGTTTATGGTTTATATATATATATATAGTTTTATACATATATATATATATATATATGTATATATAGATGATTTCTTCGAGTAACACGGAAGTTTTGAATAAAAACTTAGACAGTAACACACAGCACGAGAACACATAAAAAGAACACTCACAATAATATCTTGATAATTTCGACGGACTCGAACTCCGTCTTCTTCGGAGTTCGGAGACGAAGAAGACGGAGTTCGAGTCCGTCGAAATTATTAAGATATTATCGTGAGTGTTCTTTTTGTGTGTTCTCGTGCTGTGTGTTACTGTCTAAGTTTTATATACATATATATTTTTTATGCATGATAAATATATATATGATAAATATGTATTGAAATATATAAATAGGAATTTTTTATTGAAATATATTTATATATATATATATATATTTATTTATTTATTTATTGAGACACATATAGTATATACTGCGTATAAATATATCCGAAACCCCGACTTCTACGGGTGGAAGCACTAATGGTTGAAGAAGGCAGCTTTCCGTCCGTCGTGAATGCAATGCGTCCTTTTTAATCTCTCCCCTTTCTCCAGAAGCAGGGGAATCGAAAGAGAAAGACCTTAGGGGGAGGGGGCGCGGTTCTATAAGGTGGCTGTACGTGGAGGAGGAAAATCCAAGATTATCATGGAATGAGTATTACAGGGATTCCGTAAACTAAAATTCCTGGAATAGATTCGCCCTTTCATCGAAGTGAAAGGGTGGGGCGTTTATTGGTCCAACGGAGGGAGGAGAATGTCTCACACTCATTAGAAGGAACGGGGAGGGGGGTAAAATCCCTTTCTTCCCGTTTCGGACAATGAGCTTCACTTCTCTCTCTCTTCCTCTCTCGCACTCATTTACATATACAACCATCGTTTGTTATTACATTATTAAGTCCTCCACACAGAGTCCCACCACCTCACCCTCAATCTCCCGCCTAAACCCTGGGAGGCGAGAATAAATGGAGAGCTCCTTGAAAAATAAATACCCTGTGACTGATGACGTTTTAAACATTTTAACAGAATTTTAACTACGTATGCAGTATTATTAAATGAAAAGACGATCTTTCTCTACATTTTGGATAATTAGGGCGCTATTATAAAACTTCGTGTCTTTAGGAGAGAAGAAGTTAAAGTAATTTCCTTAAAGGATAGGAAGTAGCCAGAGATATATGACAAGGCACGAAATGGGGATGTGATTTCATCAATCTCAAAAACTCCGGGGTGAAACGAAAGGAGTAGCAACAATTTAAGGATTGTGAGTCGATATTTCTGCGTACAGTAATGGGTAAAGTGCAATCATGTCCCCATTTCAGACTTCGTATGGCGGTAAGAATCAAATGAAATATAAGAATAACAATTCTGCCGCCAACGCCACGATGAAATACGGAAACAAAAAGTCGTCAAGTTTATCATTCCCAGTGTTTTTCCAGAATTCCACATCAAACGATTGTGAAAACAGTTTGATCAACCAAGAGTACGTAGTGCATTCTAATCTAATTACTGATATAAAGATTTCCCCAAAGGAGATATTCAAATGGACGAAAGTTGAAGACTAAATCTGAAAGAGTAGAATTATAAAAAAAAATAAATAATATGTATAGCCTCAACTAAGTTTTCCATAATTATTCATTAGTTTAAGATATTCCTTATATGAATACCAGTAATACAGAGAGGTTACCTGGTAATATTTAACAGTGCAGTAGACTGAAGTTGAAGAAGTAAACTGAATTAAAACCATTTTCTAGACTGGCGCCACACAATTTGTAGGAAAATGTATGATTATTTTACGCGCAGGGTTATTCAGTTGATGTTCCGAGGTGATATACCGAAACATTTTACATGTAAATTGGCTACTTTATTGAGTTAAAATACTCATGTCACATGTATGTAAGTTATTAAAATTACAATGCAACAAATTCAGTGTTTAAAAAATATCTGCCTTTACCGGGATACGAACCTGGATCCCTTGATATTGGGTCGGGTGCTTAAGCCAGTTAAGCTACCGAAGGGTCCTCTTACACTCCGAAATTTTGGGTGTCCTAACGCAGTTTCTTGGAATTGTTAAAATTAAGTTATAAAAGTGGTAAAATCCGCTGAAATATTTAGTACAAATAAAGCAGGGTATATGCAGTTTGGTAACCCAATCCACTCCATTCAGTCGTAACATTTTAGTCACGGGTATAGATCGGTTACCATAGGTTAAGACTTATCCCCACTACAGTTAAAATCATTTTATTTAACAACTAATTAAATGAAATTTAAACTAGCACATGTTGTAGTACCATCGCAACTTATATTCCTACTCATATAATTATTCGACTCAATTCCTTTGGCATGCTGTAGATTTTACAACTTGCTTCCTAAAATCCACTCATACAAAATCTCTTCTGCGGGATGCAGAGCAATGTAAATCGACAGAGGAGAGAGGTTCTGGGGAAATAACGCCAAATAGGGAGAACGCCTTGCTTTTGTCGGAAGAAATGAGCCTAGCCACGCCGGAAAATCACTCAAAATCCCATGGATTTCTGAATCGCTCCTAAATGGGCAGCCAGGAAGAGGAAATATACCGACTTGAAACATTATAACGCAATCTCATCGCGACCTTCCAAATTATTAGCTGTGTCCGTACATCTTCCTGGGTCATAAAACCCTTGCCCTCGGAGAGGAAATAAAATAAAACCACTCACTCTCCCTTTTCTTGACCGTTTTGAAAAAATACACCACGACGATTTAATAAAAAGAATGGCAACGCACCACCCTCGCTTGCAATAAGCATAAATAATAACCGAGGCCTGGTAAAGGGGGAATGGGGATGGAGGAATTTTGAATCATTAGCCCGTATTTACATTTCCATGAGAGGGAGAAAGAAAGAAAGAGAGGGAGAGGGGAAGAGAAGGGCGGGGAGGAGTTGAACAACACCGTGGAAGCCATGATCGTTACAGAATTTGCAGAGGGCGCCCCGAGGATTCATCATATTCCCATTCTTAGCGGGAGGGGGAGGGTAGAGCGGGCATTGTTGCCATGGCTTCACAAAGGAGGGGCGGCGATGGGGGTGAAGTGGTTGGGGAGGGAGAGCGGCAGGAAATAAAAAGGAAGAGTCTGGATGTCAGGGGAGGGTGAAGGAGGGGAGTGTTAGCGGGGGAGATAGGGTGGGGTGGGGGAGAAGGAGGGAAAGGTGGTGAAGGGAGAGAGGGTTAAGGGAAGAAGGTGCGTAGAAGGGGGATAATGTTGGAGGGATGGGAAAGCAGGGTGTTGGCGCGTCGGGAGGGAAAAGGGGTGTGAAACGGAGGATGGGGAGTCCGAAGGGTGAGACGTCGGCTGCGGAGGGAGAGGGAATTGCAAGAACGGAGGAGGCGCCTCGGGAAAGATCACTATAGAAATTTAAGGATCATTAGAGGAAAGAAAATTCATCAACACGCACACATATATTTCACTCCGCAAGCCGCCAAAGAGCGTGAGGCATGGGTTTGGACACATGGTCCACTGAGGGAACAGTACATTTAGGTAGTACTTTATTTTCGATAATTTCAAAAATTGTAATGCCTCTATTGCTCTCTAGTAAATTGCTTACGAGCTATTATTACACAGATTAGTGAACCGATCTCGGTAGGCAATTGATTGATTTAGGAACGGAGCACTACTACTCTTCTACGGGGGTGGTAGCCTAACATTACACCAAATAAATTGCGATTGATTGCGTTATGATTGAACGTTTCTCTTACAATGGCCAAATCAGAATAAG